>CM019066.1:248257381-248470467 GCA_009667805.1 Leptobrachium leishanense
TAGACAAACAGAACTAGTATATGTATGATAGATGTATTTGCACCTGCAAATGGTATGTATTGTATGCATTCATCTGCAACAACATGATTGATTTCTTCACTTAGGAGTTGAGCTTTAGGCAAATCAACATATGCGTGTAGGAACAGGTACTGTACATTTGCAGCATGATTTCTCTATCTTCTAGAAGACTGTTCAAGCTATATTTCGATGTATTTATTAAATACCAGGGCCTTTAATTTTTATTAAAGTTATCTATGTGTAATTTGTTTCTTAAATTCTGTGAGTTACCATTAAATTAAATAGTAAATATCCTCTATCTCCTGAGTAAAATAATCCCACAAAACAGGAGAATATTTAAGCTTGAAGCTGATTTAGGCACTTTAAATCCTGCTGTTCTTCTCCAACACCCCATCATATAAATTTGTGAACCTAAAATTAAGACAAATCTCACATTCAGGAGGTCAATCAAAAAGCTAATAGGCACACAGGTTATACAACCTGGTTACTGTGCAAATGTAATATTTTATTGAAATGTTTTGCTATCAAAAGTTCGCCCCCTAGTGGTCTTTAATAGAATTGCAACATAATACAGTTTCAGTTAAAGGTACTTACTTATACAGCGCCAACAGATTCCGTAGCACTTTACAATGGGGTAAGCACAAACGCAAGACATAATAAATATAGATACATTAGGTGCAGATGACCCTGCCCGTAGGATAATTGTCCTGCTAAAACAGCACTTGAAACAAGTATTTATAAAGCGCCAACAAATTCCTAGCGCTGTACAATGGCAGAGACAGAATACCAATTATACATACATGTTACACACACATGGAACAGAACGAGGGAGGACTCTGCTCGAGAGCTTACAATCTAAGAGACCTGTCAGGTATATTACACAGAAAAGGAGAATTTTAAAATGGATGCTTGTAGCCATTTTGTTTTGAAAGACAGTTTTTCTTTCTAATTTCTCTAGGTTTAGAAATGAACGAGATTTTTTTTTTACAGAGTTCATTCCTGGGTGAAGTCTTTTATATTTTTTTTAAGAAGTGCCAGACATGAATGGAACCTAGAATGTTGTGTGTGATAAGGCTAAGGTTTAAGTGCTAAGACGTGTCATAATTAAATTTATTGGTCTGTCTTAAGTTTCTAAAACAAAAGATATTTTGTCTTTTGGGTATAGGAATAAGAGTTAATATTCTCTAATATAGATTTATATTCACAAAATATATGTTTATAATCAAGGTATATTTTATTATATTTACAGTATGAAATATACTCCAATAAATATTGTAGAAAGTATATAATTGGTAAATAATAAAAATTACTAAAGAATAGATTCTGTTGAGAACCAGAAAAGAATTCAGCTGATAGGACTCTGAGTTAAAAGGGAGTGAGGATATAAATCAGGTATGACAAGATGGAGACACTGTGTCTAGTGGCTGAGAGAGAAGGTCTTTGTTACGTCAGGTTGATCTTTTGAACCGAGATAAGACTATTAAAAAGAAATCGGGAATTAATTAAGAAGTGCAATACTGCCCTCTAGAGGATAGTAATATATTATAATTGATATACCAATTAACCAACAGGTCCTTCTGTGTGTCCTTTGCTGGTAACTCCTCCTCCTCATTGCCTCTATCTGTTGGTGTACCTCAAGGCTCTGTCCTTGGTCCTCTGCTCTTTTCCATCTACACCTCCTCCCTGGGCAAAATCATCAACAGCTTTGGCTTCAATTACCACCTCTACGCTGATGACACTCAGATCTACCTCTTTACCCCTGATCTCTCTCCCCCTGTCCTTTCAAAAGTCAGCGACTGTTTATCTGGCATCTCCTCCTGGATGGTCTCCCACCACCTAAAGATCAACATGTCAAAGACTGAACTCCTACTTATTCCTCCCTCCAATGCCTCCCCACCTCCTGACTTCTCTATCACGGTGGAGGGTATCACCATTTCCCCATCAAACCAAGTTCGCTGTCTTGGAGTTACACTTGACTCTGCTCTTTCCTTCATCCCCCACATCAAGTCTCTTTCCTCCTCCTGCCGATACCAACTGCGTAATATTTCCAGAATTCGGCCATTTCTTACCGCTGTCACCACAAAACAACTCATACACGCCCTGGTAATCTCCCGACTCGACTATTGCAATAATCACTTATCTGGCCTCCCTCTGTCCCGCCTCTCCCCCCTACAATCCATCCTGAACGCCTCTGCCAGGCTAATTCACCTCACCCGCCGCTCGGTCTCTGCCGCTCCCCTCTGCGAGTCCCTTCACTGGCTCCCCATCCACTGCAGAATTAAGTTCAAAATCCTTATCCTTACCTACAAAACCCTCACTAACTCAGCTCCCCACTACCTGTCCTCACTAATCACCAAATACACCCCAGCCCGCTCCCTAAGGTCAAACAGTGACCTGCGACTAGCTTCTCTCCGCATCACCTCTTCCCATGATAGACTGCAGGATTTCTCACGTGCAGCCCCCACTCTCTGGAACGCTCTCCCTTGTACTGTCAGACTTTCCCCTAACTTCTCTTCCTTCAAACGCTCCCTTAAAATGTTCCTATTTAGGGAAGCCTACCACCCAACTCACTGACGCAACCATCAATCACTCTCACCTAAGGCTAAGGTCAGACGAAAGCATTTTTAACGTGCGTTTAGCCGCACGAAATCACGGCCGTGCTAGCAGCAAATGACGTCCAATGCCGGGGAACACACGAAGTACGGCCGCACGAAAGTTCGTCCGCGCAACGCAAGTGGCAAACGAACGCATTTTTTCTAGAACGTCAAACCGCTACTACTGGTCTACAGAGTGTGCTGCGTCCGCATAGCGGCGTGTGTGTGTGATTAGGAGACGTCAGACGCTGCTAATGTCCGGCTAACATAACGTCCAGACACAAAAAGTGTTTTATTGATGATCCGTACAAAATCACGGACGAAAAGGCGCATCGTATGACCGCTATTGCGTATTCCGGGAAAAAATACGTACGTTCGTTCGAACGCACTTTTTCACGGACAACGTGAAAAATGCGTTCGTCAGACCCTAGCCTTACAGTCCTCTCCTCCTGTTTCCAACCCCAACCCTCCCAGATTGTGAGTTCCTACGGGAATAGGGCCCTCATCTCCTCCTGTACTGTTTGTCAAATGTTGTTCAATGTATTGTAACCCTGTCTATACTGTGCTTATTGTACAGCGCTGCGGAATATGCTGGCGCTTTATAAATAAAGAATAATAATAATAATAATAATATTACCCATGACGTCAAATTGGCTATAATAAGTGGCAAGGTTCTTTGTAAGTCAGTCGGAGATTCCAGCAGTCAGACTCACACTGCAAAGCATTCACACTGCAGGTGCATTACACATGACCCTCTGAAGTCGGAGATTCCAGCAGTCAGACTCACACTGCAATGCATTAGACATGACACTCTGAGAGTCCAAGATTCCAACACTCAGGCTCACACCACAATGCAGGCAGATCCCAAGACATGAGGCAATCAAGATTCTCACTAAATTTCTGACTCTTACCAACTCTCTAACTCACATGCATTGATTATCTGATATCAATAATTTTCACACATTCCAAAAATTACTACATCAGGAATTGCAAGGCAGATTTATCAACATCCAAATTGGACAGGTAATGTATGAAATAAGGAATTAATGTAAAAATATATTTGTAGAGATTCTTGCAACGTAGACTGAGACTTCTCGGACACGGTTAAATCCAGATTCTAAGTATTTCTATTCTGCAGATAGAAATATGAAGAAGTGGATATAAGGATTTATTCCTAAAAGAAATGTTGTAAGATTGATAACAATATATATATTGAATTTGGAAATTACTGTGATTAAAATTAATAAGCAAGGAATTATATAACTACAAAATAAAAAGCAAAAGATTAGAAGTTTAATTCTCGAGATTAGGGGAGGATTCACTAAATAAGTTTTTATTACTTATCATTAAATTAGTTCATCTTTTGTTGATCCATGTAGCATAGAGATATATATATATATATCTATAAGAGCTGGCTGGTTAAACATTGTTTGCTGGGAAACGCATGTTGTATTAAGCAGAAATGTTTATTAACCATTTGTGTATTAGTTACTAACTGATAAGGTAAATGATATTAATCATATATGCAGTTACTAACCGGAGATACATATATTGTGAAGCTAGTTTTTATATGCTGATGGATTGTGGTTTATACATTTTTGTTTATATGAGATTTGAAACTTTTTTGTATACGTAATAAATATATATATATTTTTATCCGATTATTGATTATTGTATTTTTTAAAGCAAAACACAGACAATTAAAAGAATTCAGGATAATTTCTAAGAAATATAAACGATTGATATTTGTGTCTCGTATAAGTTTCTTATGAAATAATAATCCCTGATATATTTGAGACAACTGTCGAGGTAGGTCCAGTAAGTCCAATATAGACATATTGGAGGCTTGGCTGATAAGTCCAATATATATAAACGTGTTGTATTCACGTGCAGAGATTATATCCGACAGACCTTCATCTTTTATAAAATTTAGGGCCCAATTCCATAGTTGTTGAAAACTAATGGAAATGTTACAAATAACATCTCCTGTAGTTATGGAGGGGAATGGCTATTTCATTCCACTGCAAACTGAGCTTGTGACTTGGTTGTAGCAATTCCCTGTGCGTGGTTACTGTACTTTAATGTCGCCTATACTTATTAAAGGAGCTGTTATTTGACTGTGAGAACAATAAAGCTGTGTAATTCTCTGCCTGTTGAGTTGGTTGGGTCAGAGACTGTACAGACTTTTAAAAAACGACTGGATGATTTCCTGCAGACACAGAATATTAAGGGTTATAATATATAATATCTGGGTAAACTTCTTGATCCAAGGAGAAATCTGACTGCCATTCTGGGGTCAAGAAGGAATTTTTCCCCAGTTTGTTGCATATTGGTGAGCATTTCAGACTGGGTTTTTTGCCTTCTTTTGGATCAACAGCAGTAGGTGTTGTGTGAGAGGCTGAACCCGATGGACACATGTCATTTTTCAGCCTATGTAACTATTTCAGCCTATGTAACTATGTAATTTATACTACTGGGTGGAAGCGCAGGCTATTCCAATGTAGTTTGTGCTTACACCCGGGAGATGGTATTCCACTGTGATATACCATTTCCTCAAAGCTGGTGTTAAGTGATTTTACATTTGCAAAACCACGTAACACTCTCTGTAAACCTCCCCATTAAATTTCATACCCATCTCATTCCACGGTGCAGGGGCGACGGAATCTGCTTCCTCCTCTCATTGACAGCAGAGTAAGACTGGGTAGGGGCCCGGTTCTGGCAGGCACAGTGAGCCCCGCTATTTTCTATTACCATCCCAGGTAGCTGCCGGCCACTGCCCAGCGGCGCACTACCAAACCTCTGCGGCGCTGCTGCAGTGTGCCTACCTTTGTCCCACATTCTAAATAGGAGGACGGCACGCCCCTCCCGTGATGCACGCGGCGGCAGAAGAAGACAAACAAAGCCAGTGCCAGCCAGTCTGCCTGAGCCTGCATCAATAGAAGATGAATACAACGTGGTGGGTGAGCGACTGGGGGGGGGGGGTGACAAATGAAATGGGGGGATAATTGACAAATTAAAAGCGGGGGGGATAATTGACAAATTAAAAACCGGAGGGGAAATAAGTGATAAATGAAATGCGGGGGGGAATAATTATCTGACAAATGAAATGCTGGGGATAGGAATATGCTAAATGAAATGTTGTGGGGGTGATAATATGACAAATTAAATGCTGGGAGGATGATAATACGACAAATTAAATGCTGGGGGGATGATAATATGCCAGATTAAATGCTGGGGGGAATGATAATATGCCAAATTAAATGTTGGGGGATAATATGCTAAAATAAATGCTGGGGGGATAATAAGATGACAAATGAAATGCTGGGGGGGTTGAATAGATCGGTACATTACTGTGAGTTTTATTGCTGCGCAGCTCTGTGATACGCTCATACACACCGCACATTACTGTATCACAGAGCTCCGCAGCAATAAAACTCCCAGTAATATACACACCGCACATTACTGTGAGTTTTATTGCTGGGGAGCTCTGTGATACGCTCAAATACACTGCACATTACTGTGAGTTTTATTGCTTTGTAGCTCGGTGATACGCTCAAACACACTGCACATTACTGTGAGTGTTATTGCTGTGGAGCTCTAATGTGCAGTGTGTACAAGTGTATCAGTAATGTCCTGTTTCTTTTAAACCTGAAAGGTGATTGGCAGTTTCCCATGTGTGCTACAGGGACCTTCTGTGCCACGGCCGTAGCTGCCACGAGTGTTTTACGGCTACCGCAGCAGAGCAGTGGCAGTTTGGAAGTCTGGAGGGGGCACAATGGATTCCCCAATTCGCAGGGGGCCTGAGTGGATTTTATTAACTCGTTAAAATTACTAGTTTGAAAATTGTGTGAATAAATAAGTTCTTTAACACAACAATGTGCATGTGGGTTGAATGGGAGGAGTTTTATGGGTGTGGCCTACTGTGGGCATGGTGCAAGGGGCCCCACAAACTCCTATTGCCCGGGAGCACCATTAGTTGTCAGTCCGCCCCTGTGACCAGCAGGATCTCCCCTCTCGCTTTCTTTCCCCAGTCTCCCTCTGCTCCCGGTGGCCAGATGCAGCGGTTCAGGCCGCCGTTCTCGCCGCAAGATGAGAAGTGAGAATGTGATTTTGGGGGGGGGGGTTGAGCTGCAGGTATCGCATTATGCAGCAGATAAATCCGTTACCTACACCTCTAAGCTGGTGGTAATTTTTGCTTTACGCCAGTTTTTAATAACTAGCATTAGGCTCAAGTGATCCTAGCACTAGTTAATCTGTGCTTGCACTTTGTAGCATGTTATACCATGTTAGGTATAGGGAGCACAAAGTACAGTAAACACACGCTACGAATCGCAAATTAACCCCTTAAGAACCGCTGACGTACTATGTACGTCCTGCCCACGGGTCTCCCTTAGACCCGCGGACGTACATAGTACGTCAGCGGCTCCTAACCTCCCTCCCGCCCGATTCTCACCTTCCTTGCCGGCTCCCACGACGTCTATGGCAAGCTTCAAGCTTGCCTTGACGTTTTCTGGGGGCCGGCCGATCCGATAACGTCATCACGCTTCATGATGATGTCATCGGCAGGCGCCATTGGTGAAAATTCAGGAAGGGGAGGGGGGCTCGTTTGGAGCCCTCTACCTTTCCAACCATGTAAGCTACAGTGATGATTTTTACACCACTGGAAAGGGGAGAGTCTCCCCTTTCCAGCGGTGTATAGTATTAACATTTTCGCTGCCGGATCGCGTCTTGGCGCTAATCGGCGCCAAAACGAGATTCGAACCTGGAGGGGGCTGACATCTTGGATGTCAGCCAAGCCACCAGGTCCCCCCCACCCACTGACAATCTCACCATATATGTGAGGATGTCAGTGGGCCAGTTAACCCTTTAGCTGCCATGTTGAGATAAGGGGATCCAAAGGATCCCCCTATCTCCCGATTCGTGGCAGCTAGATGGTCATATTTGACATGGCCCTTCCAAGGATACCAAACATGACCAGGTTTGGTTTAAAAATAAAATTACAAAAATAATAATAATAAAAAAAAAATACAAAAAATTAAAAAGGGATTTTATTACAAAAAAAATTTTGTCGGGGGGGTGGGGTTTAGTTAAATAGGACCTAGCCTGTCATCTAAAAATAATTAGCACAAAACGGTCAGAATGAGCGCAGCGCACTAAGGCTGGGGTCAGACTAGCGCATTTTTAACGTGCGTTCTGGCGCACTTAATCACGGCCGCACTAGCAGCAAATGACGGGCAATGACAGCCAATATACGAAGTACGGTCGCACGAAAGTCCGGCCGCGCAACGCAAGTGGAAAATGAACGCATTTTTTCGAGAACGCGGAACCGCTAGTACGGATGTACAGAGTGCGCTGCGCCCGCTAGCAGTGTGTGTGTGTGATTTGGAGACGTCAGACCCTGCTCATGTCCGGCCAACATAACGTCCAGACGCAAAAAGTTTCCTGGTTTGGATTCGTAAAACATCACGCACGAAAATGCGCATCGTATGACCGTTTTCGCATATTCCGTGAAAAAATACATCAATGCGTTCGGACGCACTTTTTTACGTTCGCGTGTAAAAATGCTTTCGTTTGACCCTAGCCATAGGTGAACTGGCTCAGCAGTGAAGGGGTTAAAAAGCAAAAACATGTAAAAATTAGGTATTTCTATTCTCGGGACAAAATTTTGAAACTATTTAGCCAGCGTCTTTTCTGGTGGTTGTAGATTTTGGGGATTAAATTACGAAAAAGTGTGTTTTTACCATTTTTTCATCATATTTCATATTTTTTTTATAGTAAATTATTCGATATGATGGAAATAGAAAGTACATTTAATGGCGAAAAAAACGGTGTATAATATGTGTGGGTTGAATAAATGAGTAAAATTTGACCTAAACACTAACGGCGCAGAAACGTAAAAACAGCAGCGGTCACTAAAGGACGGATTTGTGTAAAACTGCCCGGTCACTAAGGGGTTAATGAGCGAGGGTTAACACCTTCACTGCTGAGGCATTTCACAGCTGTGCGCTGAGATAATTTTTACAGCTTTTGCTCATCATGTTTAAACGTGATTTGAAGCCACATTTTATTATATGACGCAGACATATTATATATATATATATCGTTCTTTCCAGCAGACTTGGTAGATTCATAATATATCATTAATATATGTATACGTCATGTCCTGCCTCTTATATTATAACAAAAAATGCAATAAAATTTGAATTTTTACTCATCTACAGCGTGTAAAGTGTTTTTTCACATTTTATCACATGAGCATTTGCGGTTATTTTTTCTATGGGGTGTGCTTCTAGAAAAATTAGAAATGGGGACTCGTTACATTTTTTGGGGGGAATTACAAGATTTTTAGCAAACGCACCCTATAGAAAAAAATCATTAGTGCAGCATCATTGTTCACATTATAATTGAAATGTGAACAATATTGCTGCATTAATAAAAACAACACACAAAAAAATCATGTTTTTATTTATTTATGTTTTTTAACCCTTTCGCTGCTGAGGCTTTTCCCGCCCCTGTGCTGAGGTCATTTTTTACCTGTTTTGCGCATCATGTTTAAACGTGTTTTTAAGGCTTATTTTAGTATATGACACCGACATATTATATATCGTTCTTTCCGTCAGACTCGGTAGATTCATAATATGTCATTATTATATGTATATGTCATGTCTGTATATTATAACAAAAAATGCAATAAAATATGTATTTTCAATAATTTACAATGTGTAAAGTGTTTTTTTTCACATTTTAACATGCGAGCAATTGCGGTTATATTTTGTATGGGGTGCGCTTGTTAAAAAAATTAGAGATGGGGTCTCGTTACATTTTTTTTGGGGGAAAATGACACTATTTTTAACAAACGCACCGCATACAAAAATCGTTAGTGCAGCATCATTGTTCACATTATAATTGAAATGGGAACAATATTGCTACACTAACAAACCAAAAAAAATAAAAAAAAAGTGTTTATTTTTTTTTTTTAAATTTTTTTTTTAATTTTTTTTATTTTTATTTTTTTTATTTTTACAAAATTTTTAACTTTCATGTTTGGTATCGTTGGAACGGCCATGCTCTGGCCGATCCAACGATACCAAAATTTAACCCCTAGCTGCCACGGATCGGGAGATAGGGAGTTCATTGGAACTCCCTATCTCCACACTTGGTGGCAGTTAGGGGTTAACTGTAGGACTGGCGTCATCGTGCTACGCACGATGACGCCAGTCCTCTGGGGGAGTTCCCGGAAGCTTGGCCGACATCCAAGATGTCGGCCAGCTCCCGGGAAGGATCGCGAATCGGCGCTTTTCAGCGCCGATTTGCGATCCAGCTCCCCAGGGGTTAATGCCAGGCATCATTTGGAAGGGCAGGCTGTGCCCTTCCAAATGATGCCTGGGTTAAGCCCCTGTGCGCGCCGATCGGGAGGGAGAGAGGTCCGAAGGACCTCCCCCCCCTCCCTTTCAGGCGCCTCCTCCGCACATGCGGGGGGGCGCCTGAATTAGGTGTCATCGCGCCGCCGCGATGACACCTAATGTTGGCGGCTGCTGGTCCGGATGCCGGGCTGACATCCAGGATGTCAGCCCGCACCGGAGGGGCCAGCGATCGGCCGGAACCCGGCCGAACGCTGACCCCGATGCGAGGACGCGCTCAGCGCGTCCTCCGCATACCAGCGGG
Source organism: Leptobrachium leishanense (assembly GCA_009667805.1). Classification (NCBI taxonomy): domain Eukaryota; kingdom Metazoa; phylum Chordata; class Amphibia; order Anura; family Megophryidae; genus Leptobrachium; species Leptobrachium leishanense. The sequence continues at coordinate 248,267,659 of CM019066.1, forward strand.
AATGCTGAGGACGCGCTGAGCGCGTCCTTAGCATTCAAGTGGTTAATTATTTTTTATATATTTTTTTATTTTTTTTACTTTGAACCTGGTCATGTTTGTTATCATTCGAAAGGCCATGACCCCCTAGCTGCTACGGTTCTGGAGATATCGGGGTTCAAGGGAACCCCGTATCTCCACATGGGGATTTCCTTTGGCAGCTAGGGGTTCCCTGGCTATCTGGAGTCATCGCGCTATGCGCCATACGTCAGGAGGCGAGGGAGAACCCGGAGGTCGAGCCGCCATCCAAGATGGCGGCCCCCACCGGAGCTAGATCGCGATCTGGCGCTGGATTGCGATCTGATACGTAAGGGGTTAAAAAAAAAAGGCACCGCTTTAAAAGGGCAGACACTGCCCTTCAAAGCGGTGCCTTTTTTTATTTACATTAAACCAGGGCTCGAGTCGTGCGGGAACGCGCAGGAACGGCGTTCCCGCACTTCTCCCACAGCGGGAACGCTGCGGGAACGCAGCGTTCTCGCTGTGGCCCGAGCCCGAACGCCGCCGCCGCACATTGCCGGCGGCCGCGTGCTTCCTGTTACAACGGCTGGTGACAGGAGGTGGAGCCGCTCGCCTGGCTGTTTCATAGATCCCAGGCGAGCGGCTGCACTTCCTGTCAGCGGCCGCTGAAGCAGGAAGCACGCGGCCGCTGAAGCAGGAGCAGCAAAGGTGAGCTGGGCTGGGGACAGTATCCATGAGACCTGGGGGGGCATATCCATGAGACCTGGGGGGGGACAGTATCCATGAGACCTGGGGGGGCATATCCATGAGACCTGGGGGGGACAGTATCCATGAGACCTGGGGGGGGACAGTATCCATGAGACCTGGGGGGGGCATAACCATGAGACCTGGGGGGGACAGTATCCATGAGACCTGGGGGGGCATATCCATGAGACCTGGGGGGGACAGTATCCATGAGACCTGGGGGGGCATATCCATGAGACCTGGGGGGGCATATCCATGAGACCTGGGGGGGCATATCCATGAGACCTGGGGGAGACAGTATCCATGAGACCTGGGGGGGCATATCCATGAGACCTGGGGGGGACAGTATCCATGAGACCTGGGGGGGCATATCCATGAGACCTGGGGGGCATATCCATGAGACCTGGGGGGGACAGTATCCATGAGACCTGGGGGGGCATATCCATGAGACCTGGGGGGGCATATCCATGAGACCTGGGGGGGCATATCCATGAGACCTGGGGGGGCAGTATCCATGAGACCTGGGGGGCATATCCATGAGACATGGGGGGACAGTATCCATGAGACCTGGGGGGGACAGTATCCATGAGACCTGGGGGGGGCATATCCATGAGACCTGGGGGGGCATATCCATGAGACCTGGGGGGGACAGTATCCATGAGACCTGGGGGGCATATCCATGAGACCTGGGGGGGACAGTATCCATGAGACCTGGGGGGCATATCCATGAGACCTGGGGGGGGACAGTATCCATGAGACCTGGGGGGCATATCCATGAGACCTGGGGGGGACAGTATCCATGAGACCTGGGGGGGGCATATCCATGAGACCTGGGGGGGCAGTATCCATGAGACCTGGGGGGGCATATCCATGAGACCTGGGGGGCAATATCCAGGAGACCTGGGGGGCAATATCCATGAGAGCTGGGGCATATCCATGAGAGGTGGGGCATATCCATGAGACCTGGGGGGCAATATCCATGAGACCTGGGGGGGGCAATATCCATGAGACCTGGGGGGCAATATCCATGAGAGCTGGGGCATATCCATGAGACCTGGGGGCAATATCCATGAGACCTGGGGGGCAATATCCATGAGACCTGGGGCATATCCATGAGACCTGGGGGCAGTATCCATGAGACCTGGGGGCATATCATGAGACCTGGGGCATATCCATGAGACCTGGGGGCATTATCCATGAGACCTGGGGGCATTATCCATGAGAGCTGAGGCAATATCCATGAGACCTGGGGCATATCCATGAGACCTGGGGGCAATATCCATGAGACCTGGGGGCAGTATCCATGAGAGCTGGGGCATATCCAAGAGACTGGGGGCAGTATCCATGAGACCTGGGGGCAATATCCATGAGACCTGGGGGCATATATCCAAGAGACCTGGGGGCAGTATCCATGAGACCTGGGGGCAATATCCATGAGACCTGGGGGCAATATCCATGAGACCTGGGGCATATCCATGAGACCTGGGGGCAATATCCATGAGACCTGGGGGCATTATCCATGAGACCTGGGGGCAATATCCATGAGACCTGGGGCATATATCCCAGAGACCTGGGGGCAGTATCCATGAGAGCTGGGGCATATCCAAGAGACCTGGGGGCAGTATCCATGAGAGCTGGGGCATATCCAAGAGACCTGGGGGCAGTATCCATGAGACCTGGGGGCAATATCCATGAGACCTGGGGCATATATCCAAGAGACCTGGGGGCAGTATCCATGAGACCTGGGGGCAATATCCATGAGACCTGGGGGCAGTATCCATGAGAGCTGGGGCATATCCATGAGACCTGGGGGCAGTATCCATGAGACCTGGGGGCATATCCATGAGACCTGGGGGCAATATCCATGAGACCTGGAGCATATCCATGAGAGCTGGGGGCATTATCCATGAGAGCTGGGGCAACATATACCCATATGAGCTGGGGCAATTAAATCCATGTGAATTGGGGAAAATATATCCATATAACCAGTGTTGTGTATATTATTCTGGGGGCACAGTGTTGTGTATATTATTCTGGGGGTCTGTGCCTGGATATATATATATATTATATTATATATAAAATGTGTTAGTCCAGTTGCCACAATAACGAGTATACCTGTACGTAGTGATACCTTTCACTGATCAGTATAGTTTCCAGTTTACACTCTTGAAAGCTTGTCTTTTAAATGTAATGTTAACCCAATAAAAATGGTATCACCGGCACGCACTGCTATACTCGTGATATATATATATATATATTTTCTTCAGGTAATGGGGGTTGTGGAATTCGTGGGTGAGTTACATAGTTACATAGTTACATAGTTATATAGGCTGAAAAAAGACATGCGTCCATCGGGTTCAGCCTCTCCCACATAACCTACTGCTGTTGATCCAAAAGAAGGCAAAAAACCCAGTCTCAAATGCTCGCCAATATGCAACATACTGGGAAAAAATTCCTTCTTGACCCCAGAATGGCAGTCAGATTTCTCCTTGGATCAAGAAGCTTTTACCCACATATTAAATATTATAACCCTTAATATTCTGTGTCTGCAGGAAGTCATCCAGTCGCTTTTTAAAAGTCTGTACAGACTCTGACCCAACCACCTCAACAGGCAGAGAATTCCACAGCTTTATTGTTCTCACCGTAAAATAACCCTTCCTATGCTTTAAGCTAAATTTTCTTTCTTCCAGTCTAAATGGATGACCCCGTGTCCTGTGTATAGTCCTGTTAATGAATAGGTTATCAGACAATGGTTGATAATGGCCCCGTATATATTTATATAAGGTTATCAGATCCCCTCTAAGGCGCCTTTTCTCTAAACTAAACAGGTTTAAGCTTGTTAGTCTTTCCTCATAACTTAACCCTTCCATCCCCCTTATTAATTTAGTTGCCCGTCTCTGCACTTTTTCTAGCGATATAATATCTTTTTTTAAGACAGGTGCCCAAAATTGCACGGCATATTCAAGGTGCGGCCTGACCATTGATTTATACAGAGGCAAAATTATGTTTTCATCCCGTGAGTGAACTCCCCTTTTAATGCATGCCAGTACTTTGCTGGCCTTGGCGGCTGCTGTTTGACATTGCACATTGTTACTTAGTTTGAAGTCTATGATTATTCCCAAATCCTTCTCCTGCTTGGATTTCCCTAACTCCGTACCATTTAGTGAGTTCCCTCACTTTTTTTCCCAGGACTTGACCCCTGCATTAAACCCTCCCGATCGGGAGGGAGAGGGATCCAAAAGGATCTCCCCTCCCTTTCAGGCGATCTCCCGGCATTGCCGGGGGGGTCGTCTAGAAATGACGTCATCGCACATGGCGCAATGACGTCAGGCGTCGGGGCCGGCCTATATTCAGCGTCGGGCTTCCCTGAAGCCAGAACGCCGTGGGACTCCGGACAGAGAGGAGCAGGGCTCGAGTCGAGCGGGAACGCGCAGGAACGGCGTTCCCGCACTTTTCCCACAGCGGGAACGCTGCGGGAACGCAGCGTTCCCGCTGTGGCCCGAGCCCGAACGCCGCCACCGCACATTGCCGGCGGCCGGCGTGCTTCCTGTTACAAGGGCCAGCTGACAGGAGGTGGAGCCGCTCGCCTGGCTGTTTCATAGTTCCCAGGCGAGCGGCTGCACTTCCTGTCAGTGGCCACTGAAGCAGGAAGCACGCGGCCGCTGGCAATGTGGAGAAGCAGCAGCAAAGGTGAGCTGGGGGGGGCAGTATCCCTGAGACCTGGGGGGGGGCAATATCCATGAGACCAGGGGGGCAATATCCATGAGACCAGGGGGGCAATATCCATGAGACCAGGGGGGCAATATCCATGAGACCAGGGGCAATATCCATGAGACCAGGGGCAATATCCATGAGACCAGGGGCAATATCCATGAGACCTGGGGCATATCCATGCGAGCTGGGGCATTATCCATAAGAGCTGGGGCAATATCCATGAGAGCTGGGGCAATATCCATGAGAGATGGGGCAATATCCATGAGAGCTGGGGGCATTATCCATGAGAGCTGGGGCATTATCCATGAGAGCTGGGGCATTATCCATGAGACCTGGGGGCATTATCCATGAGACCTGGGGCAATATCCATGAGAGCTGGGGCAATATCCATGAGAGCTGGGGCATTATCCATGAGAGCTGGGGCATTATCCATGAGAGCTGGGGCAATATCCATGAGAGCTGGGGCATTATCCATGAGAGCTGGGGCATTATCCATGAGAGCTGGGGCATATCCATGAGACCAGGGGGCAATATCCATGAGAGCTGGGGCATTATCCATGAGAGCTGGGGCATATCCATGAGACCAGGGGGCAATATCCATGAGAGCTGGGGGGGCAATATCCATGAGACCAGGGGGGCAATATCCATGAGAGCTGGGGCAATATCCATGAGAGCTGGGGCAATATCCATGAGACCTGGGGCAATATCCATGAGACCTGGGGCATTATCCATGAGAGCTGGGGCATTATCCATGAGAGCTGGGGGATTATCCATGAGAGCTGGGGCATTATCCATGAGAGCTGGGGCAATATCCATGAGAGCTGGGGCAATATCCATGAGAGCTGGGGCATTATCCATGAGAGCTGGGGCATATCCATGAGACCAGGGGGCAATATCCATGAGAGCTGGGGCAATATCCATGAGACCTGGGGCAATATCCATGAGACCAGGGGGGCAATATCCATGAGAGCTGGGGCATTATCCATGAGAGCTGGGGCATTATCCATGAGACCAGGGGGCAATATCCATGAGACCTGGGGCATTATCCATGAGACCTGGGGGCATTATCCATGAGAGCTGGGGCATTATCCATGAGAGCTGGGGGATTATCCATGAGAGCTGGGGGATTATCCATGAGAGCTGGGGCATTATCCATGAGAGCTGGGGCAATATCCATGAGAGCTGGGGCAATATCCATGAGAGCTGGGGCATTATCCATGAGAGCTGGGGCATTATCCATGAGAGCTGGGGCAATATCCATGAGACCTGGGGCAATATCCATGAGACCAGGGGGGCAATATCCATGAGAGCTGGGGCATTATCCATGAGAGCTGGGGCATTATCCATGAGACCAGGGGGCAATATCCATGAGACCTGGGGCATTATCCATGAGACCTGGGGGCATTATCCATGAGAGCTGGGGCATTATCCATGAGACCTGGGGGCATTATCCATGAGAGCTGGGGGGGCATTATCCATGAGACCTGGGGGCATTATCCATATGAGCTGGGGCAATTATATCCATGTGAACTGGGGAAAATATATCCATATAACCAGTGCTGTGCATATTATTCTTGGGGTTCAGTGCTGTGTATGTTATTCTGGGGGCTCAGTGCTGTGTATATTATCCTGGAGGCTCAGTGCTGTGTATATTATTCTTGGGGTTCAGTGCTGTGTATAGTATTCTGGGGGCTCAGTGCTGTGTATGTTATTCTGGGGGTTCAGTGTTGTGTATGTTATTCTGGGGGCTCAGTGCTGTGTATGTTATTCTGGGGGCACAATGTTGTGTATATTATTCTGGGGGCTCAGTGCTGTGTATATTATTCTGGGGGCTCAGTGCTGTGTATATTATTCTGGAGGCTCAGTGTTGTGTATGTTATTCTGGGGGCTCAGTGCTGTGTATATTATTCTGGGGGCTCAGTGCTGTGTATATTATTCTGGGGGCTCAGCGCTGTGTATATTATTCTGGGGGTTCAGCGCTGTGTATATTATTCTGGGGGCTCAGTGCTGTGTATGTTATTCTGGGGGCTCAGCGCTGTGTATATTATTCTGGGGGCTCAGCGCTGTGTATATTCTGGGGGTTCAGCGCTGTGTATATTATTCTGGGGGTTCAGCACTGTGTATATTATTCTGGGGGTCTGTGCCTGGAGATATATATATATATATATATATATATTGTATATAAAATGCGTTAGTCCAGTTGCCACAATAACGAGTATACCTGTACGTAGTGATACCTTTCACTGATCAGTATAGTTTCCAGTTTACACTCTTGAAAGCTTGTCTTTTAAATGTAAAGTTAACCCAATTAAAATGGTATCACCGGCACGCGCTGCTATACTCGTGATATATATATATATATATATATTTTCTTCAGGTAATGGGGGTTGTGGAATTCGTGGGTGAGTTCCCTCACTTTTTTTCCCAGGACTTGACCCCTGGAGAGGAGAGTATCTCCGCCAAGGCTCCTGCTTGCGAGTGACGTGTGGGGAACGTCCTCCGCATATAGCGAGAATCAATGAGGACATTCCCCACACGTCATCCGCAGCGAAGGGGTTAAACAAGAGTTTGGGGCCTGATGGGATCCACCCTAAGTTATTAAAAGAGCTCAGTGGTGTAATAGCAAAACTGTTAACAGATTTATTTAACCAATCTTTGTTAAAGGGAGTCGTCCCAGAAGACTGGAAATTAGCAAATGTTGTGCCCATTTACAAGAAGGGTAGTAGGGAGGAATCGGGGAACTATAGGCCAGTTAGTCTTACGTCAGTAGTGGGGAAATTAATGGAAACCATGTTAAAGGAAAGGATTGTTGAACATCTAAAAACACATAGATTACAGGATCAGAAACAACATGGGTTTACCTCAGGGAGATCATGCCAAACTAATCTTATTAACTTTTTTGATTGGGTAACAAAAATAATAGACAAAGGTGGTGCAGTAGACATTGCTTATTTAGATTTCAGTAAAGCTTTTGATACTGTTCCGCATAGAAGGCTTATCAATAAATTGCAATCTTTGAGCTTGGATTCCAATATTGTTGAATGGATTAGGCAGTGGCTGAGTGACAGGCAACAGAGGGTTGTGGTAAATGGAGTTTATTCGGCGCAAGGTCTTGTTACCAGTGGGGTACCTCAGGGGTCAGTACTTGGACCCATTCTATTTAATATTTTTATTAGTGATATTGCCGAAGGTATTAATGGTAAAGTATGTCTTTTTGCCGATGACACAAAGATTTGCAACAGGGTTGACGTTCCTGGAGGGATCAGCCAAATGACAAATGATTTAGGTAAATTAAAAAAATGGTCGGAGCTGTGGCAATTGAGTTTTAATGTGGATAAGTGCAAGATAATGCACCTGGGGTGTAAAAACCCAAGGCTGAATATAGAATATTTGATACAGTCCTAACCTCAACATCTGAGGAAAGGGATTTAGGGGTTATTATTGCAGAGGATCTAAGGGTAAGTAGTCAATGTAATAGAGCAGCAGGAAATGCTAGCAGAATGCTTGGTTATGTAGGGAGAGGTATTAGCAGTAGGAAAAGGGAAGTGCTCATGCCACGGTACAGAGCACTGGTGAGACCTCACTTGGAGTACTGTGTGCAGTACTGGAGACCGTATCTCAAGAAGGATATAGACATCTTAGAGAGAGTTCAGAGAAGGGCTACTAAAATGGTGTACGGCTTGAAGGAGAAAAGTTACCAGGAAAGGCTTAATGATCTTAACATGTATAGCTTGGAAAAAAGACGAGACAGAGGAGATATGATAGAAACATTTAAATACATAAAGGGAATCCACAATGTAGAGGAAGGGAGTATATTTAAAAGGAAACAAAGTAGCAAAACAAGTGGACATAGTCTTAGATTAGAGGGGCAAAAGTTTAAAAGTAACATCAGGAAGCATTATTTTACTGAGAGGGTGGTGGATACATGGAACAGCCTTCCAGTAGAAGTGGTAGAGGCCAAAACAGTGATTGAATTTAAGCATTCATTAGCCTAAACAAAAGATAAATCCAGGTAAAGTATCCATGTAATTGGGCAGACTAGATGGTCCGAAAGGTTCTTATCTGCCGACATTTTCTATCAGGGTTATTCAGAGAGCGGTGAAAAGCAGGAGAATGACTGGAGAATGGAAAATTCTAGGTCAAAATAGCCAATTTGGAAAGTGAGATAAATGGGAGAATGTTCCTGGTTTGGCTATTTTGACCTAGAATTTTCCATTCTCCAGTCATTCTCCTGCTTTTCACCACTCTCTGAATAACCCTGTATGTTTCTATGCGTTAAAAAACCCAAAGGTGATCTGGCTGCAGCGCCTTGACCTCCTTTAACCACTTCACTACCAAGTAATTCTCCAAAAAAACAATGTAAGAAACCAGTCGGGTTTTTTTAAAAAAAATTTTTTTATAAATTGTGCAGTAATACCTTATTACTGTAATAAACTATTTCGCCAGTAGAGGACACCCTCTACTGGCAAATTGAGATACAGAGATTTTACTAGAAGATTTATTTTCTTCTATTTCTCCTGCATTGGCTGCTGACACAGATATTTCAGAGCTGTGAGCAGCTGATTTTACAGTTTTAGCTCCTTGGGCATTTTGCCCACAGGGCTAAAACTTTGGGGGCACCTTCCGCAACCAAAAACTAATGAAATTTGTTTGCATCAAACAAATTTCATTTTCTGTTGGGCTGCAGAACAGCACATTGAGATATCTTGATATTGGGGCACCAGATGGTGCCTTTGAAACCCAAGATATCTCGATAGTGGTAGTGAAGGGGTTAAGCTAGCGCTAACACTGGCGCTAGTGTTAGCTTGAAGGAGGTGATAGAGCCCATAGTGTCTGCACTTTGTGTGACTCTGCTTCCCAGGTCCTGAAGACGCAACTTAACCCAGAGAGAAGGAGCCATACAGTGTTATTCAGAGAAAGGTGAAAACCAGGAGAATGGCAGGAGAAGAGAACAATCTAGACCAAATAACCGATTTGGAAAGTGAGTTAAATGGGAGAATTTTTCTGGTTTGGCTATTTTGACCTTGAATTTTCGCTTCTCCATTCATTCTCCTGGCTTTCACCTCTCTGAATAACCCTGTAAGACTGCATGCAGCAATATTTAACCACCTGGGTGTAGACAAATTTCCCAACAGTTACATGTTAATGTTATGAGTTCCCTAACCCTTAAATAACCCTAACTAAAAGATTCTGCTCAATACTTCTATGCAATCTTCACTACAATTTTTATTTATGTTATAGGATTGTAGCGAAGCTTGCTTAGAAAAATTTAGCAAAATCTGATGTTTTTGTGTCAGGGACTGATGGAGCAGCAGCTCCAGGCCCATGACCCAGAATAGGCCCACAGAAAGGATAACTATGTCTGCATTGATTGGAATTTGGACCCCTGTATCTCCAACTCCATAGCAGCTACAGGGTCATATGAGGTATTACTGGAAAGGCCAGAGTTTCCAGAGAATGGCCTTTCCAATGATACCAAACATGACCAGGTTTTATGTAACAATAAAAATAATAAATATTTTTTTATTTTTTCTTTCTAACACAGAAATATTTTTCACTTTACAATTATAAAGTGAACAATGATGCTGTACTAACTCACCATCTCATTTCTCATGTCACCAACAAGTGTGGATATGATGGCACAACCCGTTATTACAAATTGTTACATCAAAAACCTAAATACCACACTGCAGCGAAGAGCTCTGGGGACATGGGACTTTGGAACCGTGTTGTGCTGCCTTTAAGGCAGAGTTAGAAAGTGTTTACATAGAAATGTATGTTTTATGTTACCGCCATCTAGTGGCTGTTTTATTTCATATCACCCTGGTATTCAGCCCACCTTAACAGGATCTTGTGGGCTGGCTGTCACATGCTTCCTTACTCCAGCAAGGAATTGTGGGAATAAGAACCTCATTTCCTTACCACAGGAGCTGAAAGACACATCTGGCAACCATCTCTCTCATCTATGAGAAGCATCGTCAGTAAGGACTTCAGCTTAACGTTCCCCTAGCCATCCCACAGTCCATACCAGCTTTAGAAGCACCATATGTACTGTATATATGTTTCCTACTACTTTGCAGCCACCTGCTTTTCATATGGTTGCAGCATGGCCTAGTGTTTTATATTGACACACCCGGTTTCTGTAATGTTATGTGTAACTGCTATACACATCTGTGTATATTCTGTATTTTTACACTGTACTGTTCTGCTTTTCCACAGTTTTACCGCTCAACATCACACACTTACGCATAACGCATCGTGCACTCAGGCATCCACATGCAGTTGTGTTCCTACAAGGAGTTAATAAAATTAAAGACTGCAAACCAGCCTCATTTATTTGACTCGTAGGAAAGGTTTAGCTGCCTGTTGTCATGCCCCAACCCTTGGAGCCTGCCGTAGCTAGTCTCGGAGACTGTTTGCATCTACTCAAGGGTTAACTTTTGCTCTGGATACCTGAGTGATTGCTTAAAGCCTGGTCACGCCCTTTCCTCTACGATCTGGCATTGTTCAACTTGCATTGCTTCTGAGAGGATCCCCTTCCTGAGCTCCTGCACATCTCTGCAAGCCTGATCCTGCTGTTTATTTTCCTGGACTGTTCCTTCCAGTATCCAGTTTCTGAAGTAAACCACTGTGTTGGTTCCAGGTACCATTCTGCTACCAGAGACTGCTTATTCCTCTATTGCTGTGCACTCCATTCTGCAGTACCTGGAGAGACCACTGGATTACTGTGCTACACATTCACCATATCTGCTGTACCAGAGACCTGTGTGTTATTCAGCTGTACCTATTCATCGCTGTGTCCTGCATATTGCAGTATCTGGATTTTCATATTGCCACAGATCCCTTGTGCTTATTGGTTTACAACCTGCTGTTATCAAGCCCTGTGTGTTCTTCATCTGCCACAGTTTCAATATATCCTTATTTACCTGCTTCATTGTATCCAGTGTCTTCATTAACCTGTTCAACCCCAGCGCCTGGGATTTATACTGCACTTTGGGTCCCACCTCGGCTCACGCCTGGTGCCACCCTGACATAATGCCAGATCCTCATACCAGGCCTACCTGCACTGGAAGACATTGTTTATAAGCTGCTCCTTGTGGTAGAAGTGTGGAATCTGATGGACTCATTTTCCAATCCACCTGGCCTTGTCAGGCCCACACCCTGGAGCAGAGAATCACAGTACCCTACTGAGTCTAATGGTTTTCTACCTCAGTGTAGAGCCCAAGCACCTTCTGTAGAGTCACAGAAAGAAAGACGTAGGAGGCTGAATCTGTGCTACTACTGTGGGGCGGACTCGCACCAAATAAATTTTTGTCCCATCAGACCAGCCGCTACTGTGCCACGCAAGCCTCCAGCCGCTACTGTGCCACGCAAGCCTCCAGCCGCTACTGTGCCACGCAAGCCTCCAGCCGCTACTGTGCCACGCAAGCCTCCAGCCGCTGCCAAGTCTCGCAAGCCTCCAGCTGCTACTGTGCCACGCCAGACTCCAGCCGATGCCAGGTCTCGCAAACCTCCAGCCAGGTCTCGCAAACCTCCAGCCAGGCCTCGCAAGGCCCCTTTTCCCAAGAGGCCTGCGTTCAGTGACATCTCCTCAGAAGAGGAGAGTATTACAGAAGACTCCATTATTGAGGACATGGAGGTAATGCCCCCAGAATCTTCTTTGCCCTTGGAGACCCTGTCTCCTGAAGCGGGAACCATTGATATGGAGTCCAGCTTACCCATTGACACTGACCCTCTGGTACCCATGGAGGTTGCTCCCATCCTGGTAGCCCCCACCATGACTCTCCAGACTGTTAGGCATCCTCATGGTGGTCCTGGGAGACAAATTGGGGCCCTGATCAAAAAACCTGTATCAAAGTGTGGGTTCTATGGTTGTGACAACCTACCTCGGAATGTTCAAAATTGCCCACCTGAGGGTGTCAAGACTTTTTCGTTAGCCTCTGATGGCTTCATTGTGCCGGATTCTGAACTTGCTGCTTACGAGCAGCACCTGGCAGTCAAAGTGAGAGAACCATCATCGCGGGCATCGCCACCTGCACACCCCTCACGCCCTTGCCACCCATTGACAGCCCTATTCCTGAGGGCTGTGTCTGGGCATCTAACGGGACATTAGTCCAGAAAGAGGACTTGGAGGTCTTTGAAAAGGCACTGCTTGCCCATGGAGATATGTACAGTGATCTTGACTCTGATTCTGACAGTTGGTGGTGAACTCCTTGCTGCTCATCTGGTCGAGACTATACGCCCTAGGTGCCCGGAGTGCACCTTGTAAGGAGAGGGGTACTGTCATGCCCCAACCCTTGGAGCCTGCCGTAGCTAGTCTCGGAGACTGTTTGCATCTACTCAAGGGTTAACTTTTGCTCTGGATACCTGAGTGATTGCTTAAAGCCTGGTCACGCCCTTTCCTCTACGATCTGGCATTGTTCAACTTGCATTGCTTCTGAGAGGATCCCCTTCCTGACCTCCTGCACATCTCTGCAAGCCTGATCCTGCTGTTTATTTTCCTGGACTGTTCCTTCCAGTATCCAGTTTCTGAAGTAAACCACTGTGTTGGTTCCAGGTACCATTCTGCTACCAGAGACTGCTTATTCCTCTATTGCTGTGCACTCCATTCTGCAGTACCTGGAGAGACCACTGGATTACTGTGCTACACATTCACCATATCTGCTGTACCAGAGACCTGTGTGTTATTCAGCTGTACCTATTCATCGCTGTGTCCTGCATATTGCAGTATCTGGATTTTCATATTGCCACAGATCCCTTGTGCTTATTGGTTATACAACCTGCTGTTATCAAGCCCTGTGTGTTCTTCATCTGCCACAGTTTCAATATATCCTTATTTACCTTCATTGTATCCAGTGTCTTCATTAACCTGTTCAACCCCAGCGCCTGGGATTAATACTGCACTTTGGGTCCCACCTCGGCTCACGCCTGGTGCCACCCTGACACCTGTTAAGCTCTGCATAGACTCCGAGTACGTGGAGTGGGGACAGGTCACCTGTGTCCCCAATCTTTCCACCTCACAAGGTCAAGTGAGTTGTCATTGGACAGGTCAGAGTCTAAAACGTGACCATGTAAAATCTAAAAGAAAACAAAAACCTCTTTATTTATATATTTTTAGTTCCAAAGCGATGGCTATGTCCATTTGTCACGTATAAGATTAGCAATACCACTGCCATTACTCACCTTCTCATTTCCCATGCTGGGAGCAAGTTCAGTATTTTATACATAGTTGTATTATTCAAAATACACCATCCTCCAAAACACAATGTTTTGGTTAAAATTGTATATTTTCTCAGAAAAATGCAGTAACAGGTTCCCATTTCAATTATTTTTAACAAGGATTCCCTATAGAATATGTAAGAATTTATATTCTTACAAATCTATAACCACAAAGGTTTGGGTGATAAAATTTGAAAAAAAAAATTTACGCATCGAAATCTGAATGGAAATTTACTCACACAGTATCTGCCTGGTTAGATATACCCATATCTGCACTATTAAGTAACCTAAAATATGTTTTCATTTTACTAAATTCCAAGAAAAGCCCACCAAAATATTCAGCTCCATGCCCATAGAGATCTTAGTCCGGCCCTGGGTTAAAGTTAGGGTTACCCCTAACTATAATACTAGTCCTCCCAATATTAGCCCTAACCCTAAATCAGGCACGAATACTAAACCTAATGGTTACATTAACCTTAACTGAGATTTCTTGTTTTTGCACTGTACTCCTATCCTATCAGGACTCGCGCAGTACAGTAAGCTCGCGCAGGTTCACCCGCGGTAGACAATTGCACGCGGTTGTTGCGCCATGTAATACGGCATTCGGCGCAAAGGGTTTTACCCTTCGAGTTAATGTTTTTTTGTGCCGGCGCAAACGTTTGCGTGAAGATTGTAATTTAGCCCTTTGTCTTTTAAATTCTTAAAGAAACCACTAGGTGGCGCCTAAAATACAGAATTACCACACTGTGAATAATCATTATGCTCGTTTGTCTGGATTTTCTGACTCCACTTGAGTGATAGGTTATCCTGGTGTTTCTTCTATGCAGGCAGTTACCTTTAACCTCGCTGTGGCAACAGGGGCTTCTCTTTCTCTATGCAGTGTCTCCAAGTCTTCTTTCTTTTTTGCAGCTTCCATTTCCATTGCCGCTTTCTTTTTTGCAGCTTCCATTTCCAGTGCGGCTTCCTTTTTACTAAAAGATGCTCTCACCAATGCAGCTGCTGCCTTTGCACGTGCCATGATGATGGCTGAGCTTACAGATGTAGAGACTGTACATCTAGACGTAAACTCTTTGGCGGTCTGATTTTGACATTTTTATATGTCAAAATCGGTCCCATTCTTGCGACGGGAACCCGGAAGCAGGATGCCGCAATCGGCCAGAGGTGACTGCGGGAGGACAGCGAGGGAGCGCATGGACAGGTATGTATCCAGCGCAAGTGTGACTCGGGGTTACCGCTTTCAGCATTGAAATTTAACCCCAAGCCACATTCAGGAATACCACCAGGGAGGTTAACAGAACGCCTTGATGAATTAGTACATACTGAGCTGGATTCTAGCCGATTGTCAAGTTTGCTCTGTAAAATTGTTAGTGTCATGTACTAACTTGCGTTTAAGGTTAGTTTTGTTAAACTGAGTTCGAGCTTGCACAGTGTCTTCAACTTTCCTTATAGAAAGGAGAGAAAGATATATACATGAGAGTCTTTCATAATTTTCATAACTTTAATGAAGTCTGATAATAGTTTTGTTTAATTCTTCTTTGTCCTTAGAATTTTTTTTGTCAGAAGACAAACATTTGTTATCCTTGTCCCACAGTTCGTCAAGTGATTCTTGTAATTCCGTTTTCTCTGTTTCATAACTTTCTTTCACCTTTTCTGTAGGTTTATTTATACGCTGATGCCTAATGTCCTGCTTTGCCTCTTGTGCCATTGGTGTCTGCATTGTAACCATTGTAAATTCTGAGTCAGACATTTGCCCAGTAGGTTTCCTCACAGAAGAAACTGGCAAGAGACACAACTGAGCTGACTACAGCAAAGAGGTTATTTTTGACTTTTCCAGCAGTGTTAATTTCATCTAAATTTTAGTCTAGTTTTAGTCGACTAAATATTATGGGATAAATTACATTTCTAGCGCTAAAACGGGAGCGCTAGGGAGGAAAAATTGCGCCTGCAGTTTTCCCCCTAGCGCCCCCGTTTTATCGTGGAATTACAATGCAGGCGCTAAAAAGCTGCCTGCATTGTTACCGGGCGCAAAGCCTGCATTGTTACCGGTAACATGACCTGCCGGATCTCGCCACGCGAGATACGGCCAGTCGGCGTAGTGATATGCAGGGGAAGACTGAGGAACTTTTCCCCCCAGTCTCTCCCTGCCCCCGCAGGACGGAGGAGGCGGACGGAGCAACGGTCCTCACCGCGGGACAGGAGGTGAATATACGAGCACTTTATTTGTTTTTTTGGATGGTGTTAACGGATTCCCCTTCTGCAGAATCCGTTAACACCAAGTCCTGGCTGTGGCTAATTTTTTGCTAACCACAGCCGGATGTTAATCAGCGCTTGTAGATTAACACTTTGCGCTTCCCATGTTAAGTATAGGGAGTGCAAAGTACAGTAACCTTGCGCTGTACAGCGCAAGGTACCAAACGCAAACGGGTTACTTAACCCGTTAGATTTGGATTGTAATATGCAGTAGCCACCGTGGCTAACATTAATGCTCACGCAGATGAGCGTTAATGTTAGCACCAGGATTATAATGTGGCCCTATGTTTTTGACTAGAATATGACTAAAATTTAAATAATTCAGATGAATAAAATGAAATGGCATTTTAGTCAAAAGACTACGACTTAGGTCGGCGTCAGTCAAGCGCACTAGGTGCGCCGTACTGACGTGCTTACCACCAGCACCTATCGCAGCGTTGTGACGCTGCAACAGGGCCGGTCATACGCTTGTGCATGACATGGGTGCGCAACAAGCGTCTGTTATCAAACCCTCCTCGTCGATGCACTAGGACGCGCGTAGACGGGGCTTTTCAGCGCTGAGCGCACTGAGGTGGCCAGACGGACATCGAGTGGAAGGAACGTCCACTCTCACGGATGTTCCTTCCACTCTCAAATGACGCTCGTCTGACCCTAGCCTGAAACAAAATCAATTTGCTTTCAAAATGGAAACTGGATTTTACGATAAAAATGTTATTTATAATAGAACAGTTAAATCTGCGCCTGTATTGCATGTTCAGACCATAATACCATAAATAACAGGTTAATGGATGTTTACTACAGAGTATAGAATGTGATCAAACAGTGACCTGTGAATCATTATCCAGCGGAAGAGGCCAGAAGGCGAAACGCATCCTGGATTATCTTTAAACCTGTTTATATTATTTTGTATTGTTTTTATCTAACCCTTAATAAACCCCTTTACCCCTGATTCCCGAATCCTGTGGTCACTGCGCAGTGGAGATCCAGCAGTCGGCGTCCCCCACCTTTTGCTTGACAAACAGACTAAAAGGATCTGGAGGCGACAGACGGACCCCTGCAGGAAACGAGGACAGCGGAGGTGGTAAAGAAGGGATACCGGCCACCTTGATGGACCGGAATAGCGAGAGAGACTGAGCCTGGCTATACCTTAGGCTCTAAACCACGTGAGTTGGAAATTGATATAATTACATTCAAGTTTGTACCACAGTGGCACAATGTATGTCTCCTTTGTTTGATCCCAAGAGGTAAAGACCTGCAGAACGGGAAAAGGAAGGAGAGCCGTAGCTCTGTTTTTTTTTATTGTAAAATCAGCAACACTGATACTGACTTTAACCACAGGGTGACAGCAGTGCACCAGACACACACAGATGTACATCTACTCCACCAAACACAATATCTGAAATCAGACTCAGAAGGACATTTTGGCACTTATATGCCATAATAGTAACAAGGCTATAGATCACAGAACACACCTCTAAGTATATAAAGACGTTGTACTTGATACCGGAACTCAACAAAAGAGACTCTTTGTACATATGTGATACACATGTCAGAACAGTACTATTAAAGTATATACTATAACAACACACTACACACACGTTATCAAAATACGTGTATTTTTAAGCTAGAACTTAAACAATTGTGATAAAACCACATTGGTGTGAGCAGCGCCCAACTACGGATAAACCACTATTTTTAAATCCAAACAGTGACCTGTGCCTACTTCTCCCCACATCACCTCTTCCTGTGACAGACTGCAGGATTTCTTACGCACAGCCCCATCCTCTGGAACTCTCACCCTCATACAGTCAGACTTTTCCCTAATTTTCCTTCCTTCAAACGCTCCCTCAAGACATTCCTATTTAGCGAAGCCTACCACCCGACTCACTAATAGTGATGAGCCGAACACCCCTGTGTTCGGTTCGTATTCGAACAGCCGAACAGCTGAAATGTTCGAATACGAACTCAAACACAATGTTAATCAATGGGGGCCGAACACGCAAAATGTGTTCACAGTTCTCCTAAATGTACCAGCGGCTGCCGGTACATTTAGGAGACCTGTGGCTGCGGCCCCCGGCCCCCGTAACTCACCTGTCCTGCAGCTGTCCTGGCCTCCTGTTCCCCGGTCCATCAGCTCCTCCGGTCCGTCTGGCCGCGGTTCCTCTGCCCCACGTCTTCATGCTGAATGATCTGATTGGGCAAAGTCCTGCGCCTGACCTGGACTTTGCCCAATCAGGGCTCTAACTCAATATTGAGCCCTGATTGGGCAAAGTCCAGGTCAGGTGCAGGACTTTGCCCAATCAGAGCTCAGCATGAAGATGAGGCGTGGGGCAGAGCTTTAACCAAGTCAGTTAAAGTCTTAAAGTCAGTGCAAGACTTTAACCAATCAGAGCTTGGTTAAAGCTCTGCCCACGCCTCATCTTCATGCTGAGTTCTGATTGGGCAAAGTCCTGCACCTGACCTGGACTTTGCCCAATCAGGGCTCAATATTGAATTAGAGCCCTGATTGGGCAAAGTCCAGGTCAGG
The DNA here is from genome assembly GCA_009667805.1 of Leptobrachium leishanense. Lineage (NCBI taxonomy): Eukaryota > Metazoa > Chordata > Amphibia > Anura > Megophryidae > Leptobrachium > Leptobrachium leishanense. The sequence continues at coordinate 248,286,107 of CM019066.1, forward strand.
TGCAGGACTTTGCCCAATCAGATCATTCAGCATGAAGACATGGGGCAGAGGAGCCGCGGCCAGACGGACCGGAGGAGTTGACGGACCGGGGAACAGGAGGCCGGGACAGCTGCAGGACAGGTGAGTAACGGGGGCTGCAACCACAGGTCTCCTAAATGTACAGGCAGCCGCCAGTACATTTAGGAGACCTGTGGACGCATTTTTTATTATTTAATGTCCGCAGTCGAACAAACCACGAACATCCCATAATGTTCGGCGTTCGCCGAACACCCGATGTTCGATTCGAACTCATGTTCGAATAGAACCAAACGCCCATCCCTACTCACTAATACACCTCAGTACCCCAACCAGTCCATCACTCTCTCCTTGAAGTCCTCTCTTCCTGTTTCCCACCCCAACCCTTCTAGATTGTAAATTCCCATGGGAAAAGGGCTCTTGTTTCCTCCTGTACGGTTTTATCAAAATGTTGTTCAATGTATTGTAACCCTGTCTATATTGTGCCCATTGTTCAGCGCTGCAGAATATGCTGGCGCTATATAAAATAAAGAATAATAATAAAATGAGAAATACTGAAATAATGCATTAACCCTTTCGCTGCTGAGCCTTTTCACACCTCTGTGCTGAGCTCATTTTTGCCGGTTTCGCTCATCATGTTTAAATGCGATTTGAAGTCACATTTTATTAATTGACCCAGACATATTATATATCGTTCTTTCCGGGAGACTCGGCAGATTCATAATATATGTATACGTTATGTCCTGTCTGTATATTATAAAATAAAATGCAATAAAATTTGAATTTTCAATCATTTACGTGTAAAGTGGGGTTCTTTTCACATTTTAACATGCGAGTATTTGCGGTTATATTTTCTATGGGTTGCGCTTGTTAAAATAATTAGGAACAGGGAATCGTTACTTTTTTTAGGGAAAATTACGTGTTTTTTGGCAAACGCCCCCCCCATAGAAAAAATCGTTAATGCAGCATCATCGTTCACATTATAATTGAAATGGGAACAATATTGCCGCATTAATAAAACAAAAAAAGGTTAATTTTTTTTTTTAACTGTACATGGTCATGTTTGGTATCATTGAAAAGGCCATGCTCTGGCCGTTCCAATGATATCAAACATTAACCCCTAGCTGTCACGGATCGGGAGATAGGGGGTTCATTGGAACCCCCTATCTCCACCATAGGTGGCAGCAAAGGGTTAATTGCGGGACTGGCGCCATCGCGGTATGCGCGATGACGCCAGTCAATAGGGGGATATCCCGGAAGCTTGGCCGACATCCAAGATGTCGGCCAGCTCCGGGAGGGGACCGCGATACGGCGCATGTTAGCGCCATATCGCGATCCAGCCCCCTAGGGGTTAAAGACAGCCACCGCTTGGGATCCCGGCCGCTGCAAGTGGCCATGCGGCAGGACGCGCTGAGCGCGTCCTCCACATGGGAAGGGTTAATTAACTTACCATTCGATTTTAAAATCTACTAAAATCGAATGATATTTTAGTCGACTAAAACTAGACTAAAATTAAAAAATTCAGATGATTAAAATTTTACTAAAAACTTAAATGCTATTTTAGTCAAAAGACTAAAACTAAATCAAAATTAGCTATCAAAATTAACAGTTTTCCGTTTGAAGAGAATCCACAGCTACAAGCTGACTGGGACAGCTGAGAGTAATAGCAGCTTTGCTGACATTAATACATGTTGCAGCAGTATCGTTCCTATTTGTTTGTTTGAAAATTCTGGAGAAATATTTATGATAGCAGCTTTTAAGAATTCCTGTATTACGTTGTTTTTACTATTAAAGTATTATTCCTTTTGCTATATAAGGATTTTACCAGTGGCGTAGTGAGGGAGGGCACGTGCCCCCCCCGGGCGCCTGTCGTGGGGGGGGCACTGCATAAGGGACTGACGTGTGGGGGATTCCCCGCAGCATGCGGAGGACATCCCCACACATCATGGGCTCCCTGCAACGTTGGAGGAGTCCTCTGCAGGTCAGGGGGAATCCCAGGCGGGTCAGAACTGCAGATATTACCCGTATATGGGTTAAGTGTTTGGTCTGTGGACTAAAGGGTTAAATATGTGGTATGTTCTGTTACACTTACAGGGTTATTCAGAGGTGAAAACCAGGAGAATGACTGGAGAGGTGCAAATTCTAGGTCAAAATAGCCAAACCAGAAAAATTCTCCAATTTATCTCACTTTACAAATGGGCTATTTGGTCTAGATTGTTCTCTTCTCCTGTCATTCTCCTTGTTTTCACCTCTCTGAATAACCCACTTATTCTCATGCTCCCCGCTGGGCTTCAGACATGGAGCCTGAGTGAGCAGCTGTCGCTTTAACACTGGGAGGAACCGTTTCTCGGCAGGGTCAGGCTTTCAACACCATGGCCAGCCCTCACCCTTCAGTGTGTGTGGGAACTGCACGACAGTCCGAGGAACAGAATTTTACAGGTAACCAGCTTTAGCATGACACCCCCCCCCCATATATTGTCATAACTATGATACAGTCAGGTCCAGAAATATTGGGACATCAACACAATTCTAACATCTTTGGCTCTATTCGCCACCACAATGGAGTTGGAATGAAACAAACACAATGTGCTTTAACTGCAGTGAAAACAGTGTACCTTCAAAATTTCACGTTCCTAGGTTAAATGGTTTCAGCTGGGCGTTGATGAGTCAGTCAGTCAGGACTTTCGCGTTTATACAGTCAGGTCCAGAAATATTGGGACATCGACACAATTCTAACATCTTTGACTATATACACCACCACAATGGAGTTGGAATGAAACAAACACAATGTGCTTTAACTGCAGACTGTCAGCTTTAATTTGAGGGTATGTACATCCAACTCAGGTGAACGGTGTAGGACTTACAGCAGTTTGCAGATGTGCCTCCCACTTGTTAAGGGACCAAAGGTAATGGGATAATTGGCTTCTCAGCTGTTCCATGGCCAGGTGTGTGATATTCCTTCATTACCCCAATTACATTGTGCAGATAAAAGGCCCAGAGTTAATTTCAAGTGTGCTATTTGCATTTGGAATCTGTTGCTGTCAACTCTCAAGATGATATCCAAAGAGCTGTCACTATCAGTGAAGCAAGCCATCATTAGGCTGAAGAAACAAAACAAACCCATCAGAGATAGCAAGAACATTAGGCGTGGCCAAAACAACTGTTTGGATCCTTCTCAAAAAGAAGGAACACACCGGTGAGCTCAGCAACACCAAAAGACCCGGGAGACCAAGGAAAACAACTGTGGTGGATGACCGAAGAATTCTTTCCATGGTGAAGAAAACACCCTTCACAACAGTTGGCCAGATCAAGAACACTCTCCAAGAGGTAGAGTGTCAAAGTCAACAATCAAGAGAAGACTTCACCAGAGTGAATACAGAGGGTTCACCACAAGATGTAAACCATTGGTGAGCCTCAAAAACAGGAAGGCCAGATTAGAGTATGCCAAACAACACCTAACAAAGCCTTCACAGTTCTGGAACAAGATCCTATGGACAGATGAGACCAAGATCAACTTGTACCAGAGTGATGTGAAGAGAAGAGTATGGCGAAGGAAAGGAACTGCTCATGATCCTAAGCATACCACCTCATCAGTGAAGCATGGTGGTGGTAGTGTCATGGCGTGGGCATGTATGGCTGCCAATGGAACTGGTTCTCTTGTATTTATTGATGATGTGACTGCTGACAAAAGCAGCAGGATGAATTCTGAAGTGTTTCGGGCAATATTATCTGCTCACATTCAGCCAAATGCTGCAGAACTCATTGGACGGCGCTTCACAGTGCAGATGGACAATGCCCCTAAGCATACTGCAAAAGCAACCAAGGAGTTTTTGAAGGGACAGAAGTTGAATGTTATGCAATGGCCAAGTCAATCACCTGTCCTGAATCCCATTGAGCATGCATTTCACTTGCTGAAGACAAAACTGAAGGGAAAATGCCCCAAGAACAAGCAGGAACTGAAGACAGTTGCAGTAGAGGCCTGGCAGAGCATCACCAGGTGTCATGGTCCTAGCAGCAGGTGGCGCAAGAAGAATAAACCAAAGACTGCTCCTTCCTGCCAATAACCTGGCAGCCCCCTTTCAGCTTTGATTTTTGCACTATTTTGGACCTTGCCATTCACCATAGCAGATACAGGCGCTCCTACCCTTCTATTCAATCTATCACTATTTAAGGGTGGAGCATCCACAACACCTTGCTTCATTATTTTGTTCAGCTTGTCTGTAAAAGAAGAAGCCTGCTCTCCCAAGAGCTTTGTATATCTGTCATCCTGTTTCCAGCTTATTATTATTATTCTTTATTTATAAAAGCGCCAGCATATTCCGCAGCGCTGTACAATAGGCACAGTATAGACAGGGTTACAATACAATACATTGAACAACATTTGACAAACAGTACAGGAGGAGATGAGGCCCTATTCCCGTAGGAACTCACAATCTAGGAGGGTTGGGGTTGGAAACAGGAGGAGAGGACTGCAAGGTGAGAGTGATTGATGGTTACGTCAGTGAGTTGGGTGGTAGGCTTCCCTAAATAGGAACGTTTTAAGGGAGCGTTTGAAGGAAGAGACTAAAACTCTGCTTGTTTACAAGGAACCCCTCGCTCTCAAGTGGAACCCCCGCTCTCCAGAAGGTACCCCGCTCTCAAGTGGAACCCCCGCTCTCCAAAAGGTACCCCGCTCTCAAGTGGAACCCCCGCTCTCCCAAAGGTACCCCGCTCTCAAGTGGAGTCCCCGCTCTCAAGTGGAACCCCTGCTATCAAAAGATATCCCGCTCTCAAGTACACCCTGCTCTCAAGTGGAACCCCCGCTCTCAAGTGGAACCCCTGGAACCAAGCTATAGAATCTGTTGCTTGCCTGTTATTCTGCTTCATCCGTTTGCTTCCTGTTTTGTTTATTTAATAAATCCTTCTGTGCCCTGTAACCTGTGTGACTCCTACATATCACCGCATATTGAGTTCAAACTGCCACCCCGGAACCAGCACCCTGACACCAGGGATGAAACCCAGCGTCTGGTGAGGTCTATGCGTTCCAGACTTCAGGCTGTGATTGACTGCAAAGGATTTGCAACCAAGTATTAAGAAGGGAAAGTTTGATTTATGATTATTATTCTGTCCCATTACTTTTGGTCCCTTAACAAGTGGGAGGCACATCTGCAAACTGCTGTAAGTCCTACAACGTTCACCTGAGTTGGATGTACATACCCTCAAATTAAAGCTGACAGTCTGCAGTTAAAGCACATTGTGTTTGTTTCATTCCAACTCCATTGTGGTGGAGCCAAAGATGTTAGAATTGTGTCGATGTCCCAATATTTCTGGACCTGACTGTATGTACCTAGGGCTGGCCCAACCATGGAGCGGTCTGCAGCAACCTCTCCAAGCGGCAAATTTTGGGGGGCAGCATATTTTTGTCACCCAGCCCCTCCACTGTTTTTCTATTAGCACCCCTGCGCCGGCATCTCTTGGATTCTTTGGTTCTCCACCTTTGCTGCTCTGGGTGAAAGAACTGGCTCTCTCCAGGCGCCGCAGTTCCAGTTCATGCTGCCTTTCTTTCTCTCTCTCTGCAGCCCCTCGAGCAGCACTCAGATGCTGGAAAATTAGCTGCAGTTTCAGCTGGGGGGGTCATCACTTCCCAGAAGTCCAAGGGCCATTTCCAGCTCTGAGTCCTTGGCACTCACAGCTACAAGAGGTACCAGTCCTGGGATCTCAGACTCCACAGTAACCCCTGCTGTGTCAGCATCCTGCTGCGGTTGGCGTCCATCATTCTCCAGCAGATCTCTGACAGGGCCGGATTAAGGGTATCATGGGCCTGGTGCTGAGGATTTCGGTGGGCCTATTTTTAGATACTTAGGCAACCATCGATCTGCGTTGCTTTGCTTATCTGAAAGGATATTTACACCTTTTTTAAAAATTTACTTATAGCACTACAACGGAACATGACTTAGGCTGACCGTCCACCGGGTCCATATTCTGACGTCCAACGTGGTCGTCAGACTACGGACAACCTAGGTCGTACGATGGCAGACTTCCTGGGTTGTCTACTGCAAGTGACTATGGACAACCCAGGGTCCCAGCCAAATGCTGCCGGACTGACAGCCGAACGCCACTGAAGCCCGCTGGACTGCAGACAAAAAACAATAAATGGAACTACACTATTCTTGTATTTAAACCAATAAAAATGCATTAAAATGTGTTTAAATGATAAAAAAGGTCCCATAAATAATAAAAATATCTGCTGCAGAAAAAAAAAATCATTCATAGCAGTGAAAGTGACCGAATGTGATGTGAATGGGGGCTATGCGTCATAGAGATTGATGAATGTGTGTGGCTGGAGTGAACTAGGAGTGGATTTGTGGCTGGGCGACTGACGTAGGAGTGTGTTAACAGAAGGGGTTATTCACTAAGCCCCGAACTTGCCACCGAACTGCACCGAACGGTGAATTTCACCCTATGGTGCAATTTCGTGTCAGTTCGTCTATTTACTAAACTGTCAGTTCGCCAAATACTGGCTCATTGACAGCTAAATACGGTGCAATTCGTCAAAATTCAACAATCTTCAGTGGCAGTGAAATTGTCCTATAGAGAAGTCATGAATAATATATTCACAGATGAGCGTATCGGAGCTCCACAGCAATAAAACTCACAGTAATGTGCAGTGTATGAGCGTATCACAGAGCTCCACAGCAATAAAACTCACAGTAATGTGTGCTGTATGTATAAGTAGTATCTCTCATTTCTGTGTACTCTTTCCCACCCCTGTCACACATCTTTGAGTCCTTTCCTCCGTCCGTCTCTCTCTCTGACTCCTCTCAGTGACTCCTCTCACCCCTCTTTCTGTACTCCTCTCTCATCCCTCGCTCTCTCTGTACTCCTCTCTCATCCCTCTCTCTGTGACTCCTCTCTCATCCCTCTCTCTGACTCCTCTCTCATCCCTCTCTCTGTGACTCCTCTCTCATCCCTCTCTCTGTGACTCCTCTCTCATCCCTCTCTCTGTACTCCTCTCTCATCCCTCTCTCTGTACTCCTCTCATCCCTCTCTCTGTGACTCCTCTCTCATCCCTCTCTCTCTCTCTCTACTCCTCTCTCATCCCTCTCTCTGTACTCCTCTCTCATCCCTCACTCTCTCTGTACTCCTCTCTCATCCCTCACTCTCTCTGTACTCCTCTCTCATCCCTCACTCTTTCTGTACTCCTCTCTCATCCCTCACTCTCTCTGTACTCCTCTCATCCCTCGCTCTCTCTGTACTCCTCTCTCATCCCTCACTCTTTCTGTACTCCTCTCTCATCCCTCACTCTCTCTGTACTCCTCTCATCCCTCGCTCTCTCTGTACTCCTCTCTCATCCCTCGCTCTCTCTGTACTCCTCTCTCATCCCTCGCTCTCTCTGTACTCCTCTCTCATCCCTCGCTCTCTCTGTACTCCTCTCTCATCCCTCGCTCTCTCTGTACTCCTCTCTCATCCCTCGCTCTCTCTGTACTCCTCTCATCCCTCGCTCTCTCTGTACTCCTCTCTCATCCCTCGCTCTCTCTGTACTCCTCATCCCTCGCTCTATCTGTACTCCTCTCTCATCCCTCGCTCTGTACTCCTCTCATCCCTCGCTCTGTACTCCTCTCATCCCTCGCTCTGTACTCCTCTCATCCCTCGCTCTCTCTGTACGCCTCTCATCCCTCGCTCTCTTTGTACTCCACTCATCCCTCGCTCTCTCTGTGACTCCTCTCTCATCCCTCACTCTCTTTGTACTTCACTCATCCCTCTCTCTGTACTCCTCTCATCCTTCGCTCTCTGTACTCCTCCCTAATCCCTTGCTCTCTGTACGCATCCCATCCCTCACTCTTTCTGTACGCCTCGCTCATCCCTCTCTGTACTCCTCTTTCATCCCTCACTCTCTCTGTACGCCTCTCTCATCTCTCGCTCTGTACTCCTCAATCATACCTCGCTCTCTCTCTGTACGCCTCTCATCCCTCGCTTTTTGTACGCCTCTCATCCCTCGCTCTTTCTGTACGCCTCTCTCATCCCTCTCTCTGTACTCCTCTCATCCCTCTCTCTGTACTCCTCTCATCCTTTGCTCTCTCTGTACTCCTCTCATCCCTCGCTCTCTTTGTACTCCTCTCATCCCTCTGTGACTCCTGTCTCTCTGTGACTCCTCTCTCATTCCCCCTCTCTTTCACCCCCCTTTCAATCCCCCTCTTTCATTCCACCCCTCTCTTTCATCCCCCTCTCTCTTTCATTCCACCCCTCTTTCATCCCCCTCTCTCCCTCTTTCATCCGCCTCTCCCTCTCTTTCATCCCCCTCTCTCCCTCTCTTTCATTCCTTCTCTTTCATTCCCCCTCTCTTTCATTCCCTCTCTTTCATCCCCCTCTCTCATCCCCCTCTTTCATTCCCCCTCTCTTTCATTCCCTCTCTTTCATCCCCCTCTCTCATCCCCCTCTTTCATTCCCCTCTCTTTCATCCCCCTCTCTATTTCATCCCCCTCTCTTTCATCCCCTCTCTCTTTCCCTCTCTCTTTCATCCCCCTCTCTTTCATCCCCCTTTCATTCCCCTCTCATCCCTCTCTCATTCCCCCTCTTTCATCCCCTCTCTCTCATCCCCTCTCTTTCATCCCCCCCTCTCATTCATTCCCCTCTCTTTCATCCCCTCTCTCTCTTTCATCCCCCTCTCTTTCATCCCCCTCTCTTTCATCCCCCCTCTCTCTTCCATCCCCTCTCTCTTCCATCCCCTCTCTCTTCCATCCCCTCTCTCTCTTTCATCCCCTCTCTCTCTTTCATCCCCTCTCTCTCTTTCATCCCCTCTCTCTCTTTCATCCCCTCTCTCTCTTTCATCCCCTCTCTCTCTTTCATCCCCTCTCTCTCTTCCATCCCCTCTCTCTCTGTGATCCCTCTTCCTGTCTGTGTCTTTACTGTTACAAAAAAAAAGCTGCCCGGGTGAATCATCAGCTAGGGGAAGCTTACCTTTCTCCCTGGCTGCTGCTCAGCTGCTCTCCTTACCAGGCACCTTCCTTCCACATGGCTGGAAACAGGAAGAGGTGCTCGAGGATGGGGAGGAGCCGTGTCTCACTGAGTGGCACCTAGTGGCTGCTCTGCCCCAAAATACTCCTGCACATTTTACAACACAGTGGGGCTGCTTGAGAGGATCGGCTTCATCACCGTGAGTGTGTGTGTGCGCGTGTGGCAGATCTGTCGGACGGCCGATGGCTCCTCTATTCTTGGGGCAGCTGTGGGCCTATTTAATGGAAGGGGCCTGGAGCGGCCGCTCCATCCGCCCCTACGTTAATCCGGCCCTGATCTCTGATAAACTGTTCTTTGCTCTTGCCATGCGGCGCTAACTTTCTAGATTGACACAGCATCTCCAGAGCCTCTTTAGACAGTTTTTTGTAGGCATCCATAGTTTCAAGGATAGAGTAAAAAAAATGAAAGGGAAAGGAAAAACTGATTTGCACCGAAAGTCTTTGACTTGGCACTGAGTACTGTCTTTGGAAAATTACACAAAACAAAAAATGTAATTTCTTTAGTACCACGATTTACCCTCCAGACAATCACTGGCACTAAAACTCTAGATATCCCACCAGCTGCCAGCAAGTTTGTAACGGAAAGAAAAAAGCTACCTAAGCAGAGGCGTAACTAGAAACCTCAGGGCCCAGGTGCAGGAACCATGACAGCCCCCCCCCTACCCTAGGCAAAAACCTATCCCCCCTCCCGTTAACATGCATTGGTCCCCCTCCTGGTCCACAATGTTGACTCCAGACAGTATCCCATTTTTTCCAGGTTCACTATGACCTCTTCAGTCCATCCCATATTTAATGTAATGTGCACTATGTGCATCTCACAGAGCTCCACAGCAATACAACGCACAGTAATGTGCAGTGTGAGCATATCAGAGGTTTACAGCAACAAAACTCACAGTAATATGTGGTGTGTATGATGTAAGAGTGTATCACAGAGCTCCACAGCAATAAACTCACAGTAATGTGCGGTGTGTATCACAGAGCTCCAAAGCATAACTCACAAATAAGTATAAAATAAATTAAAAGAAGAATTATATATTATAGGCATTGAGAAAGACACTGACCTAGATGTGTTCCTGAGAGGGTTTGAGAAGGTACCAGTTGCCCAAGGAGCAGTGGGGGCAGTATTTAACCCCACGCTTGAAAGTAAAGGTCCTGGATGTGTTTGCTTTCCTTCCAGAGGAAAGTGACAAGGACTATGACACCATAAAGAAGGCCCTGCTCAAAAGTTTTAATCTAACCCCTGAATTTTATCGTAAAAAGTTCAGGAGCGGAGGTTCCGGGAGGCGGGCCTACAAGATGGCCGCATCTTAATGCAGCTCCGTGGACAGGGCTAGAGAATTGAAGCTTGCTTCGCATTCCGCCAGCCAACCTGTCCGCACCTGGGGTGATCCGGATTCCCTCTTCACCCGGGAACACGATATTGCTCCCCCCTTTATCCCTGGAAGCTCCCAGGCCGAATTCCGTCCGTTTCCATACCCGCATTTCCTGCGGGTGCGCAACCCTCTTCTTCACCCGGAGCCTGGCTGTATCAGCGATCGCCGCTTGAAGGGACGGTAGGAAGTGATTTCCCTCACCACCCCCCTGTTACCCGGGCAATCTTCACCCGCCGGTGCCTCCGCTGTCGAGATCACGCTGGGGCCGGCGCGCGTGCACTCGACACCACGTGCCGCGGCCTTTCTGGCGGTATTTGGCGGTTCCCGCACGGAGGGAGGCCCCGGTGACTTTTGCACCTTCGTGTCTTCTGAAACACGCTCGCCAGGCCCTACCAACTACCCGGACCACCGCCCCGCACAATCCCCCTTCTTGAGGAGGCACGGGGGGAATCTCTACTCCAGTGAGGGTCGTTCAGACTCACCCCCCACACACCATCCATTCCCGGCTCTCTACATCAGGGGCGCAGCTCTGAGGTTCACCTCAAGCCCCCACTCTGAACTGGAGAAACAGTACAAGTTACTAAAGTGAGAACGCGTAACATAATTTTTCTCGGCTCCCCGACCTGGTGGCCCACACATCAATTTTTTCTAGACTCTGCGTCAGGCTCAGTAATTTTTTCTTTAGGGTACTGCCTTGACTTTCCACTCGGTGAGGATAAAGGTGCCCCACGCATATTTAAATTACCCACAATTATACATTTTCTGGACACTCCGCACTGTCTACAAATTATAAATTTTCTGGACACTCCACACTGTCTGCAAATTATAAATTTTCTGGACACTCCGCACTGTCTGCATATTATACATTTTCTGGACACTCCGCACTGTCTGCAAGTTATAATTTTTCTGGACACTCCGCACTGTCTGCGTTTTTCAATTTTTTCTGGACACTACAAAAGATTTATAGGCCTCCCTGGTGGGTTGCCGCAGTTTTAGATTTTTCTGGTGGCCCATACTGGACCCAGTATCTCCTTGTTTGTCGCTTTCTCTGCTGTCTGGGGAACATGTCACAAACACTCTGCCATCAGAGCGGGAGACTCCTGAATTTTCCTTTTTTTTTTTTTTCCCCAAAACAAAAATAAAAATTGTTCGAGACTGTACACGCAGGCTGCCAAATTATCATAACTTTTTGTTTTGTAATTGATCTGTGGTAACACCCGTCACCATGGACAAATTTATTGCTTCCGCGTCTAAGTCCTCCAGACTTCAAACGACCAAGGGGCAGGGAAGGGGTACCCCTGCGCAGGCCAGATCTCCGACCCACTCGACTTCGGATCTAGGAAGCGCTCCATCTAGTCCACAATTGGCTATTACATCTACAACCACTGCTCAAATGGCTGAGTTTACAGCAATGCTTTCGCCACTACTAGATGAAAAGCTGGGCCGTCTCTCAGCGTCCCTCGAACTGGCGCTTTCCCAACTTACTTCTCAAGCCCAACGTTTAACGGAGGTGGAAGACAGAGTGTCTGCATTGGAGGATGGGCTCACTCCTCTTCAGACAACCGTGGACTCTCACGACTCCTTGCTCTCCACCTTACTGGATAAAATTGATGATTTCGAAAACAGAAGCCGCAGAAATAATCTACGCATTGTGGGACTCCCTGAGACCGTGAAAGGCCCACAACTTCAACACTTTGTTAGCACTTGGCTTCCTGCAGCTTTGGGCATCGCTAACAATGTACCCCTGGTAGTTGAACGAGTCCACAGACTGGGGCCTGATCTCTCCCCATCGTTGACCCGCCCTCGCACGGTCATATTCAAATTGCTCAACTTCATGGATAAAATCAACATTCTACAGGCGTACAGAAAGGCCGGCTCCTTGGATCAGGGAACTACATTACGTCTTTTCCAGGACTTCTCGGCGTCTTTAGCTGCCCGCCGCAGAGCGTTTGCTCCTGTCTGTACAAAGTTGGCGGCGGCCAACATCAGATTCACCCTACAATATCCGGTGCGTCTTCGGGTGCACCTTCACGGACAGGTTACATTCTACGATACACCGTCCGACACTTCAGCAGTCTTGGGAGACGGATCAGATCATCAGCAACGCCGCCATTCTATGCCTCCCCCATGAGGGCTGCAACAGCTTTGTTATGGATATACCACGAATATCGACACCCACTAATGTTCTTCTGCATTTTTCTTTACTGTGTTCTTGTAGTAGTTTTCGATTTCTCCATGTGTTTCACAGACAAACCCATCACTCAGCGAAGTAGTCATTGGACAAGTTCACCATGGCAGTGATGGACTCGCGATTTGAAAGGAACCACCACCGGGCTGTCTCCATCCCTTTTCACAGTTTGTACGATTTATTCGTTTCCATTATTATTCTGAGTTTTTGTTCTATTTCACACTGGACAGTCGACCCCATTGCTCAGAGACGCGGACGTGGAATTAGGTCTCGGTTTTTTCTGCGAGACCGCGTTTGGAGTCGGTGTTACATATTGTTTCTCTCTCCTGTTAAATCCCTGGTTAATCTACTTTTGTGCAGATGTAGATGTTCTTATGTTTATTTTAGGTTGTTAATAGTTAAAATGTCTTGGATCGCTCTTCTACTGATACACCAACAGGTACTGACGTCTTATATTATACTCACGGTACGGGGTCTGCTGCTGGGACGGCCCCTAAGCCCCTTTATTGTTGCTTCCTACTTCACATCCTCTCGAACTCGATTATGGCATCCTCCATGACCCACGACACTAGTACTACACTCCCATCCTCTGCTGGGCCTCAAATCTTCACACGTAATTCTTTTAAGATAGTGTCCTGGAATGTGGAGGGTCTTAATTCGCCAATTAAACGTAAGAAAGTAATCCAATATTTAACAAGGTTAGACCCCGATATTGTTTTCCTCCAAGAAACCCACTGGACTAAATCAGACCAAGCGCTACGGGCCCCTTGGGTGGGATATCAAACATCCTCGGTTTACGCTCAAAAATCTAGAGGCACTGCAATTCTCTTACATAAGAGACTTCCATGCTCTGATATGGTAGCGGTTAATGATGCGGACGGCAGGTACTCCCTCCTAACGCTCAAGATTGGACAGGAACAGTTTCAATTACTCAATATCTATGCCCCTAACAGCCCGAATTTACCGTTCTATAAAGCACTACTCCCGTTACTCCACCTCCACGACGCTTCTCACAGAATAGTGGGAGGGGACCTTAACGACGTGCCAGACTCGATACTTGACCGAGCCGTGTGGTACCTAGAGGACGCTCACAACCCACAGGTCCGACCTACCTTATGACGCATTTTGACTTGGTTGACGTCTGGCGCATGCACAACCCAATGGGCAGGGACTTTACGTTTTATTCTGACCCCATAAATCATTCTCGCGCCTAGACCTCTTTTTGAGTTCGGACTCTCTTACTTTTCGCGCATTACACACCGAGATTGGCCCAATAACGCTCACTGACCACGCCCCGGTTTCACTGGAGATGAAACTGGGAAACCCACAGTCCTATTCCCGAAACTGGCGCTTCCCTTCCCATCTTCTGACGTCCGGTAAATTTACATCACACGTTGAGCTGGCCTGACATAATTACACTGACGACAATATTGACCATGTAGAGGGTGTCAATTTATTTTGGTCTGCGTCAAAAGCAGTGCTTCGGGGACAGATCATGGAGTTTACGGCCCGGAAACGGAAAGAGGGCTCTCTGCATCTTACTAAGGCTCATTCGGATTTGCTCAGGAGTTATAGAGCTTATCTGACTGACCCCACACCTGTTGCATTGCAGACGTACAAGCAAGATAAATCCAGATACGATACCCTAGCTACCAACCATGCGCAGCGCTCCTGGCAGTATCAGAAATCCCGGTTCTATCGCTTTGGTAACAAGCATGGTCGCCTCCTGGCCAACTTGGTACGTTCCCAAACCCAGACCAGACCCTTTATCTCCCAAATTAAAACCACGGACGGTGCCTTACTTACTGTCCCAGTGGCTATTGCGGGGTATTTCCGACAATATTTTGCTGATTTCTATAAGGCGGGCCCTGACGACTGCCCGACGCAACTGAGTATTTTTCATAAAGCGCAAATCCCAAAAATATCTCCAACTGAAAGGGATGCCCTTTCAGCGCCGATTTCACACATCGAAGTCCAAAAAGCGATAACTTTGCTCAAAAATGGGAAAACCCCGGGACCAGATGGATTGGAAGCAGAATATTACAAGCTCCTTTCGGGCTCAGTGGTCCCACACTTGGTCTCACTTTATAATAACATTCTACAAGGGGAGGAACCTCCTCCAACTTTTAACGAGGTCAGGGTGGTGGTTATCCCCAAGCCTGGAAAGGATCCTACTCTGGTCACCTCCTACCGGCCTATTGCACTGTTAAACACTGACCTGAAACTGCTATCCACCATCATGGCCGGCCGCCTACAGAGACCAATGGCCCGTCTGGTGGGCTCCCAACAAACGGGTTTCCTTGCTGGCCGTCACTCTACCACAAACATACGCAAGGCTATAGCGGCCATATGGTCCTCCTCCCTTACACCACAAGCCTCAAATCTTCTATTGAGTTGCGACGCCGATAAAGCGTTCGACAGGATATCCTGGGCCTATTTAGAGAGATTTATTAAGTTCCACCACTTCGGAAAGGTATTCCTGTCCCTTTTTCGTGCGCTTTACCACAGCCCTTCCACAGTAATCACAGCGAATGGACTTAATTCTGCCCCCTTCGTACTAGAGAGAGGAACCAGACAGGGGTGTCCCTTATCACCATTACTGTTTAACCTTGCCCTGGAACCCCTCCTCCGCATTATAGAGACGTGCCCGGTAATTACGGGTATTAGTTTGTCCTCCTCGGTGACACTAAAAGTGGTGGCTTTTGCAGACGATCTGCTATTGTTTCTTTCGAACCCAGCATCTGCTATTCCACCATTGTTGGCCTTATTTGATTCATTTCACACAGCCTCTGGTTTCCAAATTAATTACGTTAAGTCGGTCGCTCTGCCCCTGGGATCAAAGCCACAAGGTGATTGGCTCAGACAGTTCCCCTTCTCTTGGGCATCTACACCTTTCATTAAATACCTAGGAATCGTACTGCCGGCGGACCTTTCTCAAATATTCAGCCTTAATATTGACCCCCATATCAGTCAAACTAAGTTACTCCTGGAAGCATGGAGTTCTCTCCCTTTGTCCTATCTGGGAAGGGCCGCACTTATTAAAATGACTTTATTCCCCAAATTACTCTATCCCTTACAGGTTTTGCCTCTACTATTGAAGCCCACAGATCTCCGTATATTAAATAGACTATATGCGGCATTCATTTGGCAAGGTAAACGGGCACGTATTCCACTCCCTGCGCTCCAACAGTCGTTAGCTAGGGGAGGTATTAATTTTCCAAATATAATTGACTACAATTTAGCAGTTGTGACCGGGCCCTGGCATTCCGCCACTGGAGGGGGGCCTGGCACCGCCCGCCAGATTCTGGCAATCAGCGCCGGAATCTGGGAGCCGCGCGCTGGCCGTCCCTCTCCCTGCGAGCGGCCACTGACATGCAGCTTGGCCGCTCACGTGGGATAGGAACCACCTGACCAGCGCACGAGATCCTCTCGCGAGACCTCTGCGCTGATCAGGTGGTTTCCGGCGAGCGGCCAAGATGCATGCTTCCAGCGGCCGCTCGCCTCGGAGAAGAACGGAACGCCGGCGGAGCCTGCCCTGGGGCCAGCAGAGGTGAGAGCTGGGGGCCGTATATACCCATGAGCTGGGGGCCGTATATACCCATGAGCTGGGGGCCGTATATACCCATGAGCTGGGGACCTATATACCCATGAACCCCAGTTCATGGGTATATAGGTCCCCAGCTCATGGGTATATACCCATGAGCTGGGGGCCAATATATATCCATGAGCTGGGGCCAATATATATCCATGAGAGCTGGGGGGCCAATATATATCCATGAGAGCTGGGGGGCCCTATATATACCCATGAGAGCTGGGGGGCCCTATATATACCCATGAGAGCTGGGGGGCAATATATATCCATGTGAGCTGGGGGGAAATATATATCCATGTGAGCTGGGGGGCAATATATATCCATGTGAGCTGGGGGCAATACTATCTTTGTTTTATTTTGCAGTGAAAAATAAGTAAAAATACATAGATCTTTTTTTGGGGGGGCCCTTCGTGGATTCTTGCACCGGGCCCTCAGGTTTCTAGTTACGCCACTGGCCTGGATCAAAATTCGCAGACGACTTCAGCTCGCCTGGAGTGCGACTCTGTGGTCACCTATTCTGCACAACCCTCACTTTCAAAATGCCTCCCCTGCTCCAATCTTTCATACTCTGGCCCACAGCGGTTTTACTCAGCTGCACCGCTACATCGATGGAGTGTCAGGCTTGCCGTTTTCTTACACGACCCTGAAAGACCGAGTTACACCCTTAGGCATACACCCGGTATATTATTTGCAATTAAAGCAATTTCTCCTTACCCAATTGAACACATTGTCTCCCAATGACCTAGCCAATTCACTTGACACGCTCCTGTTTGCCCGCCCTCTGTCCCCTCCCTCTACCTTTACTATATACGCCCTTCTACAATCTTCGCTACCCACCAAACTCCCCTGGGCAGCAATAACTAGATGGACCACAATCTTTCTCGAGCTTTCCACGCAGGATTTGATTGGGGCCACCTTACTATCCAGGCACTCCCTTCCCTCTGCTAACTACTGGGACATGTTTTATAGAATACTTCATCGAGCGTATATGGCGCCCGACAGAATGGCTCGCGTAGGATTGTCACCAACCGCAAACTGTTTAAAATGTCAAGGTGCTAATGCTGATTTACGGCATTGCTTATGGTCATGTCCCTTTATCCAACTATTTTGGGACACAATACGGCGATTTGGTTCACAGGTTCTTCGTCTAGAAATTCCTTTTACCCCGGAATGGGCCATCTTTAATCGTCCGACCCCCCCTCACCCCCAGACCTTTTGATAAGTGCCATCGATTTTGGCTCACCCTGTTAGCTGCAACGGGCAAGAAAGTGATCTTGTCGCAATGGATCTCAGCTGCCCCTCCTTCCTTTCGCATGGTTTTCGATAGAATCTACGCCATATTTTTGGCGGACTGGATCGAGGCTGCGACGCAGCAAGAAAAGAAGTCTCAGTCCTTCTTTACCAATTGGACCCCCCTTATTCGCACCCTGCCATGCGAAACTAAGGACTCCTTACGTCATACCTTTTTCTGCACCCCTTGGTACTCACTTCAGATGCTGCGAGGTACCCCACCCATCCCGCAAGACCCCCCTGTCTTGCGGGATGGGTGGGGTACCTTGCAGCATGATCAGGGGGGATCACTCCTTATCCCGTTTTCTAGCTTCCTCCCCCTCAGACCCTGTGGATGCCCGCACTTAACCGACCCACTTCATTTTGGGAATAGTCTTCTTTGGTTCTAAGGGGAGGTGTACAAGAACTTCTTCAACCGCTGGATGCCATGTTTTTGTACGAGTTGAATATTTGATAATGATGTATATTAAGATGTCTCTCTGTATGTTTTTCTGTATGATGATCCAAGATGAATAAAAAATATGTTTAAAAAAAAAAAAAAAGTTCAGGAGCATGCAACAAGGAACATCAGACAGCTGCACAGAATATGCTGGGCAGCTCAGAACCCCATTCCGGCAATGGACTGGGGGCCTGCAAGTCACCACCTACGCAGCCCTGGAGGACCTAATGATTCTGGAGCAGTTCCTACAAACCAGGAGTCCTGAGGCCAGAGAGTGGATTCTGGACAGAAAGCCTGAAGGTACAGCGGAGGCAGCGGATCTGCCCAGTGACTATGTGAACAACAGAGTGCCTCCAGCCCGACACGTGCCTACACCAGCTGGAACTACCGCCTGGAAAGAAAGGAACTACACCTACACCGGTTGTCAAGTCAGCGGGGAATCCAATGACTACATCGTCCACCAGCCAAGGAGCAGCGGCCACATCGAGCCAAGGGGATACCCGCAGGTGCTTTCGATGTAATCGGTTGGGGTATCTGAGTGCCCCTTGTCCCACCAAAAAGCAGCCGCAGCAGGCAGAAGGAGGTGGAAAAGCCTAAGGAAGTCCAACGCCTTCTCCTTTGTGTGTCTGGATCAGTGGATCAAGGTAGCGACAACCTGCAGAGCGTTACTGTGGGTGACCATGTGACTATTGGTCTCCGGGATACTAGTGCATCATGTACCCTAGTGCAACCTGAAATAGTCAGTCTGGAGGATATTATTCCCAGAAAGACGATGGCCAAAGGAGTTGGTGGGGTTATTACAATATAAACTCATCCAGGGAGGCTCAGTAACACGTGAGTAGTTCTGACTAAAGACTGCTCTCTCCATTTATCACTGGTATTGTGCCATATATGCTTTCTTTCATTTGAGGTTATCATATCTGTGAAACTCAAGACTGTGGCACCATTTAATATCCCCAAAGGAACTGCTTGATGGGAGGAGCCCCCCATAGAGGCTTACCTGTGCATCAAACAAACCAATTGGTTCCTCGTTTGTGAGTGGCTCTCCTTCCATCATATCTTTTAATTATTACCATTCAAATATATGCAACAGTATTGCGCGATTACCTGTCATTTTATATATTATAGTGTCCATGAGTGGATCCAGCTGTTATATTGATATCAACACTTTTGAAACAACACGAGTTCATATATTATCTGCGCTCCCAAAGAATACGTTTGTATTTTTTTCCTATATGTTTGATTTGGGTGAGGGACACACCTTATGGTGAGCTGCATGCTTATAAATCTCCCTTTTTTTCACAAAAACTAGATATACGAATAAGTACAGCGCCAAACACACTAACACCCAAAAGGTGTTTCACATAGCTTCCATGTGATGCCCAACTGGCGGGCAAGCTGTTGCAGACAGGCTTGGTTGAAAGCTGGGCCATTGTCCGACCCAATCTCGAGTGGTAGTGCATACCGAGGAATGATTTAATTCAGGAGGCACTTCACCACTTCTGCCATTTTCTCTGTTCGGGTGGGGAAAGCCTCAACCCATCCCGTTAATGTACACACCATCACGAGTAGGTACTTATAACCTTTACAGGACGGGAGCACGGTAAAGTCAATCTGGAGGGAGGCCATTGGAGATTGGTTACATCCCTGGTGGTTGCGATGGGCCTTGTCTAGGGTTGTTCTTTGCACACGTCACGCACTGTTGAGATATCATCTTACAAACAGCTGAAAGGCCATGGATGAAGAAATGTGGGTTTAATTGCTGTTCCATAGTTCTTCCTCCTTGGGTGCTGGCATGCAGAGCTCGGACAATTTCTGGTGCCAATGTGGCGGGCAGGACTATTTGGTTGTTGGCTAGCTGGAACCGTCCATCCACTATACTTTGCTGCGTATTTTTTTTTGGGCTGGTGTATTTGGTTTCGGCCAGGTTGATAGAATTTGCCATTAACACCAGCTTTTAGGAGTTGCTAAAATTATGCGCGCAAAGGCTGTGCGTTACAAACTGCGCATAGATTGTAATATCATCCGCGTACCAGCGCATAAAAGCATTTGCGCTCACAATGTTAAGTATAGGACGTGCGACGTACAGTAAGCTCACGCAGCGTTCGTGCAGGTTCACACGCGGTAGACGTATACGCGCATTTGTTGCGCTGAGATTGTAATACGACGTTCTGCGCAAAAGGTTTTGCCCCTCGCGTTAATGCATTTTTGCGCGGGTGCAAACGTATGTGCGAAGAATGTAATAGAGCCCAGTATTTCTTGAAATATAAAATCGCAAGATGGCTGCCGGTATTCAAGATGGTGGCAATTTCCAGCTATTACCCTTTCACTAGTACATGGTGGGCATTTAATTTTTATTATTCTGAGAGCGGCCTATCTGCTCACTCCATAATCCCTCATTGTACCCTTTCAGTGAGTTTTATTGCTGTGGAGCTGTGATACACTCATACTTGTCACATTTTTTTTTTGCAGGGAGGGGGGGGCAGCATTTCAACCTTCCCTCTCCAAGCAGCACAGTGGTGTGGGCCGGGCCTGTATGTACCTCTGACCTTATTTCTGAGAACAAAAAAAATGCTTTTCAAGCAAGCAATAATACACATACAGGAAAATCCAATATTTGTTTGCTGAGAAAATTTTGTAATTTTTTTTCACATTATTTTCCCATTTACTCCATAATTCCCTGGAAGTTTCTGCCTAAACACCTTGTGCAGCACTGGACCCGCCTCCGGTGCAACATTGACTCCCCCCCCGTACAACATTGACTCCGCCCCTTGTGTGTGCTTGCTGTCCTGCCAGGCCCCGCCCATGGGCAGGTTGTGGGACGGGACGTTACGTTTGTTTTCCTTTTCGCGGCTCTTGTGCTCCGCCTACTACACGGATTGTGCGAGATTGAGGCTGAGGAGTGACGTGCAGAGCTGGTCTTCCTTTAGAGCCCGCGCTATATGCTTTATGACCTGCGATGGCGCCCGAAGGAAATGGGGCTCACTGACTCCTTTAACGTCGGTGTGAACAGCCTCTCCCGGTGCCAGTGGGTGCAGGTGGGTACTGCGTGCTACAGGTCAGCTTGGATGGGGGCGGCGCGTCCTCCCTGATCACCTGTAGGGTGAAACACACGGGGAACCTGTACTCCAGCAGAGAACGCGTTACCTGCAGCGTAGACAATCGCCCCAGAAAGGGTTACTGCAGGGATGCAGGCTGTGGGTACCAAACCGGCTGTTGCTACAGAATGAAGAGGTGCTAGATGTCCATCCCCCTCCATACATTCTCATCCCTTGTGATTTTTAGCTTTCTGTCTGATTACACTATTACAGGTTTTAACCCATTTTGCTGCAGTGGCAGATGGTGAGATTGTTAATCCTTAGTCTGTAGGCAGTGAGCTCTGGCTCCATCTGATCCTCCCACATAGCATTACTAAAAATACTCCTGAGAGATGGTGAAATGGGCTGGAAAACCCTGGTGAAAATCAGCAAGGATTAACGGATTTTCAATCCAAAACCTAACTTGTTTCCCTTTGCTGTTTGTTTCTTTTGTGGCTGAACCAGTTCCCCATGTTTTTTGTTAAATGTCCAGCATGATGTTGGTGCTTGATTTAATAGATAAATATCATGCAGAGCCCTTCCTGTATTGACATTGCCAGCCTTCTATAGCATCAGTCAGATCTCAATGGAGGAAGCTTGCCTGTGAGCCCTACAGTGACCACTTTAGAAACAATATACAGGAGGGGCACAGAATATACCACAAGCCAAACGAGGGGACGATGACTAGTAATTTTCACCACTAAAAATACCTGGAGTAACGTGGAGCCCTGATACTTAAATTCAATATTTTATTCGCCGCGGTTTTGGCTGACGTCCGACAACTGCTTCGGCAACTCAGATTTTCACAAATTGTGGTGACCATTCGCTAAATAGGGAATGCCCCATATTTGGGGTGAAAATAATTCCCGACATGTGGTGCAACGCAAAGCGTCTAAAAGGTGAATAGACCCTTTAGATTCTAACTCCCATAATGACCCCTAAAACGCCATAAAACAAAGGGAAATACAATAATAGTGGAATGAAGCTTACCCATTAACCCCTAAGACTAGTGTCAGACGAGCGTCTTTGGAGAGTGGAAGGAACGTCCGTGAGAGTGGACATTACTTCCAATCGACGCCCGTCTGGCCACCTCGCTGAGCGCACTCAGTGCTGCAAAGTGAGATCCTCCTATGGAGAATCGCGCTTTGCAGCTCTGTCAACGTGTCCTAGCACTTTGCCGGAGAGGCTTGGATAACGGACGCTTGTTGCTCGTACATTTCGTGAGCGTGCACAAGCATGTGACTGGCCCCTTTGCAGCGTCACAACGCTGCGAGGGACCCTGTCAGTACGGGCGCACATAGCACCCTCGTCTAAACGCCAGCCTAAAATACCAGTAATCGAGGGAAACCATTAAATGAATTGTCAAGGTGGCACCAGGCATGTGCCTTGGTGGTACCCACGTTCAAGGGGTTTGAGCCTTTAGTGCAGGGAAAAGCAGGTTGTACCTCATGGTAGGCAGGTTGACACAGGGAATAATCCATGTCTTGGTACATAAATGGATAGAGAGAACGTGGTCAGGACGGTCCTTAGGTATATAGGCTGGCAGCAAGAAGGCAGGGTCTGGTTCACTGTATATCAGTAGGATCTCAGAGTAGGTCAGAACAACACCGAGTTTGACTTCTAATGCAAAGTCAAGTTGCATAGGGGGGAGTGACTATTATTAATCAGACAAGGGGGTGTGGTTTGTGCTTTCACTGTTAACCCCTGTCAGTGCTGGACAGGACTGAGCTCAGCACTTTTCATGTATTCACACATGCAGATAAGGTTCTTTCGCACACACAGGTACTGATCCGTGACAAGAATACACTGTGAGGCATGTAGCCTTCCCATTAACCATTAAAATGCAGTGAAGCAAAAATAAAATGTATACTGTAAGTAATGAAGCATGCCCTTTAACCCTTAACTTCTTCTCTGCTGAGCCATTTCACCCCCCCCCCCCGTGTACTGAGCTCATTTTGACTGTTTTATGCTCATCATATTTAAACGTGATTTGAAGTCATGTTTTATTATACAACCCAGACATATTATATATCCTTATTTTTGTCAGATTCACAATATCATTATATGTATATGTCATGTCTCATCAGAATGCTGTAACATAAAATAAAAAACGGGAATTTCAATCATAGCGTATAAAACTCTCATCCAAGTCTTTGTTATATATTCTATGCGGCACTCGTGTCTAAAAAATAAATAAATAATAAATTTAAATAAAAAAAAAAAAATGAAAATAGAAGTGGGAACCTGTTACTGTAGTTTTATGAGAAAATGCACAATTTTTTAAATCTGATAAAACAACATTTTTCCTCCTGGGAAATGAGATGGGGAGTTTGTGCAGCATCATTGTTCACATAATAATTGAAAAGTGAACAATAGTGCTGCATTATAAAAATATTTTTGTTTTGCATATAACCTGGTCATGCTGTGGCCTTTTCAATGATACCAAACATGTTCGTTTAGCATGTACCTATCCTGAGATACGAGGGTCAAAGGACCCCTGTATCGCTAACCTAGGATTCCTCTGCCCTGCTTGGGGGGGGGGTTCCTTTTCTGAACACATTGTGCCCGTGTGCAAAAATGTCAGTAGACTAGGTAAACCACAACGTTTTTGTAGCAGCCATGATGTAACCTCTGTTTGCCTGTTTTAACCTTTTTATATTCATTAGAACTTGAATGGAAAAGCGAAGATTTTTTTTTAAACTCTTCGTTGCTGATGTCATGAGGGGCACATCCTCGGGTGTGACCGCTACATGTGGACGACTCCCATAAAAGTCGTAATTTTACGCGAACGCATAGGTACGATTTGTGGTAACTACTGGAAGTTCGTTATGCTGTGGGTCCTCCCTCTGTTGTAATGACAGCAGAAAGAGCTGTCTAGAACTACTGACAAAATGCTCTTCGAGACTACAGGGGTCCTGTTTTGGATTCCTCCATCTCCTGATCCTTTACTTTCAGAAACCTAATCTGAGTATGACCTTTCTAATGATACCTCACGTGAGTATATAAAAATTAGTGGGGCACCGAAATATACATTTTCAGCCGAAACCGAACATTCGGGTTCGGTTCGGCCGAAAATCGGACACGAGAACCTGGGCCTGGAGGCCAGGCTGAGCCGGGGACTCGCCTGATCCTGGAGGCTGGCCGAGCAGGCGCACAGCCGGGTCAAAGGCTTTCACCTCCGCAATGTCATCTCTGCGTCTGACGGAGAGCGGGAACCGGCTGCTGGAGGACTGTCACCACGAGACTGCCACCGCTGGAGTAGCTCGAGGATGAAGGGGAGTATGTTGCCTACACATACACGCCTACATCGGCCCTGAGCTCCTCCAGCAGTGGAAGTCCTCCTGCATCCATTGTCCTCTCTCCGTCGGTCACCGGGATGACATCACGGAAGCCTTTGACCCTGGGCCAAAGGCTTCCGTGACATCATCCCGGCGACCAACACAGAGAGGACACTGGATGCAGGAGGACTGCCACTGCTGGAGGTGCTCAGGGCAGATGTAGGGGAGTATGTGCAACGCTCTCACCCCCCCCCCCCCAACAAAATCCATCCCCTGGTCCTGGAGGCCCACCCAAGCCCCCTGCCCAGCCATCCTTCAGACTCAGGCGAGCCCCCTGCATGGCTGGGCCTCCAGGCCGAACTGGGGGCTCGCCTGAGCCTGAATGCCGCCCAAACAGGCAGCTCGGCCAGGCTCAGGCGAGCCCCCAGCTCGGGCCGGGCCTCCAGGCCCTATTTTGAATGGAAAATTTTCGGCAGGCTTTTGCATTTCTGTCCGAAAGCACGATTTTTGGGCCGATTTTTAATTTCGGTGGCTGAAATTTCGGTGCATTCTTATAAAAAAAAATTAGATTTAATTTTACTATCTAAAATCTTTTAATTTTTTTTTAAGCTGTAGCATTATTTGCTGCACAAATTCTCATTTCTCATGCTGGGTGGAAGTGTAGATGGTGCAATGCATTATTACAAGATACACAAGGCAATTTTTTTTTTTTTTTAAAGACCGAGAACGAGTATCCACATGTATATAACATGTATCCACCACCCTCTCAGTAAAATAATGCTTCCTGATGTTACTTTTAGTTTTCAAAGTTTTATTTTGAAAAAGAGTCAGCTTAACAATATACAAAGCATGGGATGGCCTCGCAGGGCCATGAAAAGTCAGCAGAGAAACACATCAGTATAAAACAGAAAATGTCGAGTGAGACAAGACAAATCAGGTGGGAATCCGACAAAGGGCATCAGTGACAATCAAGGAGGGGAGGAGAGGGGAAAAAAAAAAAAAAGGGGGGGGGGGAAAGATAAGATTAAAGGACTGCCCATTATATCATGGCATTCCCGGCTCTCCCCGACATCCCTAAAGAGACCAGGGGCCGTGGAAGAGGCCACAGGGCTGGGAGGCCGGCCAGAGCCTAGGTTGCCGTCCTAGCGGCTCACCCAGGGTGCTACCCAATGTCCTTTCTTAAAAAAAAAAAAAAAAGGGGGGGGGGACAGTCCCAATGCACCACCAGATAGAATGGCAAGTCCCATATGTCGGCAAGGAAGTCCGCACGCTCACTCGATAAAGGCACAAGCAATTAACTAAGGGGGGGGGAAGAATTGAAAACTCCAGCAGAGGAGCATATAACAAAAATGTCCCTAAGAAGAGTCTTAAATGTGTATGGCCAAAAGACAGGGGGTATCAACGGGTAGGAGTTCCATAGGTAAAAAATAGTCGCAATTACATCAGCGTTCTGTAGCCGCACTGAACAGGGAGGAGGGAATAACCGGGAAACTCAGCTGGGATTCATGGGGACGATTGGTCCCAGACCTTCTGGAGGGGATGTAGGGATGCCAAGAGTTGGAAACAGCGCCCATGCATCCTCTGGGGAGGTAACAGAGTGGAGGGTATTATCATGAGTAGGGATGCACCGATACCACTTTTTTAAGACCGAGTACGAGTACCGATACTTTTTAAAAGTACTCACCGATACCAAGTACCGATACTTTTATTTAATGTCATGTGACCGCTTTCCAATAAGAACAGACCATATAAAAATGCCCCCCGCTCACATGTATATCCCCCCGATATATATATATATTCATACTGCCCCAGCTCATGGATTTGCCCCAGCTCACTCATGGATTTGCCCCAGCACATGGATAATGCCCCAGCACACACATGGGTTATTATGCCCCACAGCTCACACATGAGTATGCCCCCCCCAGCTCATGGATATGCCCCCACATGGATATTGCCTCCAGCTCATGGATATGCCCCCAGCTCATGGATATGCCCCCAGCTCATGGATATGCCCCCACATGGATATGCCCCCTCATGGATATTGCCTCCAGCTCATGGATATGCCCCCACATGGATATGCCCCATCATGGATATTGCCTCCAGCTCATGGATATGCCCCCTCATGGATATGCCCCCACATGGATATGCCCCATCATGGATATTGCCTCCAGCTCATGGATATGCCCCCACATGGATATGCCCCATCATGGATATTGCCTCCAGGTCATGGATATGCCCCCTCATGGATATTGCCTCCAGCTCATGGATATGCCCCATCATGGATATTGCCTCCAGCTCATGGATATGCCCCATCATGGATATTGCCTCCAGCTCATGGATATGCCCCCACATGGATATGCCCCATCATGGATATTGCCTCCAGGTCATGGATATGCCCCCTCATGGATATTGCCTCCAGCTCATGGATATGCCCCATCATGGCTATTGCCTCCAGCTCATGGATATGCCCCCACATGGATATTGCCTCCAGCTCATGGATATGCCCCCTCATGGATATTGCCTCCAGCTCATGGATATGCCCCATCATGGATATTGCCTCCAGCTCATGGATATGCCAGCTCATGGATATGCCCCATCATGGATATTGCCTCCAGCTCATGGATATGCCCCCACATGGATATGCCCCATCATGGATATTGCCTCCAGCTCATGGATATGCCCCCACATGGATATGCCCCATCATGGATATTGCCTCCAGCTCATGGATATGCCCCCACATGGATATGCCCCATCATGGATATTGCCTCCAGCTCATGGATATGCCCCATCATGGATATTGCCTCCAGCTCATGGATATGCCCCATCATGGATATTGCCTCCAGCTCATGGATATGCCCCCACATGGATATGCCCCATCATGGATATTGCCTCCAGCTCATGGATATTGCCTCCAGCTCATGGATATTGCCTCCAGCTCATGGACCGCCCCCCCCCGACTATACTTACCTTCCTGGGCGCCGCCGAGAATGTCTCCGCGCGCCCGCTCGTTGGAAGGACCCCAGCCGCGACCACGTGATCCCGGCTGGGGTCCTTCCAACGAGCGCGCGCGCGGAGACATTCCCCGGCGCCCAGGAAGGTAAGTATCGTCGCGGAGAGCAGCTGCAGGGCCTGTCTGAATGCTCTATCAGCATTCAGACAGGCCCTGCAGCTGCTCAGTGTGTTTATACTTACCTTCCTGGGCGCCGCCGGGGAATGTCTCCGCGCGCGCGCTCGTTGGAAGGACCCCAGCCGGGATCACGTGGTCGCGGCTGGGGTCCTTCAACGAGCGGGCGCGCGGAGACATTCCCCGGCGGCGCCCAGGAAGGTATGTATTGCGGAGAGTGCGGGGCCGGCTGTCCGAATGCCGATAGAGCATTCGGACAGCCGCCGCAGCCCCTCGGATACCGGAAGCCGGCTCAATGTCGGCTTCCGGTATCGGAAAAAATATCGGGGGTACTGCACGAGTACCAAGTACTCCTGCAGTACCCAGTATCGGCCCCGATACCGATACTAGTATCGGTATCGGTGCAACCCTAATCATGAGTAATGTGAATAGATCCAGCCACTCCCCAGCGGTAGCGAATTCCTTCTGCCCGGAGGCGTGTCGTAACCTCACGAAAGCGGCGTCGAGCAGTGAGTGTAATGAAGGGTAGATCATGGAACAGGGTGAGTAGCGTCGAATCATACGAAAAGGGAGAACGCGCTTCGGGCAAGGACATCAGACGCGTTTTTACAGTCCCCTCTTTGGCCACCGCAAGGATATCCCTCGGAGCTCCTATTGGGGCTGTTGGAGCCTTGCGGAGGCGAACTGCCGATCCAAACACAGCTGGCGCTTCAGGTGGCAACTTAAGGAGGTGACGGGCAAGTCCATTTACATAATCCAAGTCGGAAGTCGAGGGCTCTGTCTCCGGGACTCCCCGAACCCGAATATTACGTCGACGGTGACGTGCTTCCATCGATTCCAAGGCTCTGGAAAGTAGGTCCACCTGGGTCTGAAGTGAGTCCACTCGGCTCACCACTGTCGTCTGCTCTGTTACTTTTAAACCGTTGCCCCTCTAATCTAAGACTATGTCCTCTTGTTTTGCTACTTTGTTTCCTTTTAAATATACTCCCTTCCTCTACCTTGTGGATTCCCTTTACGTATTTAAATGTTTCTATCATATCTCCTGTCTCGTCTTTTTTCCAAGCTGTACATGTTAAGATCATTAAGCCTTTCCTGGTAACTTTTCTCCTTCAAGCCGTACACCGTTTTAGTAGCCCTTCTCTGAACTCTCTCTAAGATGTCTATATCCTTCTGGAGATACGGTCTGCAGTACTGCACACAGTACTCCAAGTGAGGTCTCACCAGTGCTCTGTACAGTGGCATGAGCACTTCCCTTTTCCTACTGCTAATACCTCTCCCTACACAACCAAGCATTCTGCTAGCATTTCCTGCTGCTCTATTACATTGACTACTTACCTTTAGATCCTCTGAAATAATAACCCCTAAATCCCTTTCCTCAGATGTTGAGGTTAGGACTGTATCAAATATTCTATATTCAGCCCTTGGGTTTTTACGTCCCAGGTGCATTATCTTGCACTTATCCACATTAAAACTCAATTGCCACAGCTCCGACCATTTTTTTAGTTTACCTAAATCATTTGTCATTTGGCTGATCCCTCCAGGAACGTCAACCCTGTTGCAAATCTTTGTGTCATCAGCAAAAAGACATACTTTTCCATTAATACCTTCTGCAATATCACTAATAAAAAATATTAAAGAGAATGGGTCCAAGTACTGACCCCTGAGGTACCCCACTGGTAACAAGACCTTGCGCCGAATAAACTCCATTTACCACAACCCTCTGTTGCCTGTCACTCAGCCACTGCCTAATCCATTCAACAATATTGGAATCCAAGCTCAAAGATTGCAATTTATTGATAAGCCTTCTATGCGGAACAGTATCAAAAGCCTTATTGAAATCTAAATAAGCAATGTCTACTGCACCACCTGTGTCTATTATTTTTGTTACCCAATCAAAAAAAATCAATAAGATTAGTTTGGCATGATCTCCCTGAGGTCAACATGGGTTTAATGAGTTTATTCGGCGCAAGGTCTTGTTACCAGTGGGGTACCTCAGGGGTCAGTACTTGGACCCATTCTATTTAATATTTTTATTAGTGATATTGCAGAAGGTATTAATGGAAAAGTATGTCTTTTTGCTGATGACACAAAGATTTGCAACAGGGTTGACGTTCCTGGAGGGATCAGCCAAATGACAAATGATTTAGGTAAACTAAAAAAATGGTCGGAGCTGTGGCAATTGAGTTTTAATGTGGATAAGTGCAAGATAATGCACCTGGGACGTAAAAACCCAAGGGCTGAATATAGAATATTTGATACAGTCCTAACCTCAACATCTGAGGAAAGGGATTTAGGGGTTATTATTGCAGAGGATCTAAGGGTAAGTAGTCAATGTAATAGAGCAGCAGGAAATGCTAGCAGAATGCTTGGTTGTGTAGGGAGAGGTATTAGCAGTAGGAAAAGGGAAGTGCTCATGCCACTGTACAGAGCACTGGTGAGACCTCACTTGGAGTACTGTGTGCAGTACTGGAGACCGTATCTCCAGAAGGATATAGACATCTTAGAGTTCAGAGAAGGGCTACTAAAATGGTGTACGGCTTGAAAGAAAAAAGTTACCAGGAAAGGCTTAATGATCATAACATGTACAGCTTGGAAAAAAGACGAGACAGAGGAGATATGATAGAAACATTTAAATACGTAAAGGGAATCCACAAGGTAGAGGAAGGGAGTATATTTAAAAGGAAACAAAATAGCAAAACAAGAGGACATAGTCTTAGATTAGAGAGGCAAAGGTTTAAAAGTAACATCAGGAAGCATTATTTTACTGAGAGGGTGGTGGATACATGGAACAGTCTTCCAGTAGAAGTGGTAGAGGCCAAAACAGTAATTGAATTTAAGCAAGCATGGGATAGGCATAAGGCTATCCTAAACAAAAGATAAATCCAGGTAAAGTATCCATGTAATTGGGCAGACTAGATGGGCCGAAAGGTTCTTATCTGCCGACATTTTTCTATGTTTCTATGAGTAATAGGGATAATCGGTGACCGATTATAGGGCTGCAACTAACATTTGTTTGCATAATTGATTTATTTTTACAATTCTTCGGATAACAAAAACCTTTTTTTTCACTAAAAAAGGAATATTATGTTAAAATCACCCCCTGCCCACCCCTCTTTTTTTTTTTTTCTTTCCATAATCACTTTCAGGGTTATTCAGAGAGCATGAAAAGTAGGAGAATGACTGGAGAATGGAAAAATTCTCTATTTTGACCTAGAATTTTTCATTCTCCAGTCACTCTCCTGCTTTTCACGCTCTCTGAATAACCCTGTTTGCGTAGTGTATATTACTTTCGTTCATACATACGCAAATTGCATACTTTTCGCACACAAGGTACATGAGAGCCTCGTCACAGTGATGGATTGATGCTGTGTACACCGCTTAAGCCAATGTCTGCTTTCTCCCCAAACAAGCGCAGCTACGAGCGTTCAGACATGATGTCGGCACGAAAACAAGGTGAGAAGGGGAGCACTCCACACAGCTGACCACTTTACTAAGCTAAAGTCATCAGGGTGCGTAGAATGTCCCCTTTTACAACAATTTCATGAACAAACTGATTGGGAGGAGGGTCCGGAGGAGGAAGGGAATGAGTTTGGGCAAGGGACTTTACCCAAGCATGAGAGGGAGTGGACATTTGCAAAAGACTGAACCTGATTTGTGGGAAGGGGACGGACCAAAGTGAAATGTTGGTAGCTCCAGACCGAAGAGGGGGTGGCAGACAGGTTGGGATGTGGCACAGGACTCCACTAAGTATAAAACACCAGTGGTACAGAGCTCATACCCAGTGGCACTATCCCAGGGTTTGTGTTATAGTGCTGCTAGCGTTTTAAACTGAATAAAAACAAACTGGTTATGACTGACATAACCCTAGAACTATGTCATACCAAGTAAGACCGCAGTCACACGAGCCCAGAGGGAACGTCCGTGAGAACGGGCGTTCTCTCCGTTCGGACGCCCGTGTGGACAGCTTGCTGAGCCCATGTTAGTGTGCTCACCTTTACAAAGCACGAGACTCCTATGGAGGATTGCCTTTGTAGGCCCATCATAGCTTTTTGACAGGGGTTTCAGCATGTCCGGTGTACCGTGTGATACTATTATGCACGTTACACCATGTGGCCCTCCCCATCGAGCAATCGAGAAGCTGCAACAGACAGGGAGGAATGGGTCACATGGATGCGCTCGTGTAACCGCAGTAGCACGTCTTCTCCAATCAGCTCCGAAGCAGAGTCAGAGGTTATAACGTTTAACTTGGTCTGACTCTAATCGATTTGTGTACCCACACTGTTTAATCGATGAGAATAGCCGACAACTGGTTTCATTGTCGATTTTTAAATCGCTTAGTTTCAGCCGTAGACTGATATTCAGGAAATTACTGATATCGGTATCAGCTTTTTATTTGCCAATAAAGCACACAGAAGTGTAAGTAAAAATAACTGATAAACAATATCCATATAAACAGTATATCAAATTAGGCCATGGTTACAGTTAAATATACAATAAACAGATGGACACTGCATTACTTTAACATATCACACATAGTGGCAGTTATGATACATTCAGGGTTATTCAAAGAGATCTGAATTGTGGCCAAAAGGTAACCAAACAGTGAAATTCAGCGTACGGTTACCTTTCCTGGCCCTTCGGCTATCCAGAGAGCAGGCATTTCGCCAAATGTTGGCAAATTGCCTGCACCTACGGTGCTTGTTCGAGGGCAGTGAAATCCCCATAGAGAAGTCTATTCAGAGAACAAAAACCAGCAGGGAAAAGTTGCCGAATTGCCCTGCTGTTCGGTGGTTTCATTCGACAGGTTTATTCAGGCGTGTTTTTCGGCGGGTTTGCGGCAGCTTTTCCCTGCACTACGACGACCCTGTGGTGCTTGCTGAATACACTGCAGGGTCGCCGAAATGTGATCGCCAAATTACACAGAATTGAGAACGAAAAGTCACTGAACGTGTGGTGACTTTTCGATTTCTCTTTGATTAACCCTGTTAGTCATGGTTTGGCTCCCTTGGACATGCTGCCCCTCTGCTCAGCTGCTACATCAGGCTCCTTCAGTAGACTTCTCTCTATGCCAGCCTGACTTCAGTGGACTGACTCCGCTGCACTGGCTTCCACGCCAGACTGACCTCCGCACCAGAGAGACTTTCAGACCAGAATGGCTTCCTTGGAACTCTTCCTGGATCTCTTCCCTTAAGTCAAAATGGCCTGGTTTCTTATACAAATGTTACTTTTTTGATTCTGCTCCCCTCAGCTATTCTAGTAGTGAGTGACCTGAGGCGCGTTCAATACCTCAGCCGCTGCAAGTGCTAAGTTAGCAACTTGCCATTGAACGCCGTTCAACCACTCAGCGCTCAGCACTGCTAACTTAGCACTTGCAGCGACCCGAGGAGATGCTGAGAGTAGCTGAGTGTGACGTATTAAAGATGGCCGCCGCCATGAAGCAAGTAACAATTCCGTACAGCAAGATGGCCGACCGCCATGAAGCAAGTAACAATTCCGTACAGCAATGTTAATTTTGAGGTTTTTGATCACCAAAGCACAAAATATTTATTTATTATTTACCCCTGCACATAGACATATATTACAGTTCAATTTATATTTTGTTTCAGAAGTAAACATAACGTTTATTCAATAAAAACTATCATTTGGGGTGTGTGCATACAAAACGGAATTGTGCTGACTGCTTTTCTTTATCATATTTTGACCGAGTGATCTGAATAACAATCTGAATCTTTAATTAAAAAATCGTCGGCCATTTTGGATTCAAAATTCGCATCCAAAGCGTTCAATGACACTGCTGCGGCAAACTGAATTGCTGCGCTGCAGCAATTCAGCAACTGCTGAGGTATTGAACGGGGCTCAGTTGAGGAAGACTTCAACAGGTGCTAATTATTTCTTTTGTAGTTGGCTCCGGAGACCAATGTTGTTTCTCCTGACTATTTGTATGTACATCTGAAGAGGTGTTATCTAGGCAGAGTATTTAGATATGTAGTATTTCCTGTAATGTTGAGTGAAACTCGTTTACACCAACCCTAGAAAAAGACAGAAACTCTGTGGGAAATGTTTCATTCTCACTCTCTTCAGGTGATGTGAAATGTAAACCGCTCTCTCTGGACCCTTCATTATAATTAGCAGAAACCTTTTGAGATTGAATTTCTTTCAAGTGAAATGGCTCATCAGCGAAAGGGTTAAATTTTAATTTATAATTGCATTGCCTGTCACTGGGAGTTATACAGCCAATCAAGAAGAAACCTGTTAATTGTCCATAATAACGCACCTTGATAAGTGGGGGATGCAGGAGAGTGCAACTACTTTATTAGAGAAGAGGGGATGGGGAAAGTAAGCTTCTGCCTGTATTTTTTTTAATGTACAGCACTGCAGAATATTTTGGCATGTTAAAATACCATGCCAACATATTCTGTAGTGCCGTACAACAAAAATACAAGCAGATGCTGTGGCCCTAGTTAAATTACATACTTGAAAACGAGAGAAATCTCAATGTATCCTTCCTGGCACAATCCTTTATAAGTAAGTAAATAAATTTTATAAAGCGATAACATATTCTGCAGCGCAGTACAATATAAATAAATGTAATTTTATTAGGGTTACAGCATCTTGTATTTTTATTGTCCTGTGCTGCAGAATATTGCAAAGTTTTTTTTAATAGGTGTGCATTGGCGCTTAAATTTTTTTAAATCCATGACAGGAAATATTGCTGCTAAAACAAACCAAATGGTACGCCTCATTCAAGATCCAACAAAATCGCATAAATCAGTGGCACGCAAGCAAAATATTGATGGTTTGCGCTGCAGAATATGTTGGCGCTTTATAAATAAATGTCATTTTATTAGGGTTACTGCTTTTGCTTGTATTTTTAAAGCGCCAACATATTCTGCAGCACAGTACAGTAAAAATACAAGCCGAAGCAGTAACCCTAATAAAATGCCATTTATTTATAAAGCGCCAACATATACTGCAGTAACCAGCAGTTACCCTAAAAGCAGAAATCGTAATATGGTAAAGAGAAGTGATAAAATTCGGGGATGGGGGGGGGGACACCCACACACATAAGGCGTTGTGATTGTACACTATTTCACTGCTTTCTGGACAGACCCTTACATGTTTGGTAGATCTGAGTTATTTACAAACTTTCTGTATTATGTTTTTTTTTTTTTTTTCCTTCTAGCACCAGCTCTGGAAGTACTGACTTATGAGTTGCTTTTGCCGAACTGTCTCCTGGCAAAAAAAATAAATACTCAATGACATGGAAAAAAGTGCCGTGTAAGAATATCTTAAAGCTAGTTGGCATGAGCGGCACCCTTTGATAGTCACTAGGGAGTTAAAACTTGGATAATAAAAAATGCATAGTGATGGTGTTAAAAAGTAAAAGCTTTAAAAGTCTTTAAAGAGATAAGTAAACGAAGACCTGCTGCTTGATTGGCTTTAAAGTTTTTTCAGTTCAAATGTCTTGGCGGGAGGCGCATTGTTAAGGTGTTGGGTTGGCAGCTCTCTTGTGTCTGTTTACTTAGTGTGACCAGGATGCTGTGTGTTGCTCGGCCAACGGCATTGCACAGGTAAGAAGTTTACTGAAGCCATATGTTCTCTTTTCACAGGCCTGCGCTTACCAGTGACACAAGACCTTGGGCTGCCTGTGGGGAAAATCACAGACAGAGGATGTACTGCAAGAAACTGAGAAGTGAATACATGAAGCGATTCAAGGAGCCGCAGTGGGACGCCTATGGAAAGTGCTATGCAGAGCTGCTGAGCTACAGGCTGAGGCGTAGACTGCTGGAGCAGGCCCACAAGCCCTGGCTCTGGGAAGGCTGGGAGGGATCGTCTGACTCTAGCAGTGATCAGTCTGTACCACAGAAGCCAGAGCCATCCACGGCTCCTGTAGCGCCAAAGCCAAACGAGCCTGCTGCCCCCAAAGAGCCACCCTCATCTGAAGTCAGAGAGCAGGCCAGCTCTGACATTGTGGCTCGTGTGCTGCAGCAGCACAGGGATGCGAAGGAGGAGCTCAACATGCAGCCCACAGACACTGAAGCCCAGACGGGCTCGCTGGGCAACCAGAGAGATGGGAAAGGTAACGTGTGAGTGACCACAATAGTTGTATACAGAACACTCCACTTTAACCCCTTAGTGACCTGGCGGTTTTACAAAAGTCCATCCTTTAGTGCCCGCTGCTGTTTTTACGTTTCTGCGCTGTTAGTGTTTAGGTCAAATTTTCCTCTTACTCGTTTATGCAACCCACACATATTATATACCGTTTTTCCTGCCAGTAAATGGACTTTCTATAGATACCATTATTTCCATCAAATCCTATAATTTTCTATAAAGAAAAATGAAATCTGATGAAAAAATGGTAAAAACACACTTTTTTGTAATTTAACCCCCAAAATCTACGAACACCAAAAAGACCCCGGCTAAATAGTTTCCAAATTTTGTCCCGAGAATAGAAATACCCAATTTTTACATGTTTTTTGCTTTTTAACCCCTTCACTGGTGAGCCAGTTCACCTATCTGCGCTGAGCTCATTATGACCGTATTATGCTCAACAATTTTAAATGTTGGCCTAGGTCCTATTTAATTAACCCCCCTGTGACCCCCAAAAGACAATGGGCACAAATTGGCATCTAACAGGTATATAACATATATTTATATATATAACATATATTTAACCTGTCTGAATTTTAGTAGTTACATTGTATCTCGAATACAAATTATCTGTCTGTTTTGTTTTTAGATTAATCTGATGCTGTGAGTTTGTTAATCCCAATTGATTGTGTAACTAATTAGGTCTCAATGTCTTGTCTAGGAATGCAACTCCTGTAGATAATGTATTCTGTTAACTGTGTCATGTCACCCCCCCCCCCTCTGCTGTCCATAAAACTGCTCTCATTTTCATTTAAAGAATTCATTCGGTTTCCCCATGCACTAAGTGTGTGTCTGGTGTTTTGGGGAGAGATACATTGCACTCCCTCAAGTTCTGGCTGAGGGTTGTGAGAAGCTGCTGTGAATCAGTTTGGCTAGAGAAGGGATGAACGAAGTAGCAGCTTTGGGTCTGTTCCACAAGCTGGAGACCAGTGCACCCAGTTACTGTTACACCACCCCCAGACAATTTATTATTTTTATTTTTTTACACCAAACCTGGTCATGTTTGGTATCATTGAAAAGGTCATGATCAGGCTATTCCAATGATGTCAAACATAACCCACTAGCTGCTTGGCAGCTAGGGGGTTAACTGGCCCACTGGCGTCCTCACACATATGGTGAGAATGTCAGTGGGTGGGGGGGACCCGGAGGCTTGGCTGACATCCAAGATGTCAGCCAGCTCCCGGTTTGAATCACCACTGAAAAGGGGAGACTCTCCCCTTTCCAGCAGTGCAATTTGCATCGCTCAATCTTTTAATGGTTGGGGGGATGGAGGGCTCTAAAGGAGCCACCCTCCCCTTAATTTTACTGCAGGTGCCGATGGGCGCCTGCTAATGACGTCATCGCGCCTGCTGACCCCACGGAAACCATGTACGTCCGCGGGTCAAGGGAGGCTCGTGGGCATGACGTACGTGGTACGTCATGGTCAAGGGAGGCCCGTGGGCATGACGTACGTGGTACGTCTGCGGTTTGGGAAGGGGTTAATACAGGTTTTAATGATTTTAAAAACTCTTACTTTAGGAATAAATGGTGAGGATTTGGTTATAAAATATGGTCAATTGCATAAGCCTGCCACAACATCGGTACATCACGACAGCAGGTCCTATCCTTCCATCCTGCCTTAATGACTGTTCTTAGGAGATAAAATAGAAAATTAAGCTATAGATTAAACATTTATTTTATTAAATGTTTATGTAGATAGTGAAGCAGTTGATGGATTTGACAACAGAACAATTGAAATTCTGATTTCACTAGGGCTGCAACTATTATTTTCATAATCCATTAGTTGGCCTGTTTGTTGTTTGTTTTTTTTTTAAATTTCTTCGATAAATTGGAGAATACAAAAATTCAATTTGTTTGTTTTGCAATTTGCCTAGTGTATGTAACGTTTGTGCATACGTACACACGTTACGTATCTTGTGTAACTTGGGTACTTTTTTTTTTTGAAATTAAGATTTTTATTTTGCAAAATACGAAATGGTCACATACCGACCAGCTATGTTGGCCTCGCAGGGCCAGACAATAGACTCCTAAAATAAACAGGGGGGTCTCAGAAAAAGTTGCAGAGCGTCTAAAAACTGGGGGGGGGGTAATAAACAGCAAAAATTCTTCCGAAAAATACTAGTTAATAATATAGGGGAGTCTGCTGGAGGCGGCGAACCCTGTGGCGGCCAAGTCATCAGTGCCCCCTAGACGCAGCTTGGGGCTCGCTGGGGGACCCCTGCGAGCTGTCTATGGCCCCCTACAGGACTGCTGAGATTGTTTTTCCAGGCACTTTTCCACGGCAGCAAGGGGTACATCCAGCCTCCGCAGACACCAGCGGATACAATTACTATTGCAGTGGCTCCTCAGAGGGCTGAGATCGGCTGCTTGTTACAGTATCTCTCACTCAGCACAATGTGTCAGGCAAAGCTGTTACAGTAACTGACTGCTGCTCATCACAGCGCTCAGAGTTTCAGTAAAACTAGTAAATAAAAGTTATAACCTCTTATATAGAAAAATATTATTTACAAGAGGTTATAACTTTTATTTACTAGTTTTACTGAAACTCTGAGCGCTGTGATGAGCAGCAGTCAGTTACTGTAACAGCTGAGCCTGATACATTGTACTGAGAGATAATGTGACAAGCAGCTGATCTCAGCGCTCACAGACCCTGGATTTAAAGGGCTAAAAAAAATGCTGCTCTCTATATAATGTATAGAACATCCTCCTTCATTAATTAATACCCCTCTTTATAATGTGTATAACATCCACCTGGCATTATTTATTTATAAAGGATTTTACCAGGAAGGATACATTGAGATTTCTCTCGTTTGAGTGGTTGCAGAAATACAAAATAGTAAAGTGCAAGATATTAACAAATATACAGATTAACAGAAAAATAAATATGTAGGAAAGTCATTATGTTACATGTTTACAGGTGCATTTCGTATTGAGGTATGTTAATAGGGTAGTCTTAAGGGACTTTAGACTGG
Source organism: Leptobrachium leishanense (assembly GCA_009667805.1). Taxonomy (NCBI): domain Eukaryota; kingdom Metazoa; phylum Chordata; class Amphibia; order Anura; family Megophryidae; genus Leptobrachium; species Leptobrachium leishanense. Next base: position 248,324,599 of record CM019066.1, read on the forward strand.
GGGAAGATTTGACGGTGTCTGGGAGGTTATTCCATATTTGCGGTGCTCTGTAGGAAAATGAGGATCGAGACACTTTTTTTGTATTGCAAGTAAGGTGCTGGTCCTGGATCTGAGGTTATAGGATGAGGGAACTGCCGGGGGAAGCAGCATATTCAGGTAGGGTGGTAGCTTCCCAGAAAAGCTCTTAAACACCAGGTTGGAAAGGTGAAGGGTGCGTCTAGAGTCCAGTGATGGCCAGTTTAGTTCTTTTAACATGTCACAATGGTGTGTCATATAGTTACATTGTAGCACAAAGCGACAGAATGAGTTATACAATGTAGTAAATTTCTGGAGGTGTAGTGTATGCAGCCGCCCCGCAAACACATCTCCGTATTCAATGGCTGGCATAAGCATTTGTTGTACAATCTGCTTTCTTACCGCGGGGCTCAGGCAGGATTTGTTTCTGTACAGGGCACCTAGTTTGGGGTAGAGTTTAGATGAGAGGTTTTCGATGTGGGGGCCAAAAGATAGATTTGGGTCTAACCACATACCTAGGTATTTGCGAGCAGTGACTGTGGTCAGCGTGCCATTTGATTTTGTCCCAACACATAGATGGGGTGTTTGCAATTTGTGTAGTTTAGGTGCGGTTCCAAAGAGCATGGTAACAGTTTTGTCAGTATTTAGAAAAAGTTTGTTATTTGCGATCCACTTTTCTACCCCTGTGAATTGTTCTTGCAGCACTGCCTCCAGCTGTGGGAGATTTGGTTTGCTGGTATAGATTAGTGTCGTCTGCGTACATGTGTACAGTTGAAGCTTTGCAGACATTGGGCAGATTGTTTATGAATATTGTGAATAGCAGGGGGCCAAGTATCGAGCCTTGGGGTACACCGCACGTGACTGGGAGGGGAAGGGAAGTGCTGTCAGAAATGGACACAAATTGAGACCTATCAGACACATATGATTGGAACCAGGTTAACGTACTATCATCAATACCAGAGTTTTTAAGTTTTTGTAATAGGATGCCATGGTCTACTGTGTCAAAAGCCTTGGCAAAATCGAGGAAGATGGCTCCAGTTAGATTTCCTTGTTCCATGCCCGCTTGGATATCATTTCAAACTTTTAAAAGGGCAGTTGTAGTTGAATGGTTTGGACGAAAGCCTGATGGATCTGGGGTTAAATAGTTCTGATACAGATAATGATCACGTAATTGAGTGTAGACATATTTTTCCAGAATTTTTGACATTACAGGGAGCAGTGATATTGGGCGGTAGTTTGATACCAAAGCATTAATACCACTCTCTGTATAATGTATATAACATCCTCCTGCATTAATTATTACCCCTCTCTGTATAATGTATAGAACATCCTCCTGAATTAATTAATGTCCCTCTCTGTATAGAATATCCTCCTTAACTTATGCCCCTCTCTGTGTAATATATATAACATCCTCCTGCATTAATACCCCTTTCTGTATAATTTATGGAACATCCTCCTGCATTAATTAATGCCCCTCTCTGTATAGAACATCCTACTGCATTGGCATGTGGAGGGTGCAGAACTTCGGAATGCAATGCTTATCCAGCACAGGCGAGGGAACTTTTACTTAAACTGTGGGGGAGACCGACAGTATTATAAAAGCAGGGGAGAGGGAAAATATTAACTTAAATTGATCTGAAAGCTCAGAGAAGAGATGACTTGTGCAATTTTTTTAAATTTAAAATAAAGCACTTTAAATCCAGGGAAAACATTCAAATAAATCACACTGAAGACTCATAATGACAGAGTTACTGTGAGAGCTGGATACTAAATGTATCAGACGTAAAAAACAAAAACCCTTTATAACAAGCAGCACTGGGAGAGGAGAGGGACTTTATATAAAATGTGTATTATAGATGAGGAAAGGGGGATAGTGCTCCTGGATAATTTAAAATGTATTAGACCTAAGCCCCTATTATGCAGAGTGGGAGGGGAGATAACACACGTTTTATAAAGTCCCTTGCTTCTCCCAGCGCTGCTTGTTATAAAGGGGTTTTTACTATCCAGCCCTCCTCTGTCATTAGCTTTCAGTGTGATTTTATTTGAATGTTTTCCCTCTCCAGCTGCTTTTATCATCTCGTCTGTATCCTAGACATGCAAGGGTTAAGTAAAGGATTCCTCTGCTGTGCTGGCTGTCTGCGCTACGAGTGAGTATTCTGGAGCTCTATCACTGTCAGATTTTCGGGTAGGGCTCGGGAAGGATTACACATACAAACTTTTTCTGTAGCTTTGCAATGCTGCACTCTTCATTGCTGGTCTCCTTCACTCATCAATGTAATATTACAAAAAGGACTAAAACTAAAATGTAATGCATTTTGCTTTAGTTTCTTTCATTTTTTGGACTGAGCAGTTTCGTATCTCTTGAGTCATTCGAAAACTAAATTATCCCAAAATTTGGACTAAATCGTTTTAGTACTAAAACGAATGCACATGTCTAGTGCCGATTGGTTGGTATGTTGATGAACTTGTCCTCTATAAACATCCAAGGGTCTTAAGTAAATGACAATCATTGTGATGTTACAAATGACTCTCAGTAAATATTCAAAACGTTGATGGTATAATTTCGGAGTTATTTGATCTTGATACATCAATAGGCTGCCACAATTATGGATTAAGGTGTTTACCTTTTTTAGTGAGGGTATGAATAACTGTTATGAATGCCTCTCTATAACAAGTGATGGCAAGTGTTGTGGTTCATGATTGATCTGATAGATCACTGGTTCTAAACCATGGATTGTATTGTACCATGATCTGATGACTATTTGGGGTTACTAAAGAGTTGCTTCGGCATAGCGAGAATGTTCTAATTTCCAGAGCTATAGCGTATGATTGGTCAATTTATTTATTTTTTGTTTTTGAGAAAGGATTTTATTAGGAACAATGCATTGAGATTTCTCTCAATTTCAAGTATGTGAACTAATAACCAATAATAGAAATTTTAGGCCCTAGCATAGAATGCAAGCGCAGTCAGCAATGGGGGAGAGACCCTATTGGCCCAGAGAGTCTAGATTATGATTGGGTAGACTGGCCATGTGTTACTTAAGGATGATGGGACAGCTCCGTCCTGGAAGGGAGCACATGCGCATTAGTGAAGATGGGATGAACTATACCGTACATGGCATGTGTGGAATATCGGTATAATTATCAAAGGTATATACACAGTGGCTTATTGCAATCACTCTTGATAAAGCCTGGCATGGGCGAAAACATATTGAGTGATATTTAAAGTCTTACATTTTTTTTTAATATTTTTTTTTATTTAGCACAGTCAGGGTGTCCCAGACCGAAAACAAGATCTTCAACCTCCCACCTCAGACCCATTTTCTTTATTGGTGTAATACCTCTGACCTAACGCCATGGAAGCGAAAGGGATAGCAATCAAAGGAAGAAAGGACTAGTGAGTGAGGGAGGGGGAAAAAAAGTGTGGCACCATGAAGGCCATCAGCAGGCCTGCTGTAGGACCTGGGTGCAATCCGGAGGGGGGGGGGTGGCCCTGTTAGAGGCCAAACAATTCTACACACAGCATGGAAACCCACACAACAATTAGTCATAATTTCTAAACCGTACAGGGAGGAGCCTCATCTTCCGAAAGATTCCCAAGCATCCCAGACCTTGGGCTGGCTAGTCATAGTATGATGAAATTTAGCAGAGAGTTCATCCATCAGTTGAATATGATCCATTATTTGGAGTAGAGCGGATCTCAGGTTGCGAGACAAAATGACGCAATTGGATATAATGAAATCTCTGGTTTTGAGATGTAGTCGAGCGTCAAAGAGTATCTCAGAGTGTGCATATGTTGAGGACATACTTGAAAGCGAGAAAAATCTCAATGTATCCTTCCTGGTAAAATACTTTTATAAATAAATATGTCCAGAATCCCCAAGACCCCCCTTTTTAACATAGCTGGAGAATGACTGATGCATTCCAGGTGGGAACTGTAGGTTCCTCCACACCGGCCACATAGAGGACGTAGTCTTTCTCAAACCCTTTCTCGCAGCCAGAGTCTCGTATCGCAAAGGTGTGGTGAAAAGAACAATCGGTGGCCAGGGTAGGGGGGGGGGCTTAGGAGGCCAGATCCAGAGCCGTGGCTCATCCAGCAGCATCAATTGAGATTCAAAATCCACCCATCTGTAGGTAGAGGGCGGGGAGTGGAGAGCGACCAATTGAGAGGTGAGCAGCCTGATAGTACCAGCCCAAGTTAGGTAGACTCAGGCCCCCAGGCTCCACAGATACAGAGTACAGCGAGCCACCCTGCGCCTCCCACCACACCAAACAAAAGGAATCAATGTGTGATAGAAGAAACCGCACATCACTCAGGTCGACGGGAGTTGGAAGAGCCTGGAACAGTTAGAGCAAACATGGTAGCAGATTCGTTTTAACACCATGCACGTAGCCAAGCCACGAAATGCATTCCCTGTCCCAGGTCTCCAACTCCTGTCAAAGTTGTGCATATAAGGAAAGGTAATTAACAGAATATAATTCCTTATGACTAAGTGGTAATCTGACACCCAAGTACGGCAAAGAAGCAGAGGCCACCCTGAACTCGTAACATGCGGAAATATCCTTTTAATACTACCAGAGGGAAGATGAAAAGGAAACGTTAGATTTGTCCATATTAAATTTATCCCCAGAGGGGCTCGAGAATTGGTGGGAAAGCAAATGAACAAACTCCAGGGAGGCCCCAGGGGAAGTCAGGGTCAACGACAGTTTGTCTGCGTATGCCGATACCCTAAAGGTGTTGTCACCCAGGGGAAAGGGGTCAGCTTGAGCACCAGGAATTGAAGCACCAACTTACAGGTTCGGTTATAAAGTGCCAACTGCTGAACAGAAAACTGGGGGGAAAACCCATCCTAATCAATAAATAGGAAAGGCCACTCAATCCAGTCAAAGGCCTTCCCCACATCCAAAGAAAGGAGCAGAGAAGGACTCTCGATCGTTCCAAATGCCAAACTGTGTCACGGTGGCAGTACCACCAGGCACGCACCACCCTATCCTTGCCCTCCGATCCTTGGAAGTGGTCGGTCTGTATATATATCCCTAAGAATATAACTCGCAGCAAGATGAGGCCCTGGTTCCTGAGAGAAGCCCCTATATGCAGAGATGCAGTGTAAACTGCAAGGACAGATGAAAGCAACACAGGGTTAACAAAAGACCTCTGTACGGCAATATCAAAGATTCCCTGCACTGAAAGGCCAGTCTTTAGGATAGCCGGATCTAATCTAAAGGAAAGTATTACCTTGAAGCCGTACAGAGTCTTTTGTTGTATACAGATGACCAGGGTTTCCTGGAAACGGTACAGGCAAGGAAAATACTATAGAGTAGTCCTAAAGAGGAAAGCCAAAGGTCATAACCAGAGAGAGTACGTCATAAAGAATATAGGAATAGGAACCAGAAGGGAAGTCAGCCAAGCCAAAAAAATCAGTAACCGGGGAATTAGAATGGAACATAAACAGCAAACCAAAATACAGAAATAGACAGAACAAAATACACAGAAGGAACTGACATAAACTGGAACAGAAATAACAGAGGCAAAAACTGAACAAGGATGAACAAACAGGATATCAGGAACACAGCGAGGAGCTATCAGGACACAAGTCGCAAGGAGACCAGGCAAAGGAAAATGACCCAGCAATGTACTATAGGTACATTTCTCTAATATAGGCAGGGGAATCAAGGCAAGGGTCAACAGGTGAGCAGCACACAGAACACCAATTAACCCCTGGGAGGCCACCCAGGAATTGGCAGCAACAGAAACACAAGGGAAAAAACACAAAATACAAAAAAAGAGGGCAGGAAGACAGGTTTGCCAGCACAGAACGTGACAAACGGTTGTTCGCTTTACGGGTGTTCTTGAAAGCCTGCTGGCCAGGGACAACTCCCACTTGATCCGGGTGGATCAGAGTAGGTAAAAGTGGATTCCTGGACGAGTGGCCAATATTTTAGCAAATATGTTGAAGATATCCAAGTTTAACAATATCGGCCGGAATCCAGTCGGGAGGAAAGGACTGGGTTTGGGCAGTACTACAATGGACACAATGGAAGCCAATGGGGAGTCCTCGCATACAGAGCTAAACCGCACCTAAAACTTAGATATGCTCCTCGATTGACGAGTGAAGCGACAAATCTAAGTAAAAAACCTAAACCTATGAAAAGTGACGGCGTATGGGAATGTTAAACAGAAACTTTTAATGATTCAGAACAATACACAAAAATTGACAGGCATGGGGCGGCAGTTCGGCAGAAGTAGCAGGGCGGATAAGGCCCTGCCAGCCACAACCCCCTCAAGATGCTACACAAAGATACAAGGGATGCCACATCAGGTGGACGTGCATGGCGGGTCAGCGGAGGGAATCTCCTCCCAATCCACATTAACAGGCTCCAAGGATGGTAGTGAGGCCTGAGAGGGAGGCAGTGCCAATGCGGGCAAGCCCAGCTGAGCCAGGTGCTTCAAGCAAGAAGGAACAAGTAATGGTGGCGCCATTGCGAAAGGCCAAGACCTTCAGGGAAACCCCCATGCAAACTTGACATGGTGGGCCATAATGTGTTGTTTTTAACCGTATATGGTTTAGCGGATATTTGGTCTGTGTGTGTGTGTGTGTATTAATAGAAGTGTTCTGCTCTGGTATGTGTAAAGGTGAGCTACTAATCCACTTGTGATAGCTATTGACGCCGCAATAATGGCGATTAGGCAGTGATATTTATTGGTGAGATACTGTTTTGATAATTTTTCTTAGGTGTTTATTAATATATTTATGATGTGCAGCGGTGGACTACTAATCACCTGTAATAGCTATTGTTTTGATAATTTGAGAGACTTTAATTCATTTTTTTATTCACCATTTTTCAATTTTCACAAACCGTAAAGACAGACGATAGAAACCATTTTCATTGGGGTACAAGATCAGCATAAAAAGAAATGCAATCAAAATTGAAAACAATTTAGTAGAGCTCAAGTGACATTAGGGCAAAAGTTAACACCGAAGGAGTCATTGCTGCTGCCCCCCCCCCCCCATCAATAATGAGACCAAGTAGTTTGCAAACACTGGGAAGAAAGAAAGGAAGGATGGGAAACGAGAGCGGGTGAGAGAAGAGGAAGAGAGAAAAACAAAAGGACGAGAGAGGAAGGGTTTTAAGAAAAAAAAGGTGTGTATCTGAACACGTGCCACAGCCCAAACCTAGGCAGCAGACAAAAAAGGAATATATAATTCCTACGGGGAGAGCAAACCCCCACGGATGCTGGTAGGCCCCAAGGTATCTGAACCAGTAGAACAAGGTCTCCGTAAATCTTTGTCGTTCCTTATCAGAAGCCACCAAGGTGTCGAGTCTAGCACAGAAGAAGATGCATAGAAGCAAAGACATTTTAAGTTAACAGACACGTCCAACTGCAGAAGAACGAATGGGGCCGGTGTAAAAGGTAACTCAAAATCGCAAGTCTCCACAAGCATAGTTCGAACCATATGCCAATATGGCTCAAGAACAGGGCAGGACCACCACGTGTAGGTAATTATCAGTGTTCGAACAGTCCCTCATGCACTGTGGGTCAGAGACAGAGCCACTGCGATTACAGGAGAAAGGGGGAGCGATACCAGAAAGTGAGTAGTTTGAATAGACTTTGTAATTCAATACGGTACCAGCGAATTACATTATCATTTGAATATTCCCTCTATTGACTGGACCTTACAATTTCATGTGTGGAGATCTGTATGTTTTATGTCTATTTAGTCCTTTTGTGTAAATTATAATTATGAGAATATATATATATATCTATATATATCTATATATCTATCTAGATTAATAAAGGATTATTTGCAAGAGACCTGTATTAAGTGTTTTTGTTTTGGAGTCCTTTTTAAGGGTGAGGTGGGGGGGTTTAGGCCCCAATATACAGGTTCTGTGGATTGTACCCAGTTTAGCGTTCCCTGTAGGGGAAAGTGGCTTACTTTTCTACAATGCTTTGTTACAGATTGTCACAAAGAAGATGAAGAAAAGACAGAGGTGAAGGGTAAATGTACCAGACGAAAAATAAATAAAAGCCCACCGAGACCTGACTTGTCTAAAGAAAACCAGCAACCCTTTGTTTTGTATGGCTGCGGTGAGAAGAAAAAGGACACCGGAAGTCAGAAGACCCACAATGTTTTCGCTCCTACAAATCAGCATGAGGTTAGTAGGCCCAGAGTGGAAATAAAACCTTATGATTTGACTGTGTAGGCAAGCGAAGGATGGAAACTGGGGATGTGCTATACTTAAAGGGACATGCATAGTTTGCTAGTGTGCTTTTAAAAATCTGCTATGTCTTTTGAATGAATCAGTAGTCTCATTCAGCAGACCTAAAAAGCAAGTAAATGTCATAATTTTTTTTCGTCTTTATCCTCTGGCACTTTAAGCTAACCAATCAGTGTGCATACTTAGGTATACCAAAAAAAACCACACTGAGCATGTGTGACTGAGTTGCTCCTCCTCCCTCCTGCACTGTGAGCTGAGGGGATTGCGGGGCTGAACTTTCACCCCCAGCTACTGCAGAGAAAGGGAAGGAAAGAAACCCATGCACACACACAGGGAGAAAAATGGACAGCAGAGCAAGGGACAACAAAGAAAAGCAAAGACGGAGCAAGAAACGTTGAATAGAAAAAGACGGCAAGAAAAAGCAGAGCAAGCACAAGAAAAGTTTCAGTGAGAGCGCATGCACAAGAGACAGACAGCACAAGAGTGTGTCAGGGAGTTTGAGCAAGACCGTGAGTATGTAAATCATGAAAGCGCGCAATAGTGTGTCAGTGGGTGTGTTTTTGCTTTTAGTTGCAGAGATGCTAATATTACGTTCCTCAGTTTCCCTAGTGTGAGGTCTTGAGCGTGCACAGTGTGCGCGTATGTTAGTTCGTACAGTAGCAGGTATTTATAAAGTGCTAGCAAGTTCCATAGGGCTGTACAATGGGAGAGGCAGAATAACATGTCCATACAAGTTAAACACACAGAACAGTAGGAGAGAGGGCCCTGCCAAAGAGCTTACAATCTAAGGGGAGTTGGGTAACCCGCTAGGTGAGGGTAATAGCGGAGTATTTGAAGTACTGGGGGTGCTGTGGGCAAGATGGAGCAAGCAGGGGCGTCGCTACGTGGGGGCAGGGGGTGCGGCCCGCACCAGATGACACCCGCCCTTTAGGGTGACACCGTCACCCTAAGGGCAGGTGTCTCACCCTGCACCGCGTGTTCGCTCCCTGCGAGCGTCCGACGCTATGCAGCTTCGGCGCTTGCCTGGGGGAAACACGTCACCAGCCGAGTTCTCGCGAGATCGCGGCTGGTCACGTGGCTCCCCCAGGCAAGCTCCATGCTGCCGGACGCTCAGAGGGAGCTGAACACGTGGCGCAGGAGGTGAGCTGCGGGCATTATCCCCATGAGCTGGGGGGCATTATCCCCATGAGCTGGGGGGCATTATCCCCATGAGCTGGGGGGCATTATCCCCATGAGAGGAGCTGGGGGGCATTATCCCCATGAGAGGAGCTGGGGGGCATTATCCCCATGAGAGGAGCTGGGGGGCATTATCCCCATGAGAGGAGCTGGGGGGCATTATCCCCATGAGAGGAGCTGGGGCAGTATATCCATGAGAGCTGGGGCAATATCCATGTGTGAGCTGGTCTGGGGCAATATATATCCATGTGTGCTTTCACTGCCTTCGAACAGGCACCGTACTTGCTGGCAGTTGGCAAAAATTTGTGTGAGCATGAGAGAGCTCCACGGCAATAAACCTCACAGTAATGTGCGTTGTGTGTATGAGCATTCAGTGTTATATGGGAGTACTGATTTAGGAGTAAGAGTAGTTGAAAAAATAAAAAAAATCCGTTAAACTCGGGGGGGGGGGGCACCATAAATTACCGCACCGGGTGACACCAACCCTAGTGACACCACTGGGAGCAAGAAATATAGCTCATGTGAAGGCTTGATGGGTGAGGCAGTGGACGGGGAGGAATAGGGGAATATTCTGGAAGTAGGAGCTGAAGAAATGTCCCTAGCTGAGGGGCGCTGCTGGAGAAGTTGAAATGACAGTTTAAAGCAAGAAAATATTTTTTTTAAACACACTTTATTCTAGCTTGTCTATAGGTATAAAAGTGTTTTAAATGTCAATTTGATAAGCCTATCCTTTTTAAATTGCAATTGGCCATGGTGACTGGATCCTGTCCCTTCTATCTGTTCCTGCCCACAGCGACGGCTTCTCAAACCGGAAGCTTGAAAAGCTTTTCTTTTCTTCATGGCAAATGTTTGCTTTGAAGGCTGTCAATCAACAGACACTAGTGTAGCGCTCACTCCCGGAGGAGCCGCTGAAATTGAACCTCGGGTCAGTCTCCCCGCACTAGGGAATAAATATACTCCAGCACTGTTGTGGATTTTATAAATTATATAGTTTACTAGAACAAATGGCATATAATGAATAACACGGTGTTCGTATATATATTTACAGTACTTCGTAATGCGAGAAACGCGCAGCGGAAAAGAAATACGATGCTTCGTAATTCGAGAAACGCGCAGCGGAAAAGAAAGGAAAAATAAATCTTCAACCCCCTTTTTGTGTTTGGGGAGTGAGTCCCGCACAGGTTATGTCCCAGAATGTGTGTGTGTGTGTGTGTGTGTGTGTGTGTGTTATGGTACCCGGGTACAATATCCAACTGGCCAGTGAATTGCTTATGAGGTATCTTCGACTAGTCAAGTTGGGGCCCTGTGGGTTTTGGAAACAAACAGCAGCGTGCTTTATTTTCACAACGGCCTGGAAGGCCTCTCACCCATCCGCCAGATACTTGATGCTCCGCTCGACCCAGGACGTCTCTCCACTTGAGGTTAACTGGGGTTCTCTTGGTTACTGGATCTGCTGTCAGGCTTTCTGCACCTGCCGCAAGATGTCCAGCTCACCGCCTGCTCTCCCTGTCCGATCGATCTGCGGTACTCCTAACTCGGGGTCTTCCAGCTTTCTCAATATCAGCGTGGGTAGTCTGGTGAATCACTGGGTCCTCCTCTGATAAGGCTGAACAACCCGGTCCTCAACTCTGTCAGGCCGCCTGCACCCCGGCCCAGCCACTGTCTCGCTCTGCTTCACTGTGTCTCCTTCTCTCACTCCCTGGCGCGCTCTGCCAGCTCTCTCCATGAGGCTCAGGATGTCAGCGTCTGTCTCCCACCCACTTCCTGTGTCCGCTCCCAAAGCATGCCGGGAGATGTAGTCCCAATGTTCAGTGTCTCACATCGCGCTTGTCTCCCTCTTGTGGCCAAAAATAAGTACTACACGGCAGGGGATTTAAAACCAGCGCAACATTAGCTTTCAAGGACTTCGGCTCTCCGGAGTAAAGTCAAAATATGTGGCTCTATTATGGCCATCATCGTTAACCAGACACCAAACTTCTTTCCTGTAGCTGCGTGCTTGCATTCAAAGGTTGGAAGACGTGATGGGCACTATAAGTGGTACCACTAACTTCTAGATGATCCTGCAGCAGAGCTGAATACCCCGAGAAGGGACGTTTTAACATCTGTTACTGACAAGAGGATGCCTTAGAGCAGTGTTTCCCAAACCTGTCCTCAGGAGAAGTTAACAGGCCAGGTTTACAAGATATTTGAAACCCAGCACAGATGATCTAATTGATTTGCATGATTCAGTCTGCATATCCCCAAGGTAATTCTTAAAATCTGGCCTATCCTGGCGATAAGGCCCCGTTCACACTGTGCGATTTGAAAATCGCACGTTTTTCCGTGCGGTTTTCATATTTGCGACGCGATTTTGCAAAACACCACCAATTGAAATCGCAAATAAAGGGTCATGTACCGGCGACATGCTACCACAACGTGCGACATGCGACATCACGTGGCAAGATGTGAAAAGCTCCATTGGAGATGCTACATAGCACGGATTTTGCCGTGATTTCACGGCAAAATCCGCGCGATAAATCGCACAGTGTGAACGGGGCCTTAGAAAGAAAACCTCACCACTCAGCAGGGAGAGGTCAATAGGAGAATTGCAAGCATTAAATTGCCGGGTCCAGGTGATTATTACACCAAAAGCTTGCGGGGCTTTACCCCTGTTGAGATTAGAAATACCAAGGACGATATAATTCTGAATGGGAATAGAGAAACTCTTGAGGATTTCGTGACCCATATTAATAACAGATATGGATTGAAATTTACGGTAGAAATTGAACAAGAGAGTATTAATTTTCTTGACTTGACATTCTTTATTAAAATACGTTTTACTCTATTTTATTTTCTTTAAGCTGACGGATGGTAATAGTTTTATTAAATATGACAGTTGTCACTATAAGAAATGTAAGGATAATATCCCGAAAAATCTGTTTATGCGGGTGCGTAGAAACTGTTCTAATTATGAAGACTTTGTTCATCAGTCTAAAATAATAGAAAATAAATTGAAGGCACGTAGTTATCCTGGAGAATTGATAGAGGAATCGGAGTGCTGTTTCCTTGGTAGATCGGAAAAATCTGTTGGATGAGAGAAAAAAAAGAGATAAAGGCCGTACTGAAGTTATTCTCTTTATTACTGAGTATAGTGAGGACGCTCCGCAAATTAAGAAAGTATTGGCAAAACATTGGCCCATATTAAAATAAGATCCGTTTATTGGAGAAATGTTACCAGAGAGACCAGTAACGGTGTTTAAAAGAGCGATGAATTTGAAATCAAAAATTGTCCCGAGTGCATGGTTTCAGCCAGAGAGGAAAAGAGAAAACACAATAATAGAGGGACCAAATGGTTTCTCTAAATGTGGAAATTGTTCAACTTTTAAATTTCGTTGTTTTGCGTGACTGATGTTTACAAGTACAGTAACAGGAAAAGAGTACTCCATTAACATTTCGACTCATAACATAAAATGTTTATCTATTTGTTAGAATGTAAATGCGGTTCACAGTATATAGGGAGGACGGCTAGAACTCTCCATGAGAGACTCATGGAACATTACTCAGGAATCCGCACAAAAAAATTGAAGCATAGTGTTCCTTTACACTGTAATAATTGCAATATGTTTAAATTTGAGGAATTTATTAGTTTTGGTATTGACTTAGTGGAACCTGATTGGAGGGGAGGGGATATTGCAGTTAGGTTAACCCAGAGAGATACTGAATGGATCTATAAACTAAAAACATTGGGAGGTAGAGGATTAAATAATGAGATCGATATTCTGGCGTTTGTGGGGTAATATCCATGTAAGAATGTAAGGGTTATGTAAGAACACTGATATGATTTCTATGATGGTATTGGTAGAAATATGCCATTGCGGTTGATGGAAAGTTGAATATATACAATGGCACTATTAATGGTGTATAGGTTTATGAATATATTTTGTCTTTTAACTGAATTCAATGTATATTGAATGGTATTAATAATGTGAAGATTTTATAAGAATGTAAATTTTTTTTAATGGTTTGATTAATAAGATATATCTCATGGTCTCGATTTAGGGGGATTAGAATTCCCACGAGGTATAATGGATAAGATCGAAAGTGAAAGTAAATGTATAGAGGTATGGGGGCCGCCATGTTTGTTTTTCTGGATGTGGAGGGGGTTGATTAGAGGTTGCGGCGGATTTAGTGGAGGGTTGGGGACAAGGTTAAGATTGCGTCTATTTAGGGTGGTTGGAGTCTTTGGGGCGATCGGTTTTGCCAGGTGGATCGCGAGGAGAAGGTGCTCTGGGATATGCCAAGTGGGACTAATGAGATAGGGTAGTCCTTGGTCCAATGAGAGGCGACTCGTACTGCGCCTGCGCGGGGAATCGAAAGGTGATTAAGGATAGGGGGAGGATAATGAACGCCCATAGTGGGCGGTGACTGAGACTGCGCAAGCGCAGAGGGTCCGAATCTCGGGCAAAGTTCAGTGGGATTTTTTTTTTGAATACCCGCAGCTGTTACTATTTAATTAAATTGTTTTTTTTTAGGTTGTGAGGCCTATAAAAGAAGTGGGGCTTCATTTGCAGTTATGCTCCTGATGAAGTGAGATATCACGAAACGCGTTGAGCAATTGCATTGGGTCAGAAGGATTATCAGACTGTTACCCAAGATCCATCTAGGCGGCCAGTAAAACTGGTGGACTAACATCGGGAGGTCTGGGTCTTTGAGACCAAGGTTTATATGCACATTTTGTATGTGCCCTACAGAATGTCTGTGGTGGATTAAAGGAAGGAGAATACGATTCAAAGTGGTCGTCAACGTTAAAAAATGATACAATAAGATGCGCCATCCAATACGTATATCGTTTTTCGTTTTTCTATTGGAAGAGACTTGTGGTGATCTCTGTAGATTGGCAGCAGCGAAGGAGGAACTTTACTAACTTTTTGATTTCTATATAACCAGGTGATTATTACACCAAAAGCTTGCGGGGCTTTACCCCTTTTGAGATTAGACATACCAAGGATCCCACTAATCCAAATAGAGCAACAAATATCTCAAAAAATTATATATTAAAAAAAATCTAATCTTTATTAGATACCAAAAAGAACACAACACACAATACAACAAATATGTATGTATGTATGTATGTATCTATGACCTGGTAAAACAACAATTAACACCTCAAGTTGGGCCACTGGTAGGGAAAAATAGCTACCCATTCACCACATAATATAAAGGTTGAAAAAATGAATTGTATGAATGAATATTATTCCCTTTTATATATGTTTATAAATTCCCAGAACCGTAGCTCCAATCAAAATACATTCCATTAGATATCAGCAGAAACACTCAGTCAGAATTGTAAGGTTACAATTTGCATGTGCTGATTGCTATAAATCAAGTAATTAAACACCTGCAGTAACCAGTGGTGATGGTGATTCTTAAAGATGTAATAGCCCCCTTATGTAAAAAAAATGTGCCGCTGGCATATATAAATTTAAATTACTTTACATACACCAATGAAACACATAATTAAGTAGACGTTCTCAATCCCCAGGTATACATGTACTAATGTTCAAAAGCTCAATAGGTGTATGCCCAGCGGTCCAAAGCAGAGGGAAAGCAAGGACAAAAACAGATTTAACCTGTCCGACGTGCGTTTCGCTTTGATCTGCTCATCAGGGACGCCAGGATACACTGTATCAGGTCCCATTATTTATACCTAACCAAGCCTACAATGAGGCAGTCACAAGGGGGACTTCGACCAATTAAAATCTTATGTATCCAGTGTACGTTTAATAGAAAATCCCAAATCACATGGTACAGATTAACCAATAGACGCTCCGCTTGGTTTAAATGCTGAGTAGCAGGGTAACCTATAGCGGTGGTCTGCTTCGTTATATCAAGATTTGTCAATACAAAAGGCTAAATACAAAGATCCACTATGCTTTTAGCATGGAGAAGGGTCAATGACTATCACAAAATTTTGAACCATTTAAAAAAGAAGTTCCCCTGATTTCAGTGCTCCTAAACCTGTAGCGTGTCACCACTTGTTAAACGTTTGTATTCCACCGTTGCTAGGTAACCGCTCTAAATACAGCAATTAATTTGTTGGTTCCACATTTATTGGTTATACTAATATCAGTATTATATTGCTTTATAGTCTAATCATGTTCAATAGTGATATAGAGCAGTTACAGTATTATACATTTACTTAATTTGGAGTATAAAAAAGTAGGACGTGTTAAATCAGTTTTTGTCCTTGCTTTCCCTCTGCTTTGGACCGCTGGGCATACACCTATTGAGCTTTTGAACATTAGTACATGTATACCTGGGGATTGAAAACGTCTAATTATGTGTTTCATTGGTGTATGTAAAGTAACTAACTTAAATTTATATATGCTGGCGGCACATTTTTTACAGGAGGGGCTGTTACATCTAAGAATCACCATTGTGACAGGACAGCTGTCACTTTCAATTTAGTGGCACATAAAACGTTAAAAGTTCGTTGGTTCAATGTTAAATTTCGTTTATACAATTTGTCTTTATGATCCCTGTGTGTATGGTTTCCTCTCGCAATTCCCCGCACCAAACGCAACAATACCACCTAAATTGCCCAGTCTTTGTTCACCCAAGTGTATAATTCAATTGTACAATTTGTGCTTGTATGACCCTGATGTTTATGAAGTTCTCTGCCACCCCTGTCTTGCCAAGCCATCATGGTTTATCTGCCCAGCGCAACCCTAATGCAGCTGCCACCGGCCAAGACCAAGCACGGCCGACATGCCTTACACCCTGCACCGCTCAGCCCTTGTACATGCCACCAGAGTGCTTTTTGGTCAGAAGGGCCCTGAGAATATGGTGCCACTGTGGGGTGAGTTTTAAAGGGGAGTGCCACCGAGATCACCCCTCAATCAGCCGCTAAACTCAGGCCGGGCTTCCCAGCCGCAGAGGAAATCCTGCGGCGGAAACAGCTCGCACTCCAGGAGGGTGGAATTTCCCGGGCAGGGAACAGCCCAGGACGGGCCAGACAGTGTGGCACCAAGAGCTGGGCTTGAGCTAGGGGCAGTGGCAGACCATGTTAAGTATATGAAAAGGGCTCTGGCTGGAGGCAGTGGCAGAACTGGCGACGGGTTGTCTGGGGGCAGGCATGGGAGAGAACAATGGGACTGTACCTTTTTATAAATATACCGAGTATGTGCTGTTCTAAATAAACCAACCTTCTTAACCTGTACTACGCCTCGACGAGTATTTGGAAAGAGGAACTATCTGCTAGGTATTTCCTACGGATTACTCACTAGCTTCCAGCAAGGGACCTGAAGCCGGCTCGCTAACGCGGCTCACTGCAGAGCAACCCCAGCACCTATGGCAGATCTACTCCCTCAGAGTAGCAGCATCCGTCACAACCATCACCACTGGTTACTGCATGTGTTTAATTACTTGATTTATAGCAATCAGCACATGCAAATTGTAACCTTACAATTCTGACTGTTTCTGCTGATATCTAATGGAATGTATTTTGATTGGTTTTAACAGATGATTTTTTGGTTGGAGCTACGGTTCTGGGAATTTATAAACCATATATAAAGGGAATAATATTCCTTCATACTATTCATTTTTTCAACATTTATATTATGTGGTGATTGGGTAGCTATATTTTTCCTCACCAGCGGCCCAACTTGATGTGTTAATTGTGTTATCAGGTCGTCCATATATATATTTTTTTGTTGTATTGTGTGTGGTGTTCTTTTTGGTATATAATAAAGATTGGATTTTAATATATAATTTTTTGAGATATTTGTTGCTCTATTTGGATCAGTGGGATCCTTGGTATTTCTGTCCTGGAGATAGGTTTTAGAAGCAGTGCCTTAGTGGATTAGGTGCTCTTTTTTGAAGCAGCTGCAAGGTCAGGCGACTTGGTTTAGCTCCTTAACCTCCCTAGCAGTGTTACCGAGTGTGTCTTGGGGTTAAATTTCACTGCTGAGAGCGGTAACCCCGAGACACACTTGGGCTGTATACATTACCGCTCCCTCGCTGATCTCTGAAGCCTCCTCCGGCGATTGCAGCGTTTTACTTCCTGGATTCCTTCTCGCGAGGAGGAAACCAGGAAGTAATGAGGTCGCGGTCGCCGGAGGAGGCAGCTGGGGACTTCGCGGGAGCGCAGGGAGAGGTGATGTATCCAGCGGCATCCCAAGTGCTGCTCAGGGTTACCGCTTCCAGCCACTGGGGGGGGGGGGGAAGAGAGAAAAAAAATAGACCGTTTTCAGCAAGGAATTTTCTAAATAGACTGCAGCAGTGGCGTCGCAAGGTGGGGGGGGCGGCCCACACCAGGTGACACCCACCCACACCGTCACCCTAAGGGCGGGTGTCTCACCCTGCGACGCAGTGTTCGGCTCCCTGCGAGCATCCGAAGCTATGGAGCCTCGGCGCTCGTCTGGGGGAACCACATCACCAGCCGAGTTCTCGCGAGATTGCGGCTGGTCCCGTGGCTCCCCCAGGCTCGCGCCCAAGCTCCATGCCGCCGGACGCTCAAAGGGAGCCGAACACGCGGCGGTGGCAGGAGCAAGGAGGTGAGCTGTGGGCAATCTATCCATGTGTGAGAGGAGCTGGGGCAATCTATCCATGTGTGAGAGGAGCTGGGGCAATCTATCCATGTGTGAGAGGAGCTGGGGCAATCTATCCATGTGTGAGAGGAGCTGGGGCAATCTATCCATGTGTGAGAGGAGCTGGGGCAATCTATCCATGTGTGCTTTCACTGCCTTCGACCAGGCACCGTACTTGCTGGCAGTTGGCAAAAATTTGTGTGAGCATATGAGCAAATGTGCGCTGTGTGTATGAGCATTCAGTGTTATAGGTGAGTTCTGATTTAGGAGTAAGAGTAGTTTAAAAAAAATAATAATCCGTAAAACTCAGTTTGACACCATAAGTTACTGCACCTGGTGACACCAACCCTAGTGATGCCACTGACTGCCACAGGGTTGTGGAAATTTTAAAAAAATCTACTTGTCCAATGGACGAAGTGGTAGTCCAATCTACTTGTCCTGATAAGAAAAATAATTTCAACAATATAGTGTTAAAATAGGACTTTATAACCGCGCGCACATAATTTGAGTTAGAATGCAAGCTGTATTAATTAAATACATATAAATTACTGCCAATTTAATTCGAATAGTATCATTCATACAGGACGAGTACAAGGGGTGAAAGGCATCCATACATACAGGACAGGTACAAGGGGTGAAAGGCACACATACAGGAAGGGTGCAAGGGGTAAAAGGCATACATACAGGAAGGGTACAAGGGGTCAAAAGTTAGCCAGGCACATAAAGAATAACACGGTACAAGGGGTGAAAGGTTTAGCTTGGCACATACAGGAAGGGTAGCAAGGTACAAGTGGTGAGACAGGTCAGACACTGCAGCCCAAGGATAAACAGAGGGCTGGAAAGGAGACCCGGACACAGAAACAGGAGGGGGGAATGGAGGTCACCGGGTCAGAAACGGCTCCAAACCATAAGGGCTAAAAAGACAAATAGCATCCATTAGGCTGGAATATGGAGGTGTCTGGGCTTATATCATCGTAATGCAGAGCTTATAGGGCTATTAGAATGAACGGAGGGGGCGGCGCCCCTCACAGCACTGACCTGGGCCAGACAGTCACAGTTTATCAGTTAATGGCAGCGCAGGGGCACAGTTTATTAACACCACCCCCCACCGCTGGATAGACAAAAAGCTCCTCAGGCTTGCTGGCTCCGCTGCTCTGCACCTTCATTTACCCAACCTCAGGCATCACGTGAGGGGGCGGCGCCATACAGCGTGGTTAGCCTTGAGCATGCTGTGGGAGTGAGGAAGGCACGCTGCGGCGCTGCCGCGATTACAGAATGGCGTGCGCCGCAGCGGCAGGACCCGATGGCGGACATAGGCACTGCAGGCATCATTCGGGAGGCAGTAGGACATTAAAACCGGCGGGGCCCACTCACACAGCTGCGCCCGGATGGCAGCTCCTCTGTATTCACGGCGACACGTGAGCTACCTGATGATTCCGACAGTGTAGCCACGTGATGAAGCGGAAATTAGCTCATGCCGCTCGGTGAGAGAGGAAGGAACGTCCGTGAGAGTGGGCTTCTTGCCCGCCGGACTGCATCTCAAAAAAATCTACTCGCCCGGCTCCCTGATCTTCATGTCCTGGGCGTCGGGCGATATAATTTCCACACCCCTGCTTCCAGGGAGGTTAATCTACCTCTGTCAGTTTGAGCAAAACCTAGAGTATTGAGGTTACCACTAGACTTGCAGATCAAGCAGTAAAAATTCTGTGAGGCGTGTCCGTAATTTCCATGTCTTGTACAATCATTAGTGCTTGACATGGAATAGGGCCAGCAAAAGTCATAAGTATCTTTTTGTTAACCAGCACCTTGCAAAACTCTATAGATGTCAAGCCATTGACTATCACACTTCTAAATACTAAGGACAAGTAGGACACATCCACCTGCATTCCTCTGATCCCTTTTGCAGGAGATGGTGGTTGGTTGCAACACTTGCCAATTTTTTTTTTTTTTATTGAAGTTAATTGCTTCACTTTACTGGGATGCGTTACCCCCGAAACAACAAAAGGAGTGTAGCTCCCTGTTAAATGAAGTGTATTGTGCAGATTATACTAAAAGGCGATTACCTGCCTCACTCTATTTGGTCACATCCCTGATACAGCTGTTAAAAGAAAATAATTTCTTTGTTTGTATATATTCAATAAATATATATTTCAATATTCTTGTCCTAGCCCTGTCATAAGGCACACATGAATTTAGGATCCTGTTTTGGAAAAAAGTAATACTTCATATTGCACTGACCTATTGATTGCCCCTGAGGAAGTCTGGTTCACAGACGAAACGCATCAGGCATATGGGCTTTTTATATTTGTTTTAATAATTTTTAAAGAATAAATCAGGTTTTTTTTATTTGGATTTTTTGTGGCGATTTCCTGGCATTATACCTTGATAAAGGTCCTAAATGTGGAACACGGAGGTTGCAATCACCCGGATTTATTTCACCTACTCCAGAGAGGTGTATTACCTACTATCATCCAGTACTTTTATTGGATTTATAGGACACAGAATCTTCCGTATTGTTTTCTATTAAAATAATGGCACCATGTCCAGTGGGTGGGTATCCCTTCTACTACCCCTTTAAAACATAGCAGCTACATGAGGGTGAAATTGACATAATGCCCCTAGGCTTGCAACGATTGATCAATAATGAAATTTGTTGAATACCTTCATCGATTAGTTCAAGAAAAAAATACTCCAGCATATGGCAATAAATTCTGGCTTTATTCCATCAACATAGCAGAACAACGTTTCGAACTGCAACCAGGTCTTTGTCAAGTTTTACTAAACATATCTCTACACCTTCTTAAATACATCAAAGGTAATTAACATAATTTAAAAACAGTGGTGTTGTACACAGATTCCTCATTGTAACACCTGTATGCATTGATTGTGTCCACAGCACAAGCATTGTCATTAAAACCAATGTTGCTACCATGTCTTCAATGGTGTCAATTGTAGATTTATTAATACACTTTATCAATTCAATTTATTAAATTCAAAATCTGCTTAATTATTCACATGACACTTAAATTAACCCATTCCCACCATGGGATACCTAAATAGCTATGACGAAGCAGGATTTCATAATCCCCAATTTTTGTGACCTACATTATAGAAAGGGTGCGTAATCCGCCTCTCTATTTAAACCTTGGGGGGACATCGAGTTTTAATGGTAAATCCAATAAAGTTCTTTCCTTTTCAGGATTTTCTCTCTATTCTCCCCCCCCCCCCCCCCGGTCTGTAAATTTAGGGATACCTTACACTACCTGAAATCTCAGCTGTGAAACGTCATGACCGAATTCCACAAAGTGGCATGGTACTGGAAGCTCCACCTTTTTGGTCCTGATATCAGATTTATGTTTTAAAATACAATTCTTTATTTTTTGTGTGGTCTCTCCTACATATATCAGTCCACAGGGGCATTTTAGTAGGTATACTACATGTGTGGAATTGTACGTGTAGTACCCTCTTACTTTTATGTTTATGTCCTGAGTGGGGATGGACAAAGGAGTCTCCACGGATAATGGCACTGCAACAGGAACAATCGAGACATGGGAAGGTACCCCATTTGGGTGTGCCAAAGAATCTTTTACTCTGATCTCCCTTAAATTGTGCCTTCACTAATTTATCCTTAAGGGACTTGCCCTTTTTGTAAGACATAAGGGGAACCGTTTGAAATTCTGGTATATTTGGATAAGAGTCTTTTTTAAAATATGCCAGTTTTTAAACAGAATTTTTTAACCCCTTCACTGCTGAGCTCATTTGTACCGCTTTCGCTCATCATGTTTAAACGCGATTTGAAGCCACATTTTAATAAATGACCCAGACATATTATATATCATTCTTTCCGGCAGACTCCGCAGATTCATAATATGTCATTATTATATGTATACGTTATGTCATGTCTGTATATTATAACAAAAAATGCAATAAAAATTGAATTTTTAATCATCTGCAGTGTGTAAAGTGTTTTTTCACATTTTATCACATGAGCGTTTGCAGTTATGTTTTCTATGGGGTGCGCTTGTACAAAAATTTGAAATGGGGACTTGTTACATTTTGTGGGGGGATTTACGTGATTTTTAGCAAACGCCCCCCATAGAAAAAAATCATTAGTGCAGCATCATTGTTCACATTATAATTGAAATGTGAACAATATTGCTGCATTAATAAAAACAACACACAAAAAAACATGATTTTTTTTTTTTTTTACATTTTTTACATTTTTTTTATTCTTTTTTTTTACTTTGTACCTAGTCATGTTGGGTATCATTCGAAAGGCCATGCTCAGGCCTTTCAAATGACACCCTCCATGACCCCCTAGCTGCCACGGTTCTGGCAGAACTCCTCTCTGCCAGATCTCCACCAGGGGGAGGGATTCCCCGGCTATCTGACATCATCACGCTATGCATGATGACATCAGGCAGCGAGGGGAGACCCGGGGGTGGAGCTGCCATCCAAGATGGCGGCCCCCACCGGAGCTAGGCTGCACTTCAGCGCCGCAAGGCGCTGAAGTGCAACCCTGCGCTTGAGGGGTTAAAGCCAGGCACCGCTTAAAAGGGGAGACTCTCCCCTTTTAAGCGGTGCCTGGCTTTTGGCGCTGCTCCTTTCCGATCGGGAGGGAGAGGGATCCGAACGGATCCCCCCCCTCCCTTCCAGGCTATCTCCCGGCATTGCCGGGGGGTCGCCTGGAAATGACGTCATCGCGCCAAGCGCGATGACGTCATTTATGCCGGGAGGAGCTTGACTTCAGCATCTGAGGACGCTGAAGTCAGAACACTGCGGGACCCCGGATAGAGAGGTGAGTATCTCCACCGGGGGTCCCGCACAGCTGATGACGTGTGGGGCACGTCCTCAGCATGTAACGTGCATCAATGAGGACGTGCCCCACACGTCTTCAGCAGTGAAAGGGTTAATTTGATCCATATGTGTTCCATATTTGGATACAAAGGCTAATCTTTTTGCAGTCCTCTTAGGAAGTCTCGCAAAGGTGCCCTCCTGTTCTTTTATTTTATCAAATTCCTGTCCCAATAGCTTATTCGGGTATCCCCTTTTCTTAAATCTCTCCATCTCCTGCATCCTCTTTTCTTTACAGTCTGGTGCGCTGACAATCCGGTGGACCCTCACAAGCTGACTGCGGGGGAGAGATCTAATTAATGTGTTTGGATGTGCGCTGTTATACCTCAATAGGGCATTTCTGTCTCTTTTCTATAGAGGTCCGTCACCAATCGCCCCTCCCTCTTGATGACCCAAGTGTCTAAAAAATGATTTTTTTTCTCTATCATAAGTCATGGTAAATTTAATGGAAGCTGCTCCTGAGTTTAAGACCGCTAGAAATTCCTGTAACAACTCTATATATCACCTTCCCAAACAAAGATGTCGTCAATATAGCGATACCAATGGTGGACATATTTTTTAAATAAGTCCCCTTGGTATACTATACTCTTCTCAAATTCAGACATGTATATGTTGGCGTAGGTTGGGGCTACATTAGTGCCCATAGAAGTCCCCTGCACCTGCATATAGTAATCCCCGTTAAACAGGAAAAAACTTTCCCAATACCAGGTGTAGGAGCTCCATCAAAAATTCCAATTGGTCATCCTTGTAACCAAACTCTATGAATGCATTGTACATGGCCTTCATACCATCAGTATTATGAATGGATGTATACAGGCTAGTTATATCAAGACTCACCGACACACTCTTTTCGTTAACCTCAATGGTTTGGAGTTTTTTTAGAATATCATTTGTATCTAAAACAAATGAATCTATCCGCTGTAGGTAGGGCCAAGCCACCTTGTCCAAAAATATCGACAAGGGACTTAAGACCGAATCTACAGCGGACAATATCGGCCTCCCCGGCGGCGCTTGCAATGACTTGTGAATTTTTGGGAAGACCTATATCACAGGGGTTATTGGATATTTCTTAACCAGAAACATTTTCAAACCCTCATCAATTACACCCTTCTCCAATGCGGCATGTATTTCACTCAAAATGCTCTCCATGAGTCCAACTATAGGATTTACCTCAACCTTCTTGTATGTATGGACATCACTTAATTGGCGGTAAATTTCATTCGTATAGTCACTCTTATTCATAACTACCAAGGCTCCCACCTTGTCCGCCGGCTTGATCACAATCGATGAATTGGTTTGTAATTTCCTTAACTCCTCTAACTGTGCCTTGGACAAATTGGGGGCAGCCTTGCTAAAATGTTGTTGTGACATAACCAGTGATGTTTCCCTTTCCACCAGTGAGACAAATGTCTCCACTGCACGTTCAACATTTTTCTGTACAAATTGGCTTTTATCACGTAATCAAAGTTTATTCGAGCAAAAGGGAACGTTAGACAAAACATTATCAGTACCCCCTGCAAAAAGACCTTTCAATCGAATATTTCTGAAAAATTTAAATAGATCAACCTGGATGTCAAAAGGATAAAGAAAAATTACTGGGACAAAACAAGAGTCCTTTGGAGAGTAAATCCGTCTCTTGTGGGGTCAGTGGTACATCAGATAAGTTATATACTAGGGTCTCTTGTACTTTGAGCGACTGTTCCTTACCGGGAGTTGTCTGGTAGCAAATTTCTGCAGACCTGTTGCTGTTTCCCCGTAAGATCTCCCCCGGGGCTGTCTCCCTGTGCGCTCCTCCAAAAAAGCCGTCCGTTCATTATATGTAGCTTGCCCCATATTTTCCGATGTATCTGTGCCAGACGCTGACTCCGTGAGTTGGAGTGGCTTCCGGTTGTGTTTACGTCCGGCTCTCTGTCCACTCATCGATGACGTCGGCAGGTCACGACCTTGCAGGTACACATGACCGCACTGGTAATCCTCCAGATCACATTGGAACTTGCGGTGTTTCCTTTGCTCTACCTCCTTACGGAAGCTCTACAGCTGTGAGGTTAATGAGGCACATACTGCTGCTATATCTCCATTTGAGGTTCTCTCTGCCAAGGTTCTCTCCAAGGCCGTAATCTTCTCCGTATATTCATTGATTTCTTTAGATAAAAAGTCAATGGTTAGCAGCATGACATCCATAGAGCATTTGTTCAAAATACGCTCGAATCTTGCAATATATTCCTCATTATTATTGAAAAAAAAATCGGTTGTAGGTTCACTCGCAATCCTTGTGGTATTCTCATGGCCCGGTGGTATTCAGCTAAGGTAATAGAGTGTGAAGGGGAGGATACAATGGAGGCGCTAATGGTTAGTAGGTGAATGTATTTGTGTTGTGCAGCCAGCTGGGATTAGAACACAAAACCTCAACAGAAATGTGTGAACGTACAGCAGGAGAATGGGGAGGGTCCTAGTGGCGCAGTCTCCTTTTGGAGTAATCGATGTACAAACTTGTAATACATACAGTAAATAATAATAAATAGATAGGTACGGTGTTCCCACTATTCCAAGAAGTGCATGGTCAGAATGACCACTAAAGTGCTGACGAAGGTAATCTATGTGCAATAATGTCACTGCAATTGAGCAAAAATGCATATGCTGCAGATTAACAGCTAAAGTGCTAATGCAATCACGAGTCACAGAAAGTGCAAATGCAAATATAGGTGCATATAAAAGTGCATATGAAGGTCCTTGAGGCAACTGTTATAACCAAGTCCTGCTTTCCAAATCAATAGTGAAAGCAAAAAACAGTCCAACCGACCGTATATTCTATATTGGAGATAATGTGGTCTGATTGGGTCTCCACGTAGACAGTCCAGAGGTGTACGTAAGGTCTTGATGCAATATCTTCACCTAGGTCCTGTGCGGACTCCCAATTCCCAAAAAATGGAAAAAGAAGGGGAAGAGGAAAAGAAAAGGGAACAAAAAGGAAAAATAATAGTGCAATATTGTCTGATATAGAGTCAAGTGCCCATAGACAAGGGAACACTTATGCTTTTAAGAGCCTCGTATACCGGCTCTAGTGTGACGTGCCTTGGGCCTGATTGAGGGTAGCCTCTGCCCTTCTTTGGAGCTTGTTTGAGGGTAGTCTCTGCCCTTCTTTAGAGCTTGCTTGATTGTCTCCAGTACAGAGAGAGACATCCTCATAGCGTAGCTTGTAGCCAATAACTTAGATAAGGTAGGTGAAAGTTAAACAAACTCACCGGTGGTGGAGCCTTGGATTCCAGGCTCAACTTGTAAGTGTATGGTACTGCTTATTCGGTGGGTACCTTCACCTCTTTCGTCTGCAAGCAGTTCTCCTCTCAACTTGTCAAATAGTTCCAAAACCTGGAGAATCCTTTCGCAGAAATGTAGAAGCCTTTCCAGCAAGGCACAGCAAGTCTCCTGTTTTCTCCAAGCAACTCGTGATTGCATTAGCACTTTAGCTGTTAATCTGCAGCATATGCATTTTTGCTCAATTGCACAGTGACATTATTGCACATAGATTACCTTCGTCTGCACTTTAGTGGTCATTCTGACCGTGCACTTCTTGGAATAGTGGGAACACCGTACCTATTTATTATTATTTACTGTTTGTATTACAAGTTTGTACATTGATTACTCCAAAAGGAGACTGCGCCACTAGGACCCACCCCATTCTCCTAATCAAGTGTATTAATAAATCTACAACTGATACCATTGAAGACATGGTAGCAACATTGGTTTTAATGACAATGCTTGTGCTGTGGACACAATCATTGCAGACAGGTGTTACAATGAGGAATCTGTGTACAACACCGCTGTTTTTAATGATGTTAATTACCTATGATGTATTTAAGAAGGTGTAGAGATATGTTTAGTAGACTTGACAAAGACCTGGTTGCAGGTCGAAACGTTGTTCTGCTATGTTGATGGAATAAAGCCAGAATTTATTGCCATATGCTGGAGTATTTTTTTTCTTGATATTGTGCTACGTCCTTGGATTGAGGACTTTGCAGCGGCAGCTCAAAGGTGGGTGGCAGCAACCTGAACTGAACCTCATCGATTAGTTGGCAGCATGCTATTTCCTGTCTTATGTGGGGAGTCAAAGCTGTAGTGTCTTTCCTATTGTCAACTGGCAGCTGCAAAGGTATGGTGACATGCACAGGGAGTGTGCGTCTCTTCTAATTTTATCACAAGAACTGCTGGCACAACCAGCATGAGTCCGCGACACTGGTAACATTGCAGAGGTTGTCTCAAGTGGACACAGCACAAGCCTGGACTCCGTGAAGAGGGGAAAAAATAAAATGAAGAAGTGGGAGAATTAATAAAAAAGAAATGGAGGCAAAAATAGTGGACATGCAATGGACGACGTGCTGTTCTTGGACGGTGGTAAATGGCAATGTTAAGGGAGGGAGACTGAGGGCTGAAAAGAGACTGAATGAATTTAGAAGGGACTTGGGAATATGTAAATAAACTGATGCTGGGGTCCTGGAGGTAGAAGGGGACTAATTATGGAGGGGGTCTATGTATGTTTGTAAAATCACGGCATGTGGGTACATATGCAAATATACCCCTAGTGTGTGGGATTGTGGCAGGGGCCCAGTGAGGTCTAGTCATGCCCCAGGTGTCAGTTTATGTATATTTGGTAATTGGGTTCAGTGTTTGTACACAGCCATGAGTGTTGGAGACAGAGAGAGAGTGAGCAGTGCTACTTGCTGAGCTTTCTGGGACCCAGGCAGAGGCTGTGAGATACAGATAACCTGCACATTTAAAGGTTTACTTTGCCCTCACATGCAACATTTGTACGTAACTATTGAAGTTGTGCAACCTGAAAAGAAAATTTGCTCAACAAAAAGCTTGAAACGTGTCTTTTGGGGTGCATGCCCAAGTTTCCCTTTACTTTAAGTACCGGTAGTATTCAGATCTTGCACGATAATGGGCTTTGGTAGTATTTATCATACAGAAAGGTGGTTTAGATGTTTTTTTGTGGTTTTTTAAATTTTTTTATTGGTTTTGAAACAAGTTAAATCTTGTCAAACGTTCCTTTGATAGAATTGAACACTCTGGTTCTGCAAAATCATGTGTTTTTCCCTTATGCATCATCTGTCTCTTGTTGGGGTTTTTAAAATGTACATCTATATTTATTCTGTATAATCATGTCGGTTCTTCAAGCTGGTGATTTTATTACAATAAACTGGGGTTACATTTTCAAGCTGTCTTATGTTACGCTGTAGACAGATATCCATGAAGGTAAATAGTGCGTACCAGTTTAACATTTGTATTGACCGGATTAACAAGAATGTTTCCCAAGTCAAATATACATTTTTGAAAGACTATTTAACCCACGTTTATCATTTTCTTCGCTTGTCTTTCATAGATTCACGAGTCTGCACTTAGAGCAAAAAACAGGAGACAAAAAGAGAAGAGAAGGCAGCTTCTACAGAGACAAAGAGCACGTTCTGCTGATGCAAGAACAAATCTCATCCCAGATCCAGACCCTTTAGACAATCCTTGGATGACAGAATACATGAGATGCTACTCGGCCAGAACTCGCTGATTTTACAAAGTTGTGGATCACTATGAAGGTTGCTTGTACGGACATCTTTTAAGGGTTTGATGTGCTATCCAGAGTTTATGTTTAACTTATTTATACATTTTGTAAAATCCTTAATGACTTTCATGCTTTGTACTATTTAAATATATGTAGTGTTTATATAAAGGTTTTTAACCAAATGATGGACCATTCTTCTTGGCATTCCTCCTGTCTAACAAGGCAACGTTTGCATATTCTTAAAATGCTTTTTACGAAGTCAAAACTGAATTACTCTTAACCTAATTTTCTTACAGAATGTGTTTTCATATGGGGCCTATAGCCGTTCTTTAACTAAAGTGAATTTTATTGATGACTTAGCAGATACCTTATCATAAGCTTTTTGGTTATTCATCCGTGTGCGGTGCAGCTTCCCTGACTAATAAATGGGCATGATGAGATACCTAGCAATGGTGTAAAACTGTTTTATACCAACATCTAAGAAATTTTAAAATATATATTTTTTTCTTGGATGCAGTTGTGACGAAGAACCAGCTGGCAGCTAAGGTCAGATTAACGCAGTACAAATGCGCGTGCAGCCACATTTTATTACGGCCGTAGTAGCAGCAAATGACAGGCAATATACGGAGTACGGCCGCACAAAAGTGCGGCCGTGCAACGTAAGCAGCAAACAAACGCATTTTTTCGAGAACGTGATACCGCTGGTACGGACGTACAGAGTGCGCTGCGTCTGCTAGCGGCATGTGTGCGTGATTAGGAGACGTCAGACGCTGCTAATGTCCGGTAAAACAATACAAAAAAGGGGTAGAGATCTATAGGGAACAAGAATGATAAAAGAACATAGTATAATACTGTAAAAACAGTGATCATAACACACAGCCCCTGCTGGAATCTCACTCACAGGATTCAAGAGGTTTCAATGCACATAGCGTTATCTTTCTTTTAAGTGCTTTGTTAGCAGAGAGCCCGGAGCGCTGTCCTGTGGGCAGGTAGTTCCACCAGGTTCCATATAGCTCCACTGCTCCTTAGATAAGTGCCAGGGCTCCACTCAGAGAAAGGTTCCACTTAGAGGAAGATTTGCAGGAAGGATTCAGCCAAAAATCAGGGATCAGGTATAAAAAGAATATTTATTGGACCAGACCATATATCCAACGCGTTTCGTCAGCCCTAAGGCTAACTTCATCAGGGAAGGGGGTAACTTCCTTAGGGCTGACTATTCTTTTTATACCTGATCCCTGATTTTTGGCTGAATCCTTCCTGCGAATCTTCCTCTAAGTGGAACCTTTCTCTGAGTGGAGCCCTGGCACTTATCTAAGGAGCAGTGGAACTACCTGCCCACAGGACAGCGCTCCGGGCTCTCTGCTAACAAAGCACTTAAAAGAAAGATAACGCTATGTGCATTGAAACCTCTTGAATCCTGTGAGTGAGATTCCAGCAGGGGCTGTGTGTTAGTATAATACTGTAAAAACAGTGATCATATGTTCTTTTATCATTCTTGTTCCCTATAGATCTCTACCCCT
This sequence comes from Leptobrachium leishanense, assembly GCA_009667805.1. Classification (NCBI taxonomy): domain Eukaryota; kingdom Metazoa; phylum Chordata; class Amphibia; order Anura; family Megophryidae; genus Leptobrachium; species Leptobrachium leishanense. Next base: position 248,354,505 of record CM019066.1, read on the forward strand.
TTTTTTGTATTTTACTGTACGTCACTTGGAGACGATTTTAGAGATCTATAAGGTTGTACACCACCATTTGTTCACTGCCTTGGGAAAGAGCACATTCTTTGTTTGCTGTGCTGCTAATGTCCGGCCTACATAACGTCCAGACGCAAAGAGTTTTATTGATGATCCGTACAAAATCACGGACGAAAATGCGCATCGTATGACCGCTATCGCGTATTCCGTGAAAAATACATTCATTCGTTCGAACGCACTTTTTCACGCACAAAGCGAAAAATGCGTTTGTCTGACCCTAGCCTTAGCCTCCCTTGTTATCCACAGACTCCCACTCTATATGATAATTTGTTAATGTACCTGTCGTAAAACTCGAGCCTTAACAGGAGATTCAACTCCAACTCCTGACATTTAACATGCTAACATTTGCAAGTGGAGCAATTTTAGTTGTATTAGCCGGTCCACTGGAATTATGTTCAGTGCCTAGTGGTTGTGGGAATTCTTTTCAAGCAGACATATAGTAAGCTGAACTAGAAAGTGTGTGTGTGTATGTATGTATATATATATATATCACTACACAGTGTGGGCGCCTATTATTGGGTGATCAGTTAAAGTGCTAAGCGTGGTGCTAATAAATAGTCAAATGCTGCCTATAGTATGGTAAACACATAGAAAACAACCAAAATATGTGTCAAGACAAGATAAAAAGCAAATAAACCATACGGCGCATCTAATTCAGTTAATAAGTTAATGGGCGTGTAAAATCCATAAAAAATGTTAGAAGGAAGAGCGTATTAAATATCGTTAAAAATTTCTTTTAAAACATCATTTAAAGTGCATAGAATAAAGTCAAATGTGCAGAAAAAAAGTGCTCAAGTGTATAGCAGTTCAGTACTCAAAAATGATGATGAGGGATGATGTGCTGATCTTCTCTAAAGTGCTGGTGTCGAATCCTTTTATTCGTCAGTGTCCCTCAAAGAAAACATATCACAAAAAAATAATAGTGCAGACGGTCATGGCAGAATTGGTCAAATTATTGAAGTCAAAGTCTAGACCACTCACATTTGTGGGAGCCTGCAAGATCCCGGCTCAAGGAAGAACAGCCTGCAGCCAAATATAGGGTGGCACTTCCCTTCTTTCTGTCCGTAGTAGATACTAGATATAGCAAAAAGAATCGGGAGACGGCACTCCCATAGCATAACACTGTGTGTATATAGAAATGTGAAAAAGGAAGAGTAGATCACACTCACCGATTCTGGAGCCTCAGTGTTAGGCTCAATGGATGTAGCTGTACTTACATATAGTAAGCTGGCCTGTATTTTTTATTATTTTTTTCTGCCCAGTGTGTCACGTTATTTCCCTAATATAACGCAACTGTTAAATAATCATTCTCCTTGTATATGGGATCAGCAATAGTTATTGAAAACGACTTATTTTAACTGGTGTTTTATTTATGATTATTATGGAGCTGCTGGAAGGACTCAACTTTTTTTCTAGTGGACACACTTTATTTTTGAAGAACGAGTATGTGCTAGTAGTAACTCAAAGAAGAAAAAAAGGTGGTAGACACCAACTACCCAATAACACCGAACGCATAAAAAACATATACTGAATTAGGTCACGAATTGAAACCACCCAATGAGGGATGGTTACCTCACTAAGGCAATCCTGTTGGTCTGTGCATTTAAATCAAAGTAAAACTGAGTAACACAGTCTAGCTAATGTAGGCTACTGGGCGGCAGTTAGCAATATGCCAGGCATTCATACAATCAAATCAAAAAGCATTGAATAATTCATATTCTTCGGAGGACCACCTTAAATGGGTATAGAGGTCGACCGATATGTGGATAATTATGCGCATAAATTAGCAAGATATTATATAGACTGTGTAAAGTATCAATGCTATCAAGAGCCTAACAATTGGCTCCTATATATGCCTGATGTATATTCATTGAGACAAAAATTGTACTGAAAAATGTAACTGTGCAATCCTAGAAACTGCTAAATCAGCGATACAGCATAGATTTATAACCATAGAACCATCAAGCCGCACAAAAGCCATACAACAGAGATAGCTACGCCCTCATTGTTAGGGGCAAAATTAGATGCCAAAGTGGGCAAAAGTGACCAGACCCACAATATTAAACTGTTAAAAGCACCTCACTCCTCGACATGTTTCGCCGCCACAGAACCGTGGCTTTTTCAAGAGTGCATATTGCTAACTACCGCTCAGTAGCCTACATTAGCTAGACTGTGTTACTCAGTTTCACTTTGATTTGAATGCACAGACAAACAGGATTGCCTTGGGTAACCATCCCTCATTGGGTGGTTTCAATTCGTGACCTATGTTTTTTATGTGTTCGGTGTTATGTTAGTTTTCTGTACACCTATTAAAATTGATATTGGGTAGTTGGTGTCTACCACCTTTTTTTTCCTTCTTTCATATTGCCGGGTTATGCCCATTGTAGGCACTGGTTTTTGATTCTATTCCCCAGTGCTTTTTCTTTTCCTTTCTGCTAGTAGTAACTCAACTCATTTGTCAGTGTGACAGTAGATGTGAAATATATACGCATTTAATTTGGTTAAGGGAATAGATTACGTGATGTGCATGAGGGAATTTGAGGAAAGGATTCAATTTGACCAATTTGCTATGACAATCCTGTATCTATGGATTGTGTAGTAGATATTCCAAGATTTCTTGGATTGGGTTGTCAACAGCTTATTCTATACATCTGGAACAACTAATACTTGCCTTTCAGTGAGTACCTGGTCAAATCTCATCCCAACTCTGGTCCTCAAGTACAGGCCAGATTTTAAGGATTATCTTGGGAAAATGCAGAGTGAATAATGCAATAACTGAGCAGCAAATCATATCACCCTTTAGATATCTTGCAAACCTGGTCTGTTAGGGGTACTTGAGGACCAGGGTTGGGAACCCCTGTCAAAGGAGATGATCTAATGCAGGGATCTCAAACTCACGGCCCCCCAGATGTTTTTGCCTACAAGTCCCAGAATGCTTTGAATGCGATAGATGGCCGTGGAATCATGGGAGTTGTAGTTCAGAAACATCAGGGGGGCCAGAGTTTGAGAACCCTGATCTAATGTGTACCATTAGAGGTGATTTATACCATGCTTGTATCAAATAATCCAACCAAAACAGCAGTCTAGAGATGTCTACTTCGCACAAAAGATGCAGCAAACCCCAGTGACTGTTTCAGTATTTGTTATGGTGTAACTGATGCTTAACTAGGCATAATGAGTAAGGCTGGGCGTCCACTGGGTCCATATTTGTGCAATGACCATGCCGTCTGTAGACAAATGACCTGGGTCATCCATGGTCGCTCACAGTGGACGACCCTAGTCGTATGACCGTCGTCCATTGTCTGATGACCAAGTCAGCCAGCATAAGACATTCCATGTCCTTGCTGTGTTTTGTCTTAGGTTGCTGACATCTTACATGTGCTTTGTTTTTCACTTAGTTAAAATATTTTACTCTATCGCCTGGTGCATCCATTTTGTGATCTTTTTTGTGTCCTGCTGCCCCCGCGTGCCCATATCTTTACCTCACTTGGTCCTCACTGTAGCATTGACCATATAATGAAGTCTATGGTTCGATCACTGAGTCAAATCATTGTATTTTGTCTTTTAGCATTAACAACGGCAGGGCGTACTTGCCAGCTGCTGCAGCGGGCCCCTCCTCCGTCCGTTAACGCGCAGCATTGGCTGCAGGGGAATGGCCGGAGTTCAGGCCGTCCCGCGGCTGACAGTGTCACGTGCCAAATGGTGGGTGGGACTTTCATGGCCCATAGCAGGCCCCGTTAGGGTCTATGCTGCCTGCAGCGCAGAGAAAGAAAAATCACATTTTCCAGGTGTTACCGCCTACATTATTTGGACGTACAGAGCTCTAGACAAAGTCAAATGATTTAGAAGTTGCTGTTGGTTCTCACTCTAGCACATCTATTTTAGTGTTTCTAATTCACAACCTCCTGTTGCTGAGCCTGAAAAGCAAGCCTTGATTATTGGGGTATACTTTTCTAGACCTATTGTTGAAGGAGAACACTCCTTTTGATGGAAAAGCAAATGACTCCATAACGTTACTACTAGCAGTGCTGGCACTTTGTATTAAAATACCACCATTCAACTAAAATGTGCACTATCATGCTGGCAGTAATGTATTTTCGCTAGAAGACTTTCTACACGCTACTGCACATGTTTAAGTACAGCTGTACTGTAACAAAACTCATGTTTTTAAGAGCATCCAATATAAAAAATCTGGTGTTCTTTCTAATGCATGACACTTCTATAAATGTAAAGTACATCACATTCACTTAAAGTGGCTTTGTGTATATTTTCTTGCTATTTTGCTTATCACTTCATTTTGAACCCCCCCTTCAGTAGTAGAAGCTGAAATTGGTTGGCGTAACACAAACTAGAACTCCTAGTGAAGGGCGCAGCTCATGTTGAAGTCAATATAGCACTTTGGTATTCCTATAAACCAGTGATCCTCACAGTTTTTTGTTTGGGAGCCACAGCAGCGGGAGATCGGTCATTACTGAAATACATATGGTCTTTCAGTTTGGCGCTCTTCCCCCCCCCCCCAATACTGTATTTTAAGCCTATAATACACTGATTTTATTTTTTCCCTCCGCTTTTGAGTGTCCCAGCTTTTATTTTTTTCTTCCCCCTTGACTGCCCAGACTCTCTTTTTTGTATTTTAAACTTTTGGCCTTCCTGGACTTTACTGTGTTTCTCGGCTTTTGACTGTCTCGGTAATAATAATTAAAAGAACACTCCAAGCTGAAAATCACACCCCTTTTTTTTTACTTTATATTAAACCTATTGCCCTAACTAGTCATTCAGTACATACATATATTTTCTTTAATGTTATACTTACCCTAAAAATTACACTTTTCCAACGGTGTTTTTTTTTTTTTTTACTCACCTCCCTCCTCTTCCGCTCCCGTCGTGTTAAAGTTGGAACTTGGCTTAAGGTTTACGTGCAAAGCGCGCATGCGCGCCTATCAGGTAAACCAGCCAATCAGCTCATACAACCTCGCATGCGCGGAGCAGCGCACGTTCACGAGCGGCGAGGTGAGCTGAAGTTCACCCCGCCTGCTCGTCTAAAAACTTAGGCGGAGGAGGAGACGGCAGCAGCTCCTTCTCCTGCGCGTTCCCGCGACTCTGCCGGAGTGGTGGGACGTCATTGCGCTTCTAGTGCGATGACATCCCAGCTTTGCAGAGAGTTCCAAAACGCGGGGACCTTGAAACCCGATCGGCTGATTGACAGCTGGGAGGGCGGAGTAAAGTCCACCGCTTCTCTCAGCAATATCAGCCTATCGGGAAAAGGTAGAAGGCTGGGGAAAAAAATGGGATACTTCAGGCAATATGACCACCTTAAAAAGCTGAGGTGGTCATTGCATGGAGTATTCCTTTAATATTTTTTTTCCCTGCTTTCGATGGTCCCAGATTTCACTACTTTTTTTTTTTTCTCCTCAGTTTCTGTCTTGATTTCTGCGTTTGATTTCTCTCTGCCCTTCTCTGCAAAGTCTGCTCTGTGCCACTACTTACTTTCTTTGAAAACTCTGCTCTGTGCCCCTGCCTTCTTTCTTTGCAGAGAAAGAAGGGACACAGAACAGAGTTTGCATAACAGATACTATTAAGGTCCATGTCAGGCGAAAGCAGTGATCACGTCCGTTTTGCCGCACAGTTTAACGTCCGTCGTAGCATAAAATCATGAGCAATAGAGACCCACACACTAAGTGCGTCCGCACCGAACAGCGCACACGCAAAGCACGTGGCAAACGGACGCAAGTTAGGCAAGAACGTAAAACCGCTAGAACGTTCGTGCAGGGTGCACCACGCTCGCGTAGCGTGTTGTGTGTGATGGAACGAAGTCAGACAGACCGCATTTGCGACGTCCAGCACCTTGACGCACACAATGGCTTCTCGTATCATGTATCAATTTTTATCATTTTTCATATTAATTTTGTTTCCCATAGTTCCCTTTTTTTCCCTACGTCCATCAAGAAAAACAGATCGTGTGGTGTCTACAGTATCTTCCGTCAGGATGTCTGTCCGTTCTGCACGCACACAGAGTGCACTCAGAATGCGCTCTTCTGACATTAGTGAATCCGCAGTAATTCCTTTTAAGCTAGTCACTATTGATTACAGGAATGCTCTAGTAACCAATAGAATTTACTGTTTTTTGCCCTTAAATACTTAGTTACAAGCACTTATACAGTGCCAACAGATTCCGTACCACTTTACAATGGGGAACCACGAACAGGTGACATAATAAATAAAACCTAAGGGACAGACAGCCCTGCCCATGGGATAATTGTTCCGCTAATGCAGCAATTTATACAAGTGCTCAGCCTGACATCACGTGAGTTTACAATCTAAGGGTCTAGGGTGAGTGAAACAAAAGAACATGGGGGAATGTGGAGATAATTATCAGAGCGAGTATAGCAGAAACTGCTTTATGATGATAGACCAAGAGCTTGGGCATGATAAGGTTAAACCGAGAGATGAGTGAAGCAGCTGAGGAAATGAGCCTATATAATTAGGATAGGGGCTGGGTGGGACAGGAGGGGAAAATGGAGTGAAGTGTGGCTGTGGATAAGAAAATAGTTTAGTTAGATATAAATTCTTTGTGTGCAGTTGTCAACAGGGAGGAGCAGAACAGACTGGGAATCAGCACAGAATTAAACTAATATATAAACTACAAAAGGAAAAGGTATGTTAAGGTGCTGTGTAGTGTAGAATCTCGGTTGGTGTCTAGTATTCACCGTGCGTGTGTGCTGCCAACTTAGGGGTGGTTGCAGAGCCTTATTGCTGCTACAGGTTGGGAAATAAGAAATGTGGGTACCCCTTCGTGCGGCGCTGCTCGCAAATATATCTATTAAAAGAGCAATAAGATCAGGTTTGCTCCTGGAAATACAATTGTTCAAAATATTCAGTATTCCCGATATTAGCATAAACGATAAAAATTATATAAACAATCCTTATTATAGATGGATACAGCATACAGTATATTCCTATACACAGTGGTATCTGAAACCGCATGTCATACTGAGCTTATCCTGATTCAGTGCAAGTGTGCCACCTGGTGTCTAGATGGTGGAATTAGTCTGATAATAAGTCTGTGAAGTGAGGAAACTTTCTTGAGTATTCTGCGTGGTATCTTTCATTCAATCTTGACAGCCTCCGCTCCTCTTGTCCCTTCAGAATTCATCCAAGAGAAAAAGTGGGGGTTAGGATTGCGTCCGGGTCTGTCAGGTAGTGCAGTTTTATAGAATAGAAGCTAATGCACTTACGGTAGTGGTTGGATGCTGTTGAATCTTTTGAAGCGTATTCAGATCCCGCTTGAAATCTGCTCCTTGGTGCCTTATCTTTCAGGATGCCTCGTCCAGAAGTAACTGCAAAGCTTCCCTTTTACGGTGCTTCTAGTTGCTGGCGGTGTTAAAAGATGGCGGCTGGATGCAGTAGGGGTTTAGTCTTCGCAAATTTATTCAATACAACTCACATCAGAATATAAAATTAAATGTAACGTAAGGGCATAACAGGAGTAAAAAGAAAACGCAGAAAATTGGTGGTGATAAAAGTCTGTGGTAAAATTGGCATAGGGGTCTCCAAGACGGGTTTCGCCAGCTCCCTGGCCAGCTTCATCAATTGGATGCCCCTATGCTGGACCCTTGGATGGAATTTGTAGCCAAGGGGATAGACTAGTTCTTGGAGGGATCTCCTACGTATGTGAGGGGAGAGGGTTCCACAGTCAGTGAGGTTACCCACTCCATGCACTGTAGTCTGGCTGTGGGGCAGGTGGTCTTTCTGTTGAACAGGTTGAGGGGGGTTAATTGTGGAGGTGGGAACTTCGAAATAGAGGGAATTATAATTTTATGTAACAGATCTTTGAGGGAGGGGTGGAGAGATGTTGATGTGGGCGAGTCTTCGTGGTGTGCCTCTCTAAAACAGGGTACTGGTTGGGCCTTCTTATTAGTCTCCTGTTGTTTGATTTTTTTTCTTATCACAGGAAATGGCAGATTTCAAAATCTGCGTTGAGGCCAGCAGGGATCAGGGTATCACATTCGTATATTAGCCACATTTCTTTGCGCCCTAGAATTCTAGTCACGTCGCCCCCTCTTCTCGAATGGTGGATTTTTTTAATGGCCAGGAATTGGAGGTTTTTGGGGTCGCAGTTGTGCATTTTCTTAAAATGTGAAGGGACGCTGTGGGTTTTCACGCCTTTAGTTATGTTGCGACTGTGCTCCCTGATTCTGACATTGAGGGCTCTGGTGGTTCGTCCTATGTATCTCAATCCACAGGGGCAGATAAGTAGGTAAACCACGTTGTTGGAAAAACAGGTCAGGACATCTCGAATCTTCCAAATACCATCTTTATTGGTGACTTCAGGTATGTGGCGTTTCATGTTACCAGTGCTCCTACAACTCAAACAGTTCCCGCATCCATAGAAACCTTTTTCTACCTGATAGTGTTTTTTTGTTGATTTGGGCCCTGGATGTTCACTTTTGGTGATTATTCTCTTGATGTTTTTTGTCCCTCGACAGGTGAAGGATGGTTTCTCTGGAAGAATTTCTCTCAAAATGGGGTCCTGTTTCAGAATTGGCCAGTATTTGGTGACCGCTTTCCTGATCTTTGTTCTGTTGATTGAAAGTGAAGATAAGGGGATATGTTTGTTTAGTTGTTTGTTGGTTTCTCTGCTTGTATACCAGTAGTTCTTTTCTGTCAATTAGGCCAATCTTTTCTTTGGTCTCTAGCTTTGAACTTTCGTATCCCTTTTCTTCGAAGGCTTCTTGGAGCTTTTTTGCTTTTGTTTTGAAATCCTCTCTCTTTGAGCAGTTTCTTTTGACTCGAAGCATTTGGCTTTTCGGGACGCCCTCCAGCCACCGATCAAGATGACAGCTGGACTTTTCTATGAAGCTGTTACAGTCAACTTTTTTAAAAAAGGTTTTAGTGGCTAGTTGGTTATTAGTCTCATATATTGTTAGGTCCAGGAAGTCGATTTCTTCTTTGCTCCACTTACTATCCAACTGGATTTTTTGGTTCTTCCTGTTCATTTCTTCCAGGAACGTTTGGAGGTTCTGTTCTCCACCTCCCCAAATCATCAAGATGTCCTCTATATACCTTTTTATATAGAATGATGTCTTTACCTCCTTTCTGTATCTGGTGTTCCTCCCAGCAGGTCATGAAGAGATTGGCGAAGCTGGGGGCAAACTTGGGCCCCATTGTAGTTCCCTTGGTCTGAAGATAGAAGTTGTCGAACCAGAAGTAGTTATTAAGTATGAGGTTGCTTCCTTCTAGAATATATTCAATTTGCTCGGGTAGGAGCTCTTCTGCCCTTTCTAGTATGAACTTCACTGCTGCGGTCCCGTCATTATGTGGGATATTGCTATATAATGACCCTACATCGCTGGTGACGAGGATATAGTGTGTTTCCCATTTGATTTTTTTCCAACTCTTGTAGGATGTTAATGGTGTCCTTCAAATGTGACTCTGTCTTGATTACATAGGGCTGAAGTAAAAGGTCTATGTATTCAGAGACTCTGCTAGAGACTGACTCAATTCCGGAGACTATAGGTCTCCCAGGTGGTTCCATAGGGTTCTTATGAATTTTGGGTAGGTGGTAGAACACCGGTCTTCTTGGGTGGGTAATCTTGAGATATTTAAACTCTTTATCGTTGATGATGCCTAAGGCGAATCCCCTGTCCAGAAATTCATCGAATCTTTCCTTGACTTCTCCTGTTGGGTCTTAAAGCTTTTTGTAGGTAGTGTCGTCATTAAGAATTCTGTAGGCTTCTTTTTCATAATATTCAACAGATAGGATTACTGTTCCTCCTCCCTTGTCAACTGGTTTGATGACTAGTTCTTTGGCCCCTGACAGTTCTCTCAGGGCCTTTTTGTTTCTTGTGCCATCAGGTTGTTCCTTTTCTTATTGGTTTTGATCTTCCCTATATCTTGTAGCACCATTTTCTCGAATGTGCTGATCTCCTGTGAGATCATGGATCTTGGGAAGAAATGTGACCTTTCTTTCAGACCTGTGTGTTTGTATACTTCAAGGTGTTCCGTCCTCTCTCCTGGATTTTTAAGAAAGTATTTCTTCAAACATAAATTTCTCTTGAACCTCTGGAGGTCGATATACATCTCGAAACGATTCATGTGGTTGGTGGGGGCAAACTTTAGGCCTTTCTTTAGGACATTCTCCTGTTCTTTAGTGAGGGTCTTCTTGCTTAGATTGAAGATCCCTCCTTGGGTCTTTATCTGTGTCTCTTTTGGGCTCCGTTTCGTCTTCTTCCAGATCTGCATCACCGTATTCTGCCCTTGACCTTTTTCCCAAAGGTCTTCGTTCTTTTGTTTCCTCGGGTTGGTGGTTTGTTCTTAGTCCTGGGCTCCAGTTCGTTTCTGGCTTTCGTTTCTTTGGCACCTTTGGGGGGGCCTGATGAAAATCCACCGCTTTCCTCATCGTTTGAGTATCGTTGGGCCTATCATCTCGTCTCTGTTGTCTATTACGGTAGTGATTGAAGGGCCCTGGTTCTCTCCTTGGCACTCTTTATGGGTATTGGGTGGGTGTTCTGGGTTCCCATCTTCTAGGCCCTGTGTTCCTATGGCCGTTATAATCTCTTTGTTCCAGCGTGTTCCTATCGTAGTAGGTATTCCTGTTTTTCCAAGGTTTATCTCTCCAGGTATAATTATTGTGTCCCCAGGTTTCTTCCTGTTCCATGGGATTGTAAGCTTCTTCCCTTGGTCTTCTCCAGTTCCTCTTTCTTCTCCTGCAGTTCCCCCTGGTGTCGTATGGGGGCCACGATTCTTTCAATGTTCTCTTTGTTCCGGATGGTTGGGGAGTATAGCAGGTGAGGGGTTGCTGTTCTGTCGGTTTCGTCATGATCCATTTTTTTATTCTCATCTTGTAAATCAGTCTCGGCAGGTGTTAGTTTCCAAACATTTCCCTTTTCATAGTCAAGTATATCTCTTTGATATTTTTTTTTTTTTATTTCAATGAGATCTTCAACTTTTCTAGAGGAAATGAGCCTATATAATTAGGATAGGGGCTGGGTGGGAAAATGGGGGAGTGAAGTGTGGCTGTGGATAAGAAAATAGTTTAGTGAGATATAAATTCTTTGCGTGCAGTTGTCAACAGGGAGGAGCAGAACAGACTGGGAATCAGCACAGAATTAAACTAATATATACACTAGCAAAAATATGGCATAGATTGTGTTGATTTGGAAAATACCTTGCTAGTTTAATACAGAAGGAGAGCTTGCAATGAGTTTGGCTTGCAGTTGGTTTCAGGGGAAGGATGGGAGTGCTGTTGCCGATCGTCCTGCCCCCTTTCTGTTGGTAGTGCATGCTGATGGGTGGGGCTAGCTTCCCCCACTGCTCCCCCCCCCCAGGCTTCACACAGGCAGAGAGACATGGGTGTTCTCTGTTCCCTCCTACCCCAAAATGTTCCACATGTCCCCAACCGCTGCACCCAGCCAGCCCCAGTGATGGGAGACGCTGGATCAGCCTGCCGTCAAGGAGGGAGGGAGGGAGGGGCTGTGCTAACTGCTTCTCTGCAGACAAGAGGCACAAGCGTCCTTCAGACCACTGTATCTCCATCCCTGTGGGCCTTTCCAATGATACCCAACATGACCATATTCAGTGTAGAATTTAAATAAAAACTTAACCCCTTCTTCAATGCTTAGCCATTTGAACCCTGTGAAAAGAAAATGTTATCGGGCAGGCTATATATCACATAGTGCATTACCTTTACCCCTTGGTTTAGTTGTATTTTAAGGATTAATGGGCAGGCTTCATCCCTCAGTGTATACATTTTCTGTGTTCCCTTGATTAATTGCATTTTAGGGGTTAATAGGGAGGCTATGTATTGCACTGTATTTTAATCACAATGTTTTCCCCTCGTTTTGCAGCATGTTAGGGGTCAATGGGCATTCTAGATACCACACTGGGTGTTGGTTTTAATTTTTCTTTTGAGCAATTTCATGGTTTAATGTCCAGCCTACGCATCACAATGTATTATATTGTTTTTCTCTGGTTATACAGCATTTAAGGGGTTATTATAGCAGTTACACATTTTAAATAGTTTATTTCTAAATCTGTTTGCACGGCCACTATACCTACCTAAACCTCAGCTTTCACTCTATTGCACCCTTCACCATTATGCCATAAATTGCGTATAATTGCCCGCCTCGTGGGACCGTCAGTGTAAGTATAAGTAATGTATAGCTTTTAATTCTTTTTATGCTCTGGATCAGCCTGCATGTGTCACAGGGAAGCATGGAGGTTTCTGTTCAGAGCATAAAACGGCTTGTGTATTAAAATGTTCCATTTTTGTATTCCCCCCCCCCACTTTAAAAGCACAGCACCCCTTCTCTTATGTAGTCTCAATGTGTATCTTTCCAGATGCTCGACACAGGTTAACAGTTATGCCGCTTAGCTTTTGCCTAATAACCTTCTTAGGATCCCTAAGTACTAACATTTAAAACTAATAACATTGAGGGTCAGGCAGACTGAGACTATCGCTCACTTACTAACCTGGCTACTAGATTCAAAGCAAATTTGTCAAGCCCTGGTGTAGGAAACTACATTTCCGAATTTACCTGAGGGTTGATCATGTCATTAAATACATTTTATGCTTTATTCTTCTACAGTAAATCTTTAAAGACTGGGGATAAATATTACAGTGGAACGTTTCCTGGCATGCACATCAAATTCTAGTCTAATAAAGCTGCTAGGGTAGTTCTACTTGTTGCACAAGCCATAGCAATCATCCAGGATATGTTTATGGATATCCTTCACCAACATTACAGGAGGAGGTTTCACTCTTCATATTTCTTGAAGTATGTTCCGATGCCCGCCTTGTAATCCTCCTGGTTTTTAGCAACATCGTATGACCAAAGTGGTGTACATCGTCCCAAAGTGGGAAGAAAGAATTTAGGGATTGGGAAAGTGACAAGGACCCAATAAAGGGGCACAAGGAAAAAATGAGGAATGCATGAACCCAAGTGCAACCAGAACTGTTCATAGGGACGAGAGGGGGAGACCAAGAATGGTTATATCTGCACACAAATCCCAAAGAATGCAAGGCCACTAGAGAAGGGTTCAGTTTTCTCTACATTTTTGATATAGGAAGCATTTATCTGTATGTTGGTTTGTAATAAGGAACTGTAAATGTGTAAACTATGATCACAATAGTATCCCTAAAATACTATAGAATTGAAAGAACAATGAACACCAAGTAATGATGTGTGTCATTTATTGGACACAAGTTATTGTGATCACTTGTTTTTCATTCTAATCCAGAATAATGCGAAGCTGGTTTAATATATTGATATTTTAGTACTTTATTACTATATACACCTATTGAGATGGTTATGTATTGAACATATTTGCTAAACATGGAGAGCCATGTTGTGGGGTTTACAACATCCATACTAATGTTAAACACTTATTTCTCATTTGCCAATACAATAGAAAGTGTATTCGTAGTTTCCCTTCAAATGGGGGATGAAGATTTAATGTCCAAATCTACAATGCAGCTATTGGAAATTTGATATTGTGTCGAGTCTATTTTTTTTGAAATTTGTTTTCACAGTATCTATCCTTGTTCCCAGTTGCAGAGTTGTTATTTGGCAAAGTTGTGCATTATTTCTGTATTTTTGGTGTGATGTTCTGTGAATGTTTACTATGTGAAAATCTAATTTTTAAATCTATAGAAAGGCAGCTAGAGTCATGTGCTGCAAAGCACACATTATGTACTTGAAAATGTTTGTAAATTCTAGATTTTCAAATTTTCTGCAAAAACACCGGGATGTATCAAAGTTTAAAGCAATTCTTAGATTTCATGTTCATGCCACCATATGTATCTTGACCTGTTCACTACCAAGAATTTTTTTTCAACATTGCTATCATATTTGAAATATTCATTTATAATTCAAGGGAGGGTAGAATGGTAACTTGTTATTTTGAGAATGTTTAAAATAATGAAAATTGGCTGGTTTTCATGTTTTTTGTTATCCTTTACATAAATATTGTTGGGATAAAAAGGTTCCAAACGCTAAATGGTGTCCTTTATCACACACGCTTGGGTCATAGACTGTCAAATACAATAATCGTGATTTAAAGATATGATGAATAGAAACTATCCTTATTGGTATTCATGTTGATCTTCATTAGCAATGCAACTTCTAAAACATACCAATAGCACAGGGGTCAAAATTTCAACTCCTAAATGACTAGCCCGGTGAAAGTAAAAATTAATTACTGGCCACTTCTGATTACTTACACACACACACACACACACACACACACCTTTAAAGAGGGGCCCCCTCCTAAAATCTAACTCCTTCTTTAAAGTGGTGAATTTCCGCTTGCCCGGCTTTAATTTCTGCTCGTCATAGGCAACTGGAAAGTTAGAGCCCTGAAGTAGATTGTGTCCATAGTTATCCCCCCCCAGCATTGCGTTATGATGGCTCAACTGGGAGGGCCACATTATGTAACATGTGTACTAGTATCACACGTTACAATGAGCATGCGGATATCCTGTCAAGCCACTACAAAGATGGCACACTGGTCTACAAAGTGCGATCCTCCATAGGATGCTTGCGCTTTGTAAGGCTCAGCGCACAAACGTGAACACAGCGAGGTGGTCACACGGGTGTCCAGGCAGAATGAATGTCTGTTCTAATTGACGTTCCTTCTACGATCGTGTGGCCCCGGTCTAAAACTAAAATCTGTGGGCACAATTCCTGCCTATGGAAATTAAAGGGACTTTCAGCAACTAGAACAACCTAACTCTTATCCTTGTACAGTGGCGAGTGATACCAAAGCTCTCCCTTTTATTCTGCCCCCTTTTTGTTGTTTAAATGCAGCCGTGAATGTTTTCTTACACTAAAGTTTGGAGCTGCCCCCCCCCACATGGTGACAGTGAGAATTTTGTTCATCCTCCAACAGCCCTAATCTTAAAGTATTGCAATTTGGTATTATACCCATTTTTTAATTTCATGTTTAAAATCTAATATGCCTTTTGGTAGTGAACGGGTTAAGAACTGTTCTTTACGGCTATGTTTGACTATGTCAGCATTATTTTTAACAGTATATTTAAGCAATCTACCTATATTAAATATTTTTGTAAACCTTGATTTTGTCCAGTGTGTTATTTCCATCTTTCAGATATTAGGAATGCCATACTTTTGCTGCACAGCTTTAAACTCCGGTGTACGGAGCTTGGTGTTTTTAAATGTGATATGCAAAAAGTAAAAATAAGTCAGGCTTTACTATAGGACCCAGACATATATACAGGGTGTCCATAAGGTCTCTTTACAATTTCAAAAAATTATTAGAAAAGGCAAATGAGAAAAAAAAATGAAAAGAACCCTGTGGGGTACCTGTGATGATTGATTGTTGCCTAGTGAAAAAAATTATTAAAATTGTTGATCTTTATTATTGAGACAAACAAAAGACCTATTTAAAATTTATCTACATCAATGGATGCTATGGGAGTCTCCTTTTTGATCTATGAAATCAACAGAGCTACAGCCATAAGGGTGGCAAATTATTGGTACATTACCAGACGTTCATATTGCATCTCCCGTTTACACTCGTACCGTTGTGTACAGATCTAAATCAAATCGACCCATTGAATTGGCAACAATGTGTAGCTCCTCCTTTTGTAGTAGCAGGTGAAAAATATATTCACATGCATATAACTTCTACACGTAATTAAATTGATCCTATATCAATTGTTGAATGTATTACACTCAAGCATGCACTTGCAACAAACTTCCATATCGAAACATATTGTTGATAGGCATACCACTCAATGGCTAAGCCTCCGTTCAATAAGACTAGACAAATGTAGGGAAAGCATCCTTTATGCAATTGCAAGTTAGCAAGTTGGATAATGCCAACAAAATTCAAAAATAGTTCACAATTTGAAGTACCGGCTGGGTGGAGTAGAGGAAAGATCACTGATCTGCGTGGAGAGAGCCTGTGGAGACATGGGTTCAATCCCAGCAAGAGCACCTCTCCAGTAAGTGTCCTTGGTCAAGACACCTAATGGTACATACTTGCCACCCAGGACATACTTGAAAACAAGGGAAATCTCAATGTATCCTTCCTGGTAAAATCCTTTCTCAAAAAAAAAATTAAAGGGGGGAAAAAAATGGTCTCCTTGTGTGGGACTAGCATACATATGAACCCCTATACGGTTGTTACATAGGGGCTATCCTGCAAACAAAGATCTCCTTATTATGGAATCGAAAGGGAGAGCCAAAAGACTCCCTGTGAATTAAATGACCTGCAAGCTGAATGAATTAATACAGGGATGGTCTTATTGTGGCACCAAATTTGTTAGATATGGGAAATTGCAGCATAGTCATCAAATCTGTTGGTAAAACAAAATGCCCTGCCCGAGCTGTATGTACCGATTAAGAATGGATACTACCAGCCAGCCATGGTGTAGGCTAAAAACAACTGCTCAATGCACATTTCTCTGCTCTGATACATCTTTTCATCAGGAGCTGGGGTATGAATGAACAGAATGTGCCTTTTATCCCATAAGGCATTGTGGAAAATTGAGTCAAGGTGAGACCCATTAGGGAAAGATTGCACGTCTCCTGGAGAATCATTACAACAAAGCTTTACTGGGTACACTCATATCATTGCTCTCCCTTTACACATGCGTATGGCTCATAGCATGTTTGCGCCGCAGGACAATAAGAGAGTGCCCACTGTCACCTCGTTGGTACACTGGCCTGCACCGAGCACCCCATGTCTCCTTGACAACTGCATCTCCCTAATCGGGATTTGGTTGTTGTACGATTTTTTTCCCCTTACATATTGCTTCCACATCTCCCCGTGACCACCATTTAGTTAACTTGTTAGGGGGATAGGGTTAGGGTGTTAGGGTTAGGGCTAGATTTGGGGGGGTTAGAGCTAGGTTTAGGGGGGGTTAGGTTTAGCTGCTGGGATTTTGGATGTCTGGAAGTTGGCAGTCAGGGAGTTGTCGATGTAGGGAAGTTGGCAGTCGGGATTTTGGCATTAGGGAACCTGGTTGTAGGGATTTCGACCCAAACCCGTCTGAAATACGTGTAACATGAGGGTCTATTCATTAAGCAGCAAATTTTCTGTGCTTTTCACGTTTGGCAATTCCATTTAGCTGACAATATGGTGAATTCACCATAGATGGAGTTGCTGAAGCCTCATGAAAAAGTTGGGAGAATGTGGCCTTGTTGAACTGCAAAGCTTTAACAAAAAAAACCAATAGGCATTTAAACCAATGAAAATGCATTAATGCTTGTAAATAACTAAAAAGGTCCTTTTTAAAAATACAATAATTACAGAAAAAGTCTTAAATTGGGAAACAAATTTTGTTTAAATACAAAGTGAAAAAAAAAAGGGCTTTACTGAAAACTTTATTTTTACATTTAATCCTATGGGATTTGCCTGTTTAAACCTGATACTTTGGTGCAGTTCGCCGTTCTGTGAATAGACAAACCATTACTTTTCTATGGGACAATTTCGCTGCCGTATTTCGCCTGTATTTGGTGAATTGACAGTTTAGTGAATCGACTAATTGGCCCGAAATTGCACTAAACAGTGAAATTCACTGCTTAGAGCAATTCGGAGGTTAGTGAATAACCCCTTTGATCTGTAGGTTGACATTTTGGTCAGAGAGCCAGCAAACGTGTGTACTGAAAAAAAAGTATATACAGATTAATATATTCCCCTAAACCTAAATATAGAATGAATATTTCATAGTCCCTGTAATTCAGTGGTCCCCAACCCAGGCCATCAGGGCCCACTAACAGGCCAGATTTTGCAGATCACCTTGGGGACATGCAGACTGAATCCTGCAATCACTGAGCAGCAAATCATAACACCTGTGCTGTGCTTCAGATATCTGGCAAACCTGGCCTGTTAGTGGGCCCTGAGGGCCTGGGTTGGGGACCACTGCTGTAATTAACAGAGACTCCACTCGGAATGGAATGAGTATAATATTTCACTTGTTCTTATAGGATGCAAGCGATTGCTATAGAATAGCAAATTATTTTGCAGTTAAATTGGTGTTTTAGTAGGGTTTGTAATACAGAGTAATGTAACTGCTAATAGTTGAGTTGCACTTGTCACACTGGCTACTCAAGATCTGTTAGCAATTACTATTTCTTTATTGTCCAAGCCAGCGGCGTAGCGAGGGGGGCACGTGCCCCTGGGCGCCTTTCAGTCGGGGGGCGCAGCAAGCAGGGGCAGACTGGTTCGGCGGGCTGCTGCAGTTTTGCCAGCCGCTGCGTGCTTTTTGTCCTACAAGCTGCATGGGTTCCACCAGCCAGCCGCAATCTCGCGAGATCGCTGAGTTCACGCGAACTCCGCAATCTCGCGGTTGGCTGGTGGAACCCACGCGAGTGGCAGAGTTTCATGCCGCTCGTAGGACGAAAAGCACGAGGCAGCCTGCAATATTTTGTCGGAGGGGCCTGGCAGAGGAGAGGTGAGCTGCAATATATATCCATGGGTGAGCTGCTGGGGGCACTATATACCCATGTGTGAGCTGCTGGGGCAATATATATCCATGGGTGAGCTGGGGCACTATATCCATATGTGAGCTGGGGGCAATAACCGTATGAGTGTGAGTTTTATTGCTCTGGAGCTCTGTGATACAGTAATGTGCAGTGTGTATGAGCGTATCACAGCTCCACAACTGTAAAAGTCACAGCACATTACTGTGAGTTTTATAGTTGTGGAGCTCGGTGATACACACCATACGCAGCCAATGAGGCAAGTGGCACGTCGGCTAGTCTTGGCAAAACCTGCTCATCAGTAAGAGGTTAATGTTGCTCTCCTGTTAACCTGTTTTATGTGCTGCACCTTTCCAATTGTTATTGAAAAGTTATGGGGGGGGGGGGGTTTAAATATTTGTAAAATTTGTATGCTTTAGTGATTACTTTTGGTTGGGGGGGGCACTAATGAAAGACTGAAGTGGAAATAGGCTGGAAGATGGCCGCCATTGTACACAGGCGGCCATCTTGTTCAGAATATTGGTTCACTTGTATATAACTAGACAGGTTTGTAGCTGAAACTAGAATGAGGTATACGTAGAAATTTAGGAATGCGTTTAGATTAGCAGAAAAGCAATTAAAGTCTTATGAAAGATCTCTGCTGTTCCTGGCACGGAGGAGAGGAGCGAAGTAGATCCTCCAAGGTCGTTGGGGCCCGCAGAAAGACAAAGGAGTAGAGATCAGGCCAGGTGCCATCTGTAACAAGTGATTGTAGGCGCAAGGGAGGAGGGCGCAGCCCGGAACAGTAAGAGCAATTAATTATGATTTACTGAAACTAACACAAAGTTTGCCAATGTACAGCCAATTAATGGAATGTCTTTGTATTAGCCAAAAGGGAGGTATTAACCCACGTGGGGTGGAATAAAGTGTCATTGGGAGGTGGGCTAACTGGGATGTACCTAATTACGTATTTTTGGGTATAAGATCCCTTGCACGGGTGAAAAGGGGGGCTCACTCTTTGCGATTCAATCCTGTGTGGGCACTTGTGTGACGACACAATAAAGTTTGCCTTTCCTGAAGAGACTCGTGTTCTGACAATCCTTACTTGTGCCCGGTCCGGCGCCGTCTTGAAAGTGAATCTGTTTTTGTCCGCCTACAAGACTGCAAGCGAATCCTTTCTGGTTGTGCTGGAAGCGCGCGCATCCGATGTGGCGAAGGAGAAAATGATTTTATATATAGTGATGTGGCTCCTCTTAGATTGTAACCTCTTCCCAGGGCAGGCTGGCTGGCTGGCTCTGCCCCCCCCCCGGTTAAATAAGCCCTGCCACCGGTCAGTGGACGCCACTTATCAGCTTTTTTTAAATTTTTTTCATTGCGCGCATGCTGGCGTGTCCCCCCCCCCCTTTCAGTTCATTAAACCCCCACACACAACATCCCCCCGTTCGGTTCTACTGAGCGGTGGGTCCGGTGTGCGATGGCTCCAGTGTGCGGCGTGTAAAGTGTGCAGCGGGGCCAGTGTGCGACAGGTCCAGTGTGGCGGCGGGTAAAGTGTGCAGCGCGACGAGTCCAGTGTGCAGCGTGGCGGCGGCTAAAGTTTGCAGCGGGTAAAGTGTGCAGCGTGGCAACGGCTAAATGTGCGGCGGCTAAAGTGTGTGGCGGGTCCCTATCGGGCTGCAAGGGCATCCGGCTGTCGTAGAGCTGCGTGTGCATCCTGTTCTCCTGGATGCGCGCACAGCCGACCTGTAGGGCTGCGTGCACATCCAACTGTCCTTGATGCGTGCGCGCACGCAGCTGACGGGTAGAGGCTTCGCGCGCATCCGGCGTCTGTCCGAAGCGGCGCATCAGGTTTCTGTTGGATGCTCACGCAGCCAACATAAACCAGATGTGTGGCGACAGAGAAAACAATTTTATAGATAGTAAATCGTTGCATTATAAATTCTTGATATTCCATTTATTAATTTACCCACCCACTGTAGGTCATGCATAGGAAAAGCCGTTTTCATACCAAAGTTCAGAAGATGGCTTTGAATTAATAAATAAGGAGACTCCAATGCCATGGAAACAGTTGGTGATTTCAAACATGGTCATGAATTTATTTTGATAAATACCATTGTAATTTCTTATTGGTAGAATGAGCCGGTCACCAAAAGAACAACCGTATATTAATCCGCACATCACAGAAAAAGTTTACATGTTCCTAAAAACAGGATTAAACCTTTTTTTTTCCTCGCAAACATCCACTTTTCATAAAGCACCTGGCACACTTGTACATAGCACATATACAGAATAGATCAGCATGCATTTAACACCTTTTCCCTGATCAGCTGGCAGTTCAGCATTTTTTTTATAAAGATTTGCGATTCAACAAAAATTGGGTTAGTACTGAAGAAAGAAATAACATACAGCCAGTTGACTTTTTGAATATGAATTAACGTGTTGTGCCAGTTACTAATATCGGTTTGCTTAATACATGTTAAACTATTATCAAGCATCGATATTTAATTGGTGGATGCAGGTTAGTTATTTTTGGTATATTCCATACCCACGGAATATTTTAGCAGGATGAGGCTATTTGTTGTTCTAGTCTGGCCATGTCAAATAATCTATAAATGGGGTTTGTCCTTCAAAAATGAAGCCTACAATACATTTTGTTTTCTTTCTCCGGGGGATCATTACTGAGCCTGTACTCACTTATCGAACCTCCTGGCTATATCACAAGGTGGTTTTTCCTTAGAGCAGTGGTTCCCGACCTTGGTCCTCAAGTACTCCCAACAGGCCAGGTTTTAAGGATTACCTTGGGGAAATGCAGACTGAATTCTGCAATTACTGAGCAGCAAATCACCTTTGCTGTGCTTCAGATATCTGGAAAACCTGGCCTTTTAGGGGTACTTGAGGATCGCGGTTTGGAACCACTGCCTTAGAGGATGCGCTAGCGTGCTGCTCATTCTGGGGTATGTGTTCACAGTAAACATGTCCATTTTGGTACCTGGGATATAGCACAGCCAAGGGCTATATTAAAACACTCACTGAACATACTCTTTACACATATATAGGAAAACGAACATTAACCACACAAGGGTCTACTCACTGGCGTAAAATAGCATATTTTAGACAAAAAGTCCATGATAAAGAATATAGAACTGGAAATAAAAATTGCGTGTCATTTTTTGCCTAAAATATTCAATACTTCAAGAGACTAAACCCCAAAAATAATCAGAAATCTGTTCGGACTTTGAAAATTGCTCTAGTTATACCACAGTGCTACCCCATAAATTAGATTACATTAGCAGTCTGTGAAAAAGAACATTGGATAATCATGTTAAAGTACATAGATTTGCTTCATGTCTATTAAATATATTTGTGCTGTTGTCATCAAGGGGATATAATTAATAAAGTCCCATTTTGTGAACATTAAGAACATTGATAAACAGGACTGGGATGAATGATGGAATAACCAGATTTTTCATTTACGTTCGTTTTAGAGAGGGGAATGCATCGCACAAGGACAGGGTTAAAAGCCACAGCAGACATTCCATACTCTATATGAGGAGGTAAGTTACCATGGAGGTGCAATAAAGGGATTGCTAGAACTACTCATTAGACATAAAATAGGACATCTCTTGGAAGTTTTTTTTTCTATACAGAAAAGATGAGAGATAAGCTATCTCTAGAATATAGTACTATTTCTGGAAAAGGTTTGATTTTAGGATTCATGCATAGCACTAAAGTAAAAAAAAAAAAAAAACATACACTTTCTAATGGGATTCTATACTTTGTGCTACAAATAGGTACTATTATAGGTCGGCTTCTTCAGTGTCCACATGCAGGTTAGATTCCTGGCTGCGGCATATTAAAGACATTCTCCCTGAAATGTCTTACAATTCAGAGACATGCGTTTGCTTTAGGATGTCAGTTTGTGCAAATTTTTCTGCCATTGCGTCTGAAAATCCATCCAATATGGTATGATTTAACGGTGTTATAGAGGTGTATCTCACCACCAATATATGCAGTGTGTGAGTGTAGATACGAATATTTAAATTGGTTGAAATCTATAGGAATAAAGGCCAGAGATGAGCCTAAGCATCCATAAGGCATCCACATTAGTGCCATTACTAAATAAGATTTTTAGAGCAAATATAACAATGTATTTTATCATTATTTACTAGTCTGTAGAAAAGCAAACCTACACCGTCAGCAAGTGTGCTGAAAAATAGAACGATGTTCCTTGGATGTGTAATTTCAGATTTTTGAAGAAAAGAAAAAAAAAAAGTATCTTGTGTAGACTTAAAAATAAAAAGCATTCTATACATTACATGAAAAATTGGATTTAGATTTAGTTAAAATTCTGCTAAGTGGTAGTTTTTCCATATATAGGTCAGAACGTGTATGCGGATGCATCTGCAGACAGCACACACTCGAAATACTGCTCAGAAAGAATGTTTTCATCATAACACTTTTACATTGTTATATGCATTCCCAGAACAGCTGGGATAGCTATACTTATCCTAAAAACAACCCCACATGTATATGTCTAAGAAGGACAAGTTGGCCATGCATTTAAAACTCTGTATGGCAACAATATGGAATAGAAAAGTGTCTGGAATTAAAAGGTGTGATACAGGGAACAGTAATGTTACGCAACCAAAGACTCATGTATGAAAGGAACTAATGCTTCTTTAAACAAGAACAAACCCCTGAGCACACTTAAAGAAACTAATGATTGACAGTTGATGCCAACAGAAATTCTGCCCAATATTACTCTGACAACAAAAATATGATCTGATATTAGTGCAACAATCTAGAATACCATTGAGGAAATAGGCCATGCTCAGAAATTGGTTTCCTACACATATGCAGTAGGGATTAGTACAGATAGGATTTAAATGCCTAGAGATGAACTGTATGATAGAAAATGTATTGATACAGTACATGTAACAATCAATTGGTAAAAGAGTCAGTACAGTGGTCAGATGCTGCTCTTGCAGTACGCAGCACAGCACTACGCGGTGCTCCATACATTTGCTCCTTTTGTGCTGCATATCAGTTCAGCAGGCAGAAAGCATGGTAAGAGAACAACACAAAAAAGAACGTTTGGTTTGCTCCCTCTTCTTGTTATTCACATATACACCTGGAGAAAAGAAAGAAAATTACATTTTCTTTTTGTATTGGTTATCCAATGGAAAGTTTGCACTATCAAATATGATATAGGTCTCTTGTAGAAGATACCATGATGTGACTCCTAGAAACAGCTGCTCAAACTGCGGATCTTCATAAAAATTCCTATTAAATTTCAATAACATGGTTTTCAAAATCTCAACAGCCTACAAAAAAAGTACATGTAAACGCACCTATTCTGACCCAGCTGCTGTATTAGACAAATGCTTAGAATGAACATAAAGGATATAGAGTGGTGGCGCGATGGGAATTAAAATGGTGTGAACACAATATGAATTATCAATTGAATTCTATAGCATTAGAGTAAATCATAAAGTATTGCAGCCTACAGAGATAAATAACAGATAAGCCAACCAAAATCTGTATTACAAAGCAATACAAAGAATCCCAAAACGGCGCAAGTGGTTTCCATTGAGACGTATAATAGCAACTATATGCCCATGCTATAAAGTCCAGTGAATAAACAAAGTCCAGTAGAAAGCAAGTGAATATAGAGTCCAGTGTATTGAAAAATCCAAGATATAAATACTTAAAGGGATACTCTAGGCAACATGACCACCTAAGCTATTTTAGGTGATCATGATGCCCTGGTCTGTCCCCCCTCCCTCCGCTCAGCCGATCGGCTGAACCAGCTGAGAGACGCGGAGGACTTTACTCCGCCCTCCCAGCTGTCAGTCAGCAGAGCGGGATTATTATTATTATTCTTTATTTACAAAGCACCAGCATATTCCGCAGCGCTGTACAATAAGCACAGTATAGACAGGGTTACAATACATTGAACAACATTTGACAAACAGTACAGGAGGAGATGAGGGCCCTATTCCCGTAGGAACTCACAATCTGGGAGGGTTGGGGTTGGAAACAGGAGGAGAGGACTGTAAGGTGAGAGTGATTGATGGTTGTGTCAGTGATTGATGGTTGTGTCAGTGAGTTGGGTGGTAGGCTTCCCTAAATAGGAACGTTTTAAGGGAGCGTTTGAAGGAAGAGAAGTTAGGGGAAAGTCTGACAGCACGAGGGAGAGCGTTCCAGAGAGTGGGGGCTGCGCGAGAAATCCTGCAGTCTATCATGGGAAGAGGTGATGCGGGGAGAAGCTAGGCGCAGGTCACTGTTTGACCTTAGGGAGCGGGCTGGGGTGTATTTGGTGATTAGTGAGGACAGGTAGTGGGGAGCTGAGTTAGTGAGGGTTTTGTGGGTAAGGATAAGGATTTTGAACTTAATTCTGCAGTGGATGGGGAGCCAGTGAAGGGACTCGCAGAGGGGAGCGGCAGAGAGAGCGGCGGGTGAGGTGAATTAGCCTGGCGGAGGCGTTCAGGATGGATTGTAGGGGGGAGAGGCGAGACAGAGGGAGGCCAGATAAGAGATTATTGCAATAGTCGAGTCGGGAGATTACCAAGGCGTGTATGAGTTGTTTTGTGGTGACAGCGGTAAGAAATGGCCGAATTCTGGAAATATTACGCAGTTGGTAACGGCAGGAGGAGGAAAGAGACTTGATGTGGGGGATGAAGGAAAGAGCAGAGTCAAGTGTAACTCCAAGACTGCGAACTTGGTTTGATGGGGAGATGGTGATACCCTCCACCGTGATAGAGAAGTCAGGAGGTGGGGAGGCATTGGAGGGAGGAATAAGTAGGAGTTCAGTCTTTGACATGTTGATCTTTAGGTGGTAGGAGGCCATCCAGGAGGAGATGCCAGATAAACAGTCACTGACTTTTGAAAGGACAGGGGGAGAGAGATCAGGGGTAGAGAGGTAGATCTGAGTGTCATCAGCATAGAGGTGGTAATTAAAGCCAAAGCTGTTGATGATTTTGTCCAGGGAGGAGGTGTAGATGGAAAAGAGCAGAGGACCAAGGACAGAGCCTTGAGGTACACCAACAGATAGAGGCAATGAAGAGGAGGAGTTACCAGCAAAGGACACACAGAAGGACCTGTTGGATAAATAGGAGTCAACCCAAGCAAGTGCAGTGTCACCGAGACCCAGAGAGTTGAGGGTCTGTAGAAGGAGGGGGTGGTCAACAGTGTCAAAAGCAGCCGAGAGGTCAAGCAGGATGAGAATAGAATAGTGGCCGTGTTTTTTTGCAGTTAGGAGGTCGTTGGTGACTTTGGTGAGGGCAGTTTCAGTTGAGTGTAGGGGACGGAAGCCAGATTGCAGGGGGTCAAGTAGGGAATTGGAGGACAGGGAGAGGGAGAGGCGGTTGAAGACTAGTTTTTCTAAGAGCTTTGATGTGAAGGGAAGCAGGGATACAGGGCGGTAGTTGGATGGAGAGTTGGGATCTAGGGATGTTTCTTTAGTAAAGGGGTAACTAGCGCGTGTTTGAAGGCGGATGGGAAGGAGCCAGTGGAGAGAGATAGGTTGAAGATGTGTGTGAGAGCAGGGGTGAGGGAGGAGGAGAGGGGAGGAATTAGATGTGAGGGAATGGCGTCGAGCGGGCACGTGGTGAGATGTGAGGAGGACAATAAGGAATTGACTTCCTCCTCAGTGGCTGGGAGGAAGCGGCAGAGGGTGGCAGAGGGGACCTCTGGGAGTGGAGGTGGCGGATTCATATTTTCCCGCTTCTGCCGACTATTGCCGAGTAGGAGACGTCATCGCGCTTTCAGCACGATGACGTCTCCAACTCGCCGCAGTAGCTGACGGCAGCGGCTGAGGATTAGTGTTGCGCGCATCCACTTGCACGCAACACTAATCCAAGAAGATGGAGCCGGGAGGAAGCCTGCTGATTGGCTGGCTTACGTGAGAGGCGCGCATGCGCGCTTCTCACGTAAACCATTAGCCAAGTGAAAGTTAGAAGGACGGGAGCGGAAGAGGAGGGAGGCGAGTATAAAATTTTTTTTAAAAAAGACGCCGTTGGAAACAAGTGAATTTTAGGGTAAGTATTACAGATAAAAAAGGAAAAAAAAAATCCCTACCTATTTATTGAGGGAATAGGTATAGTTTAATGTAAAAAAACGGGGGGGATTTTTGATTAGAGTGTTCCTTTAAGGAAGGAGGTCAGCCGTGATAGATTTCTCCTCGTTCCACTCAGTGAATCTCAAAGACAAAAAAAAAATAAAAAAATGAAACAATCGTGTGGGGACATCGGTTTCCACTCAGAATTACACGATTGTTCCATTTTTTTTGTCTTTGAGATTCACCGAGGGGAACGAGGAGAAATATATCACTGCTGACCCCCTTCCTTAAGTATTTATATCTTGGATTTTCCAATACACTGGACTCTATCAGGGTTATCCAAAGAGATCCGAATTGCTTGAGAAAGGTAACCGAATGCTGAAAATCAGCGTTCGGTTACCTTTCCTGGCCATTCGGCTATCCAGAGAGCAGGCAATTCGCCAAATCCTGGCGAATTGCCTGCACATACGGAGCCTGTTCGGTTCCTGTTCGAGGGCAGTGAAAACCCCATGAAAAAGCACTGCTTCGGCTATTCAGAGAACACAAACCAGCAGTGAAAGGTTCCCGAAATGTCCTGCCATTCGGTGGTTTAATTCGGCAAGTTTATTCAGGAGAATCCCATAGACTTCAATGTTAAAAATATTCCCGTTTTAATTCAACATCTAATAAACCGTTCATTATAAAATTCTGCAGCAAAAAGTCTCTTTATTCATTGATTTTTTAGGATACTTTAAGCATTTTTCAGAGATTTTTTTTTTTTTTTTTCAGTTTACTTATTTTTTTTGTAACAGCCCTCTTTATTATCATTCCCTGGACCTCCTGTGAAAATTTCAGACATTTTCGCTCAGTAGTTTCTTTGCAAACAGCGTTTCATTTTCCCAGATTCATACAAATGGTTTTTCTAATTTATTCACTGCCTCCTCTACGTCACAGCTGCTTCGGCTCTGTGTGATTCGGCTCCTTTTCGGCTCCTGTTCGGCTTTTTCGAAGGTTAATCCAGATGTTTTTGCTTGTTTTCAGCGTGCATTCGGTTAGTTTTCGTCAGGTTTGCGGTAGCTTTTCCCTGCAATTCGGGGACCCTGTGGTGTTTGCTGAATACACCGCAGGGTCACCGAAATGGGATCGGCAAAAGGAACCGAATTGAAGAGAACGAAAAGTCACCGAATGTGCGGTGACTTTTCGAATCTCTTTGGATAACCCTGTATATTTACTTGGT
This sequence comes from Leptobrachium leishanense, assembly GCA_009667805.1. NCBI lineage: Eukaryota > Metazoa > Chordata > Amphibia > Anura > Megophryidae > Leptobrachium > Leptobrachium leishanense. The sequence continues at coordinate 248,382,274 of CM019066.1, forward strand.
TTCTACTGAACTTTGTTTATTCACTTTAGTTTTTAGCACGGGCATATATAATTGCTATTATACTCCTCACTGGAAACCACATGCGCCGTTTTGGGATTCTTTGTATATAGATAATACTTACATTGGAAAGCAGTACCACTGCAATATCGGCTCCAGAAGTCCAAAGGACTCCATGTAGCCCAGCACGCCCCTGGTGTGAAATTGGATATGTGGGATCACGCAGGAACCACGGAGGAAAACTGAACAATTTGTTCCCATGCTTCCACTTCTTACAGAAAGAGTAAGAGGTGGATAGTGCCGCCCTCTCCACAGTTGGAGCATAGGTAAGCAACGAGGGCTCTTAATTTTTTTTAGTTTTTGCAAAATGAACATAGGATTCTGGCATTCAATATTTCTATGAGAATTACCGGCTCTAAAAAGGAGTAGAATGAGCTACTTTGGAATAGCTAGTTGTTCTTCACCTATAAACTAGGTGCAAATTAATGACTTCTGTACAAAGGATAGGGGCGTTGTTAGCTTACAGTAAGGTACCTCGATGACAGCTGAATGCTCAGCTTGTGGCAAAGTTGGAATAGCAAGGTCAGCCATTAATTTAACTTCTGGACATGTGTATAACTTAACAGCACGACTGGAATGCAGTACTATGTTTTTTATTTTATGTACACAATACAGAAACTAATAAAGTACAAAACATTAGCAACAGTAAATCACCTTAGTCCTTAGGGATAGTAGTGCTTAGCATCCACACTCTTGGACACTTTGGGCCTGAGCCCGACGTGGGGACCTCAGGTGTCTCAAGGCGGCATCTCCGTACTGAATTCCTGAACCCATCCTCTCTGGATCAAGTTCACCTGTTTGAAGGAAACAGCATGTATTTTAAAAGAGGTTTAGCAGTTTAGAGGGAACGTTGCAGTTTTAGGCTGCTGTCAGACGAGCGTAGTGTTCACGTCCGTGATTGCGCCTAAAAGTACGTCCGTGATAGCATGACAGGAAGCCCATCGGAGCCCGACACACGAAGTACGTCCGCACTGAACTGCGGACGCACAACGGCCGCGGCCCACGGACGCAAGAACGTACAACCGCTAGAACGGCCGCACAAAGTGCGCTGCGTCCGCAACGTCCGCATAGTTTTGTGTGTGAGTGATGGAACGTGGTCAGACGGACTGCATTTATACGTCCAGCATTTTTCACGGACAAAATGGTTTTGCTTTTTAATTTATTTTCCCTCCTACATCCATCAAAATATATACGTCAGTGAAAAAAAACGGACTGTCTGGCCACTACTGCGTCTTCCGTACTAACGTACGTCCGTGTGCACGGACGTACAGTCCGTAGAAATCACGCTCGTCTGACCCTAGCCTAAAACAGGACAAAAACAGGAGACGCCAGATGGTTATATCTGGCACTAGCCACATGGATTATTCTCATACCTCAACACTTGTGGAGAACTGCATAGCTTAATTTTTAAAATATTTTCTGTGGATTTTAAGTGTCTGTAAAAGAAGTACAAACCCTTGCCAGCTGTAGGTTACCTTCTACACTGACTTTACGGGTATCAGTTCAGTTGCTCTTATGCAGCATTATATATATATATATATACACACCACCCTCAAAAAACATTTTACTTAAAAAGGGGCACCTTAGTAATTTAAATAGTCATGGTTTTCTGAGTCTACTCCCCTCCAAGTGCCCCAGAAAGCTTATTCAGCTCAGCTTTTGGACAGGAGCAATTCCACCTGCCTGGAAAGCTTCCAGTCTTGTAGGGATTAGGTTGACTATATAAAATTCTATACATTCCAGATCCATCCAGTGGCTCCCAATGTACTGGATAGTCTGATTGAGATTCAATAGGAGATTGACAGATTCAATGCAGAAGTATGGAGAGACATTGGATTGCATTTGTGTTCACTTGTTGACTAGAAAAAAGGAAGAAGAAGAAAAAAATGGCCCTTAAGGAGTTTTTTACTCCGCGAACGGAGTGGATTGCAGCTGGGAAGGGGAAATCCCAAGATGGCGAGACCCGCTCAACGATGCACGCGGCAGACTCTCAGCCTGGATCCCCAGCCGTCCCAACTGCTCTCCTGACCAGGATGAAGCAAATTTTGGAGACCTTCACACTTACCCTCACGACCAGGCTGGACGCGGTGGCTGCGGACATCAGAAAAGACTTCCAGGAGGTTGGTAAACGTACTTCAAAATTGGAGGATAAAACAGTGGACGTTACGGAGGCCCATAATGCGAAGGCAACACGGGTGCACCAAAAAAAACTAACGGACGAGCGTAGTGTCAGACGAGTGTAGTGTTCACGTCCGTGATAGCATGAAAGAAAGCCCATAGGAGCCAGACACACGAAGTACGTTTGCACTGAACTGCGGACGCACAGCGGTCGCGGCCCACGGACGCAAGGCAGGCAAGAACGTACAACCCCTAGAAAGGCCGCACAAAGTGCGCTGCGTCCGCATAGCTTTGTGTGTGAGTGATGGAACGTGGTCAGACGGACTGCATTTATACGTCCAGCATTTTTCACGGACAAAATGGTTTTGCTTTTTAATTTATTTTCCCTCCTACATCCGTCAAAATATACGTCAGTGAATAAACGGACTGTGTGGCCACTACTGCGTCGTCCGTACTGCACGGATGCACAGTCCGTAGAAATCACGTTCGTCTGACCCTAGCCTTAGAAGAGAGCTCACGTTGTCAGAACTTGAAAGTCTGCGGTATTCCTGACTCCGTATCTCAGCATAAGCTGGCGGACTATGTGACAGAGGTTTTTCAGACTCTGCTCCCTGATCTTAGCACCTAGACTGTGTATATCGTATCCCTAAATCCCCTTCAGCTTCGAAGGACGTGTTATTGAAACTATATTACTGCAAGCCGAAAGAGAGGATAATGCAAGCACTCCGCCGTCCCGATGCGTTATTGCCCCACTATAAAAAACATTTCCATTTTTAAGGATTTATCGCAAGCTACCCTGCAATAGAGACAGAAGCTTGCCCCTATTCCAACCACGCTGCGGACGGCGGGTATCTCATAACGTTGGGGGATTTCCCGCTAAGTTGCTTTTCTACCATGAAGGCAAACTGCAGTCCACTGTCACCGTGGAAGAAGGCACCCACTACCTTCAAAAATTGAACATCTCCGGAGTGCCGGGGCGCTCAAGCTTCCTCATCTCCTATGTAACTGGTACAGGACTGGGAAAAGAGCTAACCTCCGACTACTGTGGCAGAGGTTATGCTGAAGTCTGCTATTTGTTGTTCTAGCTGATACCGAGTCAAACACCTGATGGTCAGATTTTTTTTTTTTTTGCTGAGGTGCACGGTCGCACTGATCAATACCGGTTTGTCTTTTTGGGGGTCCATACGGGACAGGCTGAGCTTCCTCTGTGACTGGAGACTGTGGGTGCGTAGCTGCGGCTGCATCTCCCTGTACAGACCACGTGCAAGACTCTCCAAGGATTCGCTTCATTTCCCTGTAGCTGAACCGTTTGATACGAAACCTGGCTCTGGAGGACTAAAAATCACTCGATCGACTTCGTATCAATCTGATTTTAGAGAGCTACTCTGTTTTTGCCCCTGGTTTGTGGAGCTCTCCATTTTTTATTTTTTTCTTCTCCTGTAGGGTTATTCCTTTCCCTATTCCCTATTTTCTTATTTTTCCCTATTTCTCCCTTAGTGTGAGATGGGAATTCTGGGCCACGTTTTCCCCCGCCTCCCTCCCCAGTGGTGTAATGGAAGACGGAGTTCCTCCCGGGAGGCTAGACTGCTGTTGTATATAGTTTGTTTTTGTGTCGTTTGTGTTCTGCACTGTGCTGTTACTGGTTCCATGCTTGACAATGTATGGGTATCCTTTTGAGCCGTGATGTGGGGAGCCCTCTCGCAGGAACTCCTCTGTTAACATGAAAACGTCTGAATGTTAAATTATGTTAAATAATGTTAAATGGTCCGATTAAGCACCACTCCCTGGTTCTGAGGTTTGGAAAGCTGACCCTGACGTATTGTGTCTCCAAGAGACCTATTTCCAGAGACTGATCCAGCCGCCTCTCCATATCCCCTGGTATTCCACTCAGTTTCATGCTACTGGCCCGACCAAATCTAAAAGGGGTGTCCATATTGATACATGACTGCGTTTCCTTCTAACTCCACAGGAAACTCAACGACTCGAAAGGCCGTTATTTGATCCTGGATGGCACTTTTAATCAGAAAACCTATACTGAGGACTTGGAAGAAAAGATATTTCTTTTTCTTTCCCCGAGGTTCACAACCTCTATAAAAAGGAAACAGACACGACCAATGGTACAGTATATAGGTGGAACAATAATGTACCCATAAAGAAAGGGCGTATACTCACACTTTGTGAGAGCTACAAGCTCTCCTGTGTACGCATCACAGGTGTTTAAGGGCCAACCTGTCTGCCTCAATCGATAAGATGGTCTACCACACGAAGGAAACACAGAACCGCAGGTATTAATAAGGCCTATGGCCTGCTTCTGATAGTCTGATATGGCCTGCTTCGGATAAACACACAATTACTATCAATCACTGTATAATTTGGGCTATGACGGGACCGTTTCATGCCCCTCTCCCTTAACCATCTCCATGTACCTGACTGGCCTGCACCTGCCCTTGTTGGGATGATACCCAAAGCCTCGCCCTGGGACAACCTATCACATTAGAAGAAGTTGCGACCGTGGTGAAACCCTTACCCAAGGGTAAATTCCCCAGACAGATGGGTTCAAGTCGACTTATTACCAGAAACTTGGGGCCCACATACTGCTGCACATGTTTAGAATGTCTGAAGCCACTATGGACAGGGGCACGTTGCCATCTGACCTCCTAGACATGGCAATCATCACCCTCCCCAAACCGGGCAAACCCCTACACGCTGTCAGAACCTCTGCCCTAATCACTCTTATTAATGTGGTTATGAATATTTACAACAAAATACTGGCGAATAGACTGGCACTAGTTCTTCCTCGCCTGATAGGCCTAGACCAAGTGGGGTTTATCCACAGCAGGCAGGGGACTGACAATACCGGATGTCTTTTTACATATTCTTCAGATAAATTGCAGATCATACACTCCTGGTTTGATAGTATCCCTAGAAGGCATTTGATAAAGTGAGTTGGGAATTCATGTCTGCAGTTCTGACTAAATTTGGTATTCCCGTGGTCTTCATGGGGGGGGGGTCTCAGTTTATAGCTCGCCTACCGCTATTGCGGTCTTTGAGGGTTTCCATTCTGCCTCGTTTCCCATTACCAATGGGACTAGACAGGGATGCCCTTTATCGTCGCTGCTATACCCGTTGGTTCTAGAGCCCCTCACGCAGGCGATTCGACAATACGATGACATTCAGTGCATTCCAGTAGGACCCCAATGCCACAAACGTCGAGTCAGCAGGATGACATCTGAAAAAAGACTCACCGATCCAGACACGTCTCTCCTAGCCCTAGAGCGTGTGCTAGAGGCATATGTTGCGGTCTCTTACCATAAAAGTAACAAGAAAACCCAGGCAATTCCTATTATCCTCCCAGGACCAGACTATGAGCTGCTCAAAAATTTGTATTCTTTTGCATGGCAGGAGAGATTTAGATCTTGGGATTAGATTGGTGACAATTTTAGACTATTTACTCTTTGAATTATGGCAAACTGATGGGCGACATACGAGCGCTCTTACAGTCCTGGAGACCTAAACACTTGTCTTGGTCGGGGAAGATCGCAGCTGTGAAAATGACTGTACTCCCGAAAATGCTCCATATCTTCTGGAATTTGCCTCTGTTCATCGCACTTACTTTGCGTCTCTTCAAAAGATGGTTATGACATTTATATGTAACTATAAGAGACCGCTTAACAAAATTGCCTGTACTCACTAGGTGGGTGAATGGGGGACAACTGGGTATACCCGATTTCCACCTGGTTTACAAGGAGGTCCATCTGTTCGCTATGAAGACGTGCTTTCTTTATCCAACTAGTCCCCAGTGGGTGGGAATGGAAGCAGCATCCTTCATTCCACATGGTCTGGAGGTGTTGCTCTGGACTCCCCCCCCCCCCCAACTCATCGGCCGATGAGATGCCATTTACCCTACGACGAGTGTGTCCCTTGCAGTGTGGGAATCTTTAGTTCTCAAACTTTCCAGTACTGGCCAGATTTCTTGTGCATCCCCAATGCAGATTTTTCAATATCTTCTCCCCAACTTTATTTACATCATGCTTCCTCCTCGACTTGCTGGAGGTGTGGTGCATCGGAGGGCTCCTGTTAGCACATAAGGTGGCATTGCCTTGATATTAAATGCTTTTGGTTGCAGGTGGTGGAACTGGTGTAGAAGGTTATAGGCACTACAGTTCCTGCTGTGCAGGACTTTGTGCTACTAGAGTTGCAAGGCCTGACATACGACGACAACAGACTAGAATGTTGTTCCAGGTTTTCTCTACTGTTATGTTATTGATAGCTAGGAACTGGAAGATGGTTCACTCTCCCAGTCACTAGTCTGAAGTCCCAGTTGGAAAGGTTTCGAGGCCATCATAGCCTAGCCACTCAACTATTGGATATTTCACCTCCTAAACATGATCCGTGGGAATTGTGGGACTTGTATTTGGTTAAACAAAGTATTTACAGGCCCTGGGAGGTAGATAGGGAGGGGTCAGGGATGGGCTCCACGGACTGGGTATTTCCCAGGAGTAGGGATTAGTTCAGAATCCAGTTTACAGTGTTCCTCTGGATTTTCCTATTATACGTCATTGTCATGGTGCTGATCTGTTTGTCTATTGTGCTTCCCTTCCTTCTCATCTTTTTTTCTGTTTCCCTGTCAAAACTCTACTTTTCAGGCAAGGTACGCGAGCACCTGGTCACAGTAATGCATTGATGCTGCGTACACAGCTTAAGCTCATGTCTGCTTTCTCCCCACACGAACACTGCTACAGGCGCTCAGATAGATATGATTTCAGCACGAAAGCAGGGTGAAAAGGGAGGGGGGCACTCCACACAGCTTGACTACTTTATTAAGCTAAAGTGGTCAGTGTGTCCTTAATTTCATGAACTAACTGAATGGGAGGAGGGTCTAAAAGGTGGAAACGAGCGAGTTTGGGCAAGGGACTTGACCAGAGTATGAGAGGGAATGGGTTGGGGCAAAAGATTGAACTTGAGTTTGGAAGGGAGTTTGTGGAAAGGGACAGGACCAAACGGAGAGAATGGCAGCTACAGACCTAAGACGGGTGGCAGGCAGGTTTGGGTGGTGGCACAGGACTGCCCCCTTCAAGTATAAAACACCAGTATTACAGAGCCCATACCCAGTGGCAGTATCTCAGAGTTTGTGTTAGAACGCTGCTCGAGTTGTAAACTGAATAAAACCAAGCTAGCTATGTCTGACATAACCCTAAAACTAGATCATGCAGAGTAAAGCAGCGGCACGTCTTCTGCAATCAGCTGCGAAGCAGAGTCAGAGGTTCTAACTTTTAACTCCGCCTGGCTCTAAACAGTGTGTTAAACACAAATCGATTAAATTGACAACCAATTAATCGATGAGAATAGTTGAGAACTATTCTCATTATCGATTAATTGATTGTTTCAGCCCTAGATTGCTGTGCTTTTTTTCACAAGCAAATATATATTTTTTAAACCAATTCTGTTCATATTTGAGGACATTTTATTTCATATCAATATGTTCCATTCATGTACTGCTCCTTTATCTCACCTGATTCGATTTTATTCAGTATTTTTCTTGCACATTGCACAAATGCTTCTTCTACATTCTCTCCTGTCAGTGCACTCGTTTCCAAAAACATCAGTTCTGAGTGAATAAATTAAGAACACATCAGCATAAATGAATAAAAAGATGGCGAATTAATGTATTGTTATTCAAAATATAATCCAAGTTAACCAGTTCCGGACCACTGCAGGATGACTGCACTGAATGCAGAGCATTCCATACATTGTTTTTACTTTGCTGGTAGGCATTATCACCCATCATCCACAGACACCCACAGCTCAACTGAACCCCTGCATACTTTTGCTGGTAGGCATTATCACCCAGTATTCGCAGGCACCCACATTATAACGTTTCCTTGGGGTTTTTTTTCTGGTTTTTCTTTTTTTTTTTCTGTTTTTTATTGATTTTTGTTTTCTCCACCATTTGCTTTGCTAATTAGCATGTGAATCTCCTGCCCTATTGACACAGCCCATCTAGCTCAGCTGTTGACTTTTTAACTGCCTGATTGCAATCAGTCTGTCCTATATAACAACTATCCCAGGCTCATTTGAGCCAGGCTCTTGTGACATTCACAAGTGACAGTCTTAAGTGGACGCTTAGAGTTGATTCCTGGAGTTGCGGGACTGGAGGAAGGAACTGCAAGGCCCAATTTTACTCTGGGTAAACGCAAGTCTATATCATGCTTTCTCTCACGCTTCTACTCTTTACTTCTACCTTTCTCCTTAAATGGAACTCCTGCCCCTCTACCACCGACCCCTACACTATCTGCATCTCTCCCTCCCTCCTCTCGTCCACATGATGGCCTCGCATGAGCTCCTTTGTTTCCTCAGAACATGGTCTCCCTCTAACTCTCGTGCTGCCTCCCACTCCCACAAATCCCATTCCCACCTTCTCTTTCTCACCCTCCTGCTGTTACTCTATTCAGGTGACATATCCCCTAACCCTGGCCCCACAACACATCCAATACTTCACTCTCATCCTATCTCCATCGCACATAAATCACCTCCCTGCAAGCCCAGCAACCTCATTCCCATCATCCCTCAGCGCCTGTCCTCTTTCTCCTGCGCACTCTGGAACGCTCGCTCTGTGTGCAACAAACTCACAGCCGTCCATGACCTCTTCCTTTCAAACTCCTTCAACCTCCTAGCTTTAACTGAAACCTGGCTAACTCCCTCTGACACGGCCTCCGTTGCTGCTCTCTCACATGGCGGTCTACACTTGAGCCATACCCCCAGACCGGGTGAGAGAAATGGTGGCGGGGTCGGGCTCCTGCTCTCTCCCACCTGCACCTACCAGCATCTCCCTCCACCCCCATCCCTCTCCTTCTCCTCCTTCGAGACACACTGCATCCGCCTGTTCTCTCCTCTGGCTCTCAGGGTGGCAGTCATCTACCGCCCACCGGGACCAACCTCCCAGTTCTTTGACCACTTTGCTACCTGGCTTTCTCACTTCCTGTCTTCTAATCTTCCATGCCTAATTCTCGGGGACTTCAACATTCCCATTGACGATCCTTCCGCTCCTGCTGCCTCCAAACTTCTTTCACTCACATCCTCCCTTGGACTCACACAATCCTCCCTCCTCCCTACCCACCGCGATGGTCACGTTATTGACCTGGTCTTTTCCAACCTCTGCTCCATTTCGGAGTTCAAATGTCGCCCTTTCCCCATCTCTGACCACCACCTTCTCTCTTTCAACCTATCTGGACTTCCTAAACACCCTGCTCCCCCACCCGCACACACACTCGCAGAAATCTACATGCTGTGGACCCCCATCAATTCTCCAACCTACTTCACCACCTCCCTCACACCTCATCCTTCACCTGCCCTGATGCTGCCACTAATCACTACAACACTACGCTTATCTCTGCTCTTGACACTCTTGCTCCTCTTCGACTCTGCAAGGCCCCACGCCGCCAGCTTCAGCCCTGGCACACCCTCCAAACTCGCTACCTGCAAAGATGCTCCCGCACTGCAGAGCGTGCCTGGAGGAAATCCCGCTCTGAAGCTGATTTTGTTCACTTCAAGTTTATTCTCCGGTCATACACCTCTGCCCTCCACTTGGCCAAACAATCCTTCTTCTCATCTCTTATATCTACGCTGTCCTCCAACCCTAAACGGCTCTGGTCCACCTTCAACACCCTCCTCCACCCCCTGCACCTCCCCCCTCAGCTGCCTTCAGCGCTCAAGACCTGGCAGACTACTTCCTCAGTAAAACTTTAACTATCAGAAGCAACATCCCAACACAAGATAGTTATCTGCCTCCTCCACTCCCACAGGTCCCCTCTGCCACCCTCTGCCGCTTCCTCCCAACCACTGAGGAGGAAGTCAATTCCTTATTGTCCTCCTCACATCTCACCACGTGCCCGCTTGACCCCATTCCCTCACATCTAATTCCTCCCCTCTCCTCCTCCCTCACCCCTGCTCTCACACACATCTTCAACCTATCTCTCTCCACTGGCTCCTTTCCATCCGCCTTCAAACATGCACTAGTTACCCCTTTACTAAAGAAACCATCCCTAGACACCAACTCTCCATCCAACTACCGCCCTGTATCCCTGCTTCCCTTCACATCAAAGCTCTTAGAAAAACTAGTCTTCAACCGCCTCTCCCTCTTCCTGTCCTCCAATTCCCTACTTGACCCCCTGCAATCTGGCTTCCGTCCCCTACACTCAACTGAAACTGCCCTCACCAAAGTCACCAACGACCTCCTAACTGCTAAAAAACACGGCCACTATTCTATTCTCATCCTGCTTGACCTCTCGGCTGCTTTTGACACTGTTGACCACCCCCTCCTTCTACAGACCCTCAACTCTCTGGGTCTCGGTGACACTGCACTTGCTTGGGTTGACTCCTATTTATCCAACAGGTCCTTCTGTGTGTCCTTTGCTGGTAACTCCTCCTCCTCATTGCCTCTATCTGTTGGTGTACCTCAAGGCTCTGTCCTTGGTCCTCTGCTCTTTTCCATCTACACCTCCTCCCTGGGCAAAATCATCAACAGCTTTGGCTTTAATTACCACCTCTACGCTGATGACACTCAGATCTACCTCTCTACCCCTGATCTCTCTCCCCCTGTCCTTTCAAAAGTCAGTGACTGTTTATCTGGCATCTCCTCCTGGATGGCCTCCCACCACCTAAAGATCAACATGTCAAAGACTGAGCTCCTACTTATTCCTCCCTCTAATGCCTCCCCACCTCCTGACTTCTCTATCACGGTGGAGGGTATCACCATCTCCCCATCAAACCAAGTTCGCTGTCTTGGAGTTACACTGGACTCTGCTCTTTCCTTCATCCCCCACATCAAGTCTCTTTCCTCCTCCTGCCGATACCAACTGCGTAATATTTCCAGAATTCGGCCATTTCTTACCGCGGTCACCACAAAACAACTCATACACGCCCTGGTAATCTCCCGACTCGATTATTGCAATAATCTCTTATCTGGCCTCCCTCTGTCCCACCTCTCCCCCCTACAATCCATCCTGAACGCCTCCGCCAGGCTAATTCACCTCACCCGCCGCTCTGTCTCTGCCGCTCCCCTCTGCGAGTCCCTTCACTGGCTCCCCATCCACTGCAGAATTAAGTTCAAAATCCTTATCCTTACCTACAAAACCCTCACTAACTCAGCGCCCCACTACCTGTCCTCACTAATCACCAAATACACCCCAGCCCGCTCCCTAAGGTCAAACAGTGACCTGCGCCTAGCTTCTCCCCGCATCACCTCTTCCCATGATAGACTGCAGGATTTCTCACGCGCAGCCCCCACTCTCTGGAACGCTCTCCCTCGTACTGTCAGACTTTCCCCTAACTTCTCTTCCTTCAAACGCTCCCTGAAAACATTCCTATTTAGGGAAGCCTACCACCCAACTCACTGACGCAACCATCAATCACTCTCACCTTACAGTCCTCTCCTCCTGTTTCCAACCCCAACCCTCCCAGATTGTGAGTTCCTACGGGAATAGGGCCCTCATCTCCTCCTGTACTGTTTGTCAAATGTTGTTCAATGTATTGTAACCCTGTCTGTACTGTGCTTATTGTACAGCGCTGCGGAATATGCTGGCGCTTTATAAATAAATAATAATAATAATAATAAAATACTAAATGGAAAATAAAGGTGATGGCGCCAAAAGCAGTATTTTCTATAGAAAATAGAAGAGCACTCCACAAATTTTCAAGGATCCAACATGAAAACAAGAGAGATCTACACAATTTCTAGGAAGCGAAGTTTTTTTACCTCTGTAGATTTGTGCAGTGTAAACCCAACACTTGGTAACCCAAGGTAAACTTCTAGGCGCTCATTACTACCTATTGCATGCATACCCTGGATGCATCAAGCCATGAAATATAGGCTCTGTATAGAGATGCTGTACCAGTGCCGTATTTGTGATTATGATCATTTATTTACAAAATAAAAAAAAAAGATATTTTAAATAGTTTTCTTATCACCATGAAGCGGAGCTAAAGTTCATTGTCCTGCAGAGAACAACTTGAAGAAAAGCTATTTGAAAATAGCTTGGAACAGAGGAGCATAGCCAGGTACAACAGAATTTACAATTATTCCATTTGTAGAAGGATATTTAAAAAGGGAAACACTATCCACCGTGACCACTTGTAAATTAAAACCACTGCTAGTTTAAGAGGTCATGATTGCAAACCTTCAAAGAACTTACTTCTGACATGAAGGCTGTCAACCATAGGACACTGGACAGCCTTCAAGGGATGCTTGGGAAAATTGAAGGAACATTAAATCCCTGACTCATAACGGTGGTCAGTGCTTCAAACTGAGAAGTATTTGATTGGCTCAGTGCTCTCAAGCAGGCTGTGTAACATGGGCTGAAGTATCCAGCTACTTCCTATTAGTGGGAGCATGGTGTCAGAAGAGCTATTGAAGGTCAGCATATGTACTCTAACTAGTGATGGCGAACCTTGGCAACCCAGATGTTTCTGAACTACATGTGCCCATGATGCTTAGCCAGCAAAAAGGCATCATGAGACATGTAGTTTCAAAACATCTGAGGTGCCAAGGTTTGCATCACTGCTCTTAAGTAACACCTCCCCATTTACCATAGACTTCATCTTAAAAATCCCTTTATCTCCATCGCGGTGGTCTCCTTTAACATACTTCTGGAAATTCAGCTAGCATCTTTGTCAAAGCAGGACTGAAAAATTGCATCAGTCAGCCAATCCAATGCCTCCCAAAGCAAAATGCATTGAGAAGCACTGCACAGCTTGCTTACCAAAACCCTGGAAGTTTGTCCAGCACAAGCAGACTTGATAGTTTTCCTGGTGGAGCAAAGTCCTCTACTATGGAATGCTGAATCTTCTACCTGCTAGAACATGCTGCTCACCATTTAAAGTAAATTAAATGCTTTTTGCACGCTTGTGTAAGGATGGGGCGTACCTACGTGGCCTTATCTCGAATAGATTACTAGAATTCAAAAAAAATAAAAATTTAAAAAGGAGAAACGGTAAAGAACTCCTTTTAAAGATTCGCAAACGCACCGAATTAGAATTTATTTATTTTTAAATTTATTTGTCCATCGGGCTACAGTGGTAGCCCAATCTACCGGTCCCTGATGACAATCTACTTGTCTTGACAAGAAAAAGAATTTCTACAAAACAGCATTTAAAAAAGTCTTATTAGAAGAACCAACACATTAACGTGATCAACAAACTCAAGTATTGTGGTACCACAGAACACTCCTACAGATGTGTTTACTCCTATATCCTGTGTAGCAACAAAACACGGTATTGTGCACCGTGTATGAGAGTATCAGAGCGCCACAGTAATAAAACTCATAGGAATGTTTACTAGCTTTAAACATCACTCTCCCAATTTGTCCTTAGCTACTTCGGACTCCGTTATATCTATTGCCTTTCTCCTTTTGTCCTTGAGCATCTTCTCTTCGGACTAGATTTCTTCATTTTATGTGTCATCCGCTTGTCCCAAAATGTTCTGATCTTGTGTCCTTTTAAATACTGTGTATTATGTACAGTGTTTATACACTGTTGTATACCCTATACTGCTCCTTATACTGTCAGACTTTCCCCTAGTTTCCTCTCCCTTAAGACTTTCCTATTTAGGGAACTCCCTGACACAACCAGTCCATCAATCTCACCTTGCAGTCCTCTCCTCCTGTTTCCACCACAACCCTTCTAGATTGTGAGTTCCCACGGGAACAGGGCCCTAGTTTCCTCCTGTACTGGTTTGTCAAAATGTTGTTCAATGTATTGTAACCAGGTCTATACTGTGCTTATTGTACAGCGCTACGGAATATGCTGGCACTTTATAAATAATAAAACAAGGGATTGTGGGTTATATACAGTACACTCTGCTGATCCTGAGTATAACAGAGTCCCTGATACAACTGTGTATTACACGTAGTTACTGTTATTGGTAGTTTACATACTGTGTTTGGGAGAGCCGTTTGTGTCATAGTGCCCCCCCCCCCCCCTGTGGTTACCTGCCCTCCCGTGCATTCCCCTGTATCTGGGGACTTTACTTTTAGTTTTGTAGTCTGGGCTGGGGGATAAATCTCAAGCCGACATGCACCCACCAATCAGCGGCTGGAGGAGGGAGAGGTCGGGCCAGCAGTTCTCTTGGACAGCCTGTCATTGATGTCTGATTTAAACCTCTGACACGCTGATCAGCCCCAACACACACTGTAAATGTGTGTGTCCACTGCCAACGCCAATCTCGCCTCTGCTAGCCCACAAGCCAAAGCCATATAAAAGAGTTTTTGTCCACCGAATGAAAGAAGTTGCCTGGAGCATTGGGCTATATATAGGAATTACCCATCCCTGTAGATTTTTTTTTTTTTTAAGGGAATATAAAACAGTACATGATAAAAGCAGATAACAAAAGTGCACGGTAGCGGTTGAATTTTATGTGGCATCGGATTTCATGGCCACATTTTGAGTCCAGTAGCAAAGTATATTGATCATTGGAGAGGATTTGCTTTGCGGTAGATGCCAGAGGCACTTGAAAGCTTTGGGGGGGGGGGGTTAGCTGCGGAAGGGAGAAGACGTGCATAGCTGCGGAAGGGAGAAGACGTGCATCTGTGGAGCTCTGCTCTATTCTGCTCTGTTAAGAGGCTTTTTGGCTGTCTATCTCCACCGGTTTTACCTACTTTTTTGGTCCCTCTGCGTCTGACCACCAGGCGTGCCTTGTCCGGAGCCCGTTCGGTCCCCCCTTCGGACCAGAAACGTGTGTTCCGGCGGCTGATCTGGGCCGACATGCTCCTTCGGCGGCCATTTTGAAGTCTACCTCTTGTCAGGGATTCATGCCCAGCCAATCCTCCGCTGCCCTGGAGGATTTCGTCCTCAGCTGAATGCCTGGATCGTGCCGTGCTTCCCCTCCCCCCCAGGCGGATTGAGGGGCCTCGCTATTGGCTCTCGACATGTGCCTGGCGTTGCGGCAGGGAGATGACACCCCCCCCCCTGCAGAGGGGTATGGCGCACACGCTCCTCGTCTGATTCTGCTTCCACTCGGCCATCGGCAAGTTCTCGTGACGGGGCAGACTGATGGTGGTACTATAGACCTGCCGAGCGGAGAAAGCCCTGACACCATTCAAGGTGGAACCTGCCCCATCACGAGAACTTGCCGATGGCCGAGTGGAAGCAGGATCAGAAGAGGAGCGCTGTAACAGAGACCCAGCTGAGGTGTTGCTTCGGGATCTTGGGGCTCCGGGAGTATCGCCGAAACCGAGTGCGGATGTGCAACCGACTGCGGGCTTGGAGGCGACTGCTGTGCTGGACAAGCCTGAACTGTGCCGGAGGAGTGGGAGGGCCGCCGTTTCTGGCCCGCTCAGGCTGGCTGCTACGGGGGTGCTGGACTGCTCTTGGCCGTGTAGCGCCGCTGGTGTTGAGGTGGCCGAGGTATGGTCTGCCCGGCGATTCCCAGTGGCCCGGCCTGGCGGGGATGTCACTCCTGCACTCTGGATGGATACGGGCTGAAGATTATTTTTGCCTCCCCCGGTTCCAAGCCCCTACCGAAATTAAGTGACCCCCCTTCCTGATGCCTTTTTCTTTTTTCCTGCCCCTCTCCCTCTGTCTTATTCCCCCTGCAAACGATGACTTTACTTTTCCGAGACATTCCCTCGTTTAAGTTTTCTGGCTGAGATTTTTTTCTTTGCTTATTGAGGTTGCTCCCTGATTTTTTCGCTGAGTTTTTTGCTGAATTACCCTGATGGAGATGACTTTTGTTTGTTTTCTTATGCAGTTTCAAGACTACTTTTTATTCCTATCCGCTGTCTACCTGATGCCACGCTCTGGCCCTGCGCGGCCATTTTCACTTACAGTTGTCTTATTTTGGTACTGAAAAATTCAGAAATAAAAAGAAAGAAAAAAAAGGTTTTAAGATAATTGCAGATCCTGTCATTAGGCTTTGTATCCTTGGAGGCTCCTTTTCTTTCTTTGCTTATAGACATATAATTAACATATTGACCGGGTCATATTAAAACCCATCAGCAATGAATGGTTCATATTTTTAATACAGTTTGCAAGGCAATGTATTACAAACAAAGAAGATTGCGACAGGAGCGAACCCAACTCACCATTTTCTTGTGCAAACCTGGAAGCTTCTAAAAACGTAACTTCGCGGTCAGCATCCAAGTCTTTCTTGTTCCCACACAGGATAATGACGATATTTTGACTGGCCAGCATTCGTGCATCTGTTAGCCAGTTTGTGAGTGCATTATAGGTTTCTCGGCTGAATAGAAAGAAATGCCAGTTAGACTTTAAGAGACAGGAAATAATATAAATTAAGGATACAAATTCTTAATGTGACAGCATCTGCTCAATAAGTCGTCGTCCCCCAATTTAAGCTTGTAATACTCCCCTTTTATCCCTTTGAGCATGCTGCTCCTCTTCAGTTCAGGGCTTCTGAAATGCAGAAGTCCCTGCAGATTTCCACGTAATTTGCATACCTACCAATGTACACAAGTTCTGCAGTGCCTGCCCAGAACGATGGATTGGTACCAGATCCGGACTGGCCATCAGGCATTTGCCTATTTTGAAAATTGTATACATATCTGATCAGCGCAAACTGGTTGCTATCAGGGTCTTGATGTCTCTCTTTGATCAGCAGACCATGTATTGGTATACATAGAAAGAAATGTGAAAATATACAATGTGAAGTATATCAGAAATGTGAAACGTATATACGAATCAGCATATAGTATTTAACTCACAAACAGAGCCTATCACTGGCTCTAAGTGGAACTGCGCGTATGGGTTGTTTTTTTTGTTGTTGTAGTTTTCACAGGTGACCCACACCATACAGGGGTGTCCTCTTTCGCGTCTCAAAACATCATGAAAGAAAAAAAGAACAGCACAACCCTACTTGTGTGGAATCAGGATGTTAATCCACATATGATGTTTTGCCAATTTTCCACTTACTCTTGTTGGAGCTTTCGTAGCTCTAACATCAGCACATGTGGATTTTTACAGGACCGGGCAAATCCACAAAACCACCATAGAGACACAACATAAATCTTTCAAAAGATTTAATAAAAATAAAAAATAAATAAAATTAAATAAAACCGGTATCCAGGACACGTTTCGTCGCACAAAAGGTAAATACCTCCTGTATCGCATTTTATTGTCCTCAATAACAGTCAGTTGCATGTGTCTCTAATTGTCCCCTGGCTTGCATTTCACGCCTCCGTTTCGTAAAACGCCAGGCAAACACGGGTGCTGCCATCTTGCGCATGCGGTTAGGTGTCCTGTGTGGTTCGCGATGGTTAATGAAGGCGTCGTCCTCTCGTGCCTGCGCTTTGAGGTCTTCTGCTTTCATGATGCACGTTAGGGCTGTGCAATATTGACAAAATAATCATATTGCGATTTCTTGAATGAATATTGCGATTTTATTTGCGATTTAGCCAATTGTTTTTGCTTTTTCAAACATGCTACATACATTTTAAATGTATTCAGTATTCAGCACGTGGATATACTGCCCCAGCACATGGATATACTGCCCCCTGTTAACGGCTCCCTGTTAACTTCCGGCGGCACACAGAGCTGGGGTGCTCGCCTGGGGGAACCATGTGACGAGCCGCCTGAACGCGGCTCGTCACGTGGTTCCCCCTGCGAGCGCCCAAAGCACCATGCCGCCGCCGCCGGAAGTTAACAGCCGAAAATCGCAGCCGTATGCTATTTAGAAATCGCAGGGTTGGAAATCGCGATTCGATTGCGATTGCAATTAATTGCACAGCCCTAATGCACGTCAGTAGTATGTTAGTGATATCGCATTCCCGGCAAACTTGTGTCTCAATACTTTACAGGAAGCATTGTGCTACATAAACCGGCTCCAAAAAAGTATTAATCCCTAAAAGAAAGGTTACACTTTAACATGTATTCATACATATAATTCTCTGACGTCCTCTTCTTCAAACCATACATATTTCTCCCCCCCTAAGAGGTTTATAAAATTGCCTTCCTATGGACGGGTTCTTTTACCAATACAATAATTGTCTCTTTATGGTACAACTCTTTATTATTCCCGGTGTTATAATCATGGTGGCTAAAAATCATTACGTATATATTCGATTGATTTCATGGTTAGTGAATAACGTTATACCTATATAACGGTGATATTAGTGATCATAGTATATTCAGTTGTGTTCAAAATTATTCAACCCCCAATGCTGTAAAGGGTTTTAGGGAATTTAGTGTACATTTGTAATTGTATTCAGAATGAAATCCTACAAGGACTTTTTAAAGAACCATATGCAACTAAAATGACATCAGTTGGTTTTGTAATACAGTAGTAAATGTTTCTTTTGTGAATTCTTCATTGACACAATTATTCAACCCCTTAAAGACTACCACTCTGAAGAAGAGGTTCATTCAAGTGTTTTCAATCGGGTATTGAAAACACCTGTGGATGTCACGGAGCAGCAATAAAGCATAATAAGCACCAATTAGGCAGCTTTAAAATGACTGATACTCAGCTCCTCCTAGACATTTACTGGTGTGGTTACAAACATGGTGAAGTCAAGAGAATGGTCCAGGAAGACAAGAGAAGAGGTGATTACTCTTCACAGGAAGGGCAATGGCTATAAGAAGATTGCAAAGATGTTAAACATACCAAGAGAGACCATAGGAAGCATCATTCGCAAATTCAAGGCAAAGGGCCCTGTTGAAACGCTACCTGGTCGTTGCAGAAAGAAGATGCTGACTTCGACTACAGGGAAGCTTCAGCATGTGCAAGGTACCATGAATTCTCTTCAGTACCAGGAGATATTGGATGACAATGTGATGCAGTCCGTCACAAACCTGAGGCTTGGGAGACGTTGGACCTTTCAACAGGACAATGATCCCAAGCATACCTCCAAGTCCACTAGAGCATGGTTGCAGATTAAAGGCTGGAACATTTTGGAGTGGCCATCGCAGTCACCTGACTTAAATCCGATTGAGAACCTCTGGTGGGACTTAAAGAAAGCAGTTGTAGTGCGCAAGCCTAAGAATGTGACTGAACTGGGAGGCTTTTGCCCATGATGAATGGGCGAAGATACCCGTAGATCGCTGCAAGACACTTGTGTCAAGCTATGCTTCACGTTTAAAAGCTGTTATAACAGTAAAAGGATGTTGTACTAAGTACTAAGATTGAATGTCACTTGGGGGTTGAATAAAACTGATAATGATGTGAGCACAGAAGAGACATTTGTGGTTATTTCATTATAAATGTTATGTTATATTTGTCTGACCTACACGTGCCTCTTTGATTTAATTGTAAGCAAGATGACTGAATGATCAAAATCAATGTCAAACTGGCCAAAATACTCAATTTCAGTGGGGGTTGAATAATTTTGAACACAACTGTATACTATTTAAGGTCTGTCGAATTCATTATGACCAATGGAGATGTGTATTTTAACAATTAAATTAACCTATATAATTTCTATAAATAAAGTCTGAATCTTAAACGTTATTAACTAATAAATATGCATATCTTATTTCTTAAGTGTTTTCCAAGTGATGTTAGCCACTATCTTGACGTATCTTTCTATATTAAATGGTGAACTAATTTATATTGTGTATTTAATAGTGTCTATTATTAATAATGAATTATAACCGATATTTATCACAATGCATATATCGACAAATAAATGAAATCCGGTGATAAACTCCCTTGTACAACTATATAATCATCTTGTGAATGAATAACTAACATTTTGTTAATTAAAATATGTCGGCAAAATAAATAAGTGAATAGGAGTGTGGTTTTTTTTTGTGTATATCCTTATTATAAACCCCTGTATATTAAATAAGATATCTCAGCATTGATAAGGTGTAGTACATGGATGGTAGAATAGGAAGGCAGGTAACAATATCAGAGGAAATGAGACACCTCAAAATCATTATTCAGTGATAAAGTACCCATCTCAAAAATACTTCACATCTCCTCCTGTCCTAACCTCTTCATTAAATCATCCTCTATATCTTTTATATAGACTTTTTTGATGGCAGTGAACTTCAGACCCATAGGCGAACTATTGTGATTGAGTTTAAAGTGTACAGGTACCGAGTGTTTTTCGTATTTATTTTTTATGTTCCTGATATGCTCTGAAACCCTAACATTCAAAGCTCTCTTGGTCCGACCTATATACTGTAATCCGCATGGGCATACCAACATGTACACTACATTCTTGGAACAGCAGTTCAAAACTTCTCTTATCTTGACCTAGTTTGTTTTTTTGGTTGATATACATGTTCTTATATCCTTGTTTCCTGTTGATCTACATGCCAAACATTGGTCACAGTTATATAAAAAAACAAAACCTATTTTAACCCAAATAGTCTCTTTTTCTCAACTTTATTTTTGGTTTTACTGTGCTAAACTAGATTTCAAATATATTTTAGGTTTTTCTTCTATATACTCCTTTAAATCTCCATCTTCATGTAGGAGGTGCCAATATATTTTTTTTAACCTCCCTGGCGGTCTATTTACTTTGAAATTTCCTGTCTGAAAGTGGTCAGTCCCCCCCCCCCCCCAGCGGCATCACGAGTGTGGCTCGGGGTTGAATTCCTATGTTGGAAGCGGTAACCCCGAGCAACACTTGTGATGCCGCTGGAAACATCACCTCTCCCTGCGATCCCTCGATGTCCCCAGCTGTTTCCTCCGGCGATCGCGACCTCATTACTTCCTGGTTCCCTCCTCGCGAGAAGGAATCCAGGACGTATGAGGTCGCGATCGCCGGAGGAGACTGCAGAGGTCAGCGAGGGAGCGCAGGGTGATGTATACAGCCCTAGTGTGTCTCGGGGTTACCGCTCTCAGCGGTGAAATTTAACCCCGAGACACTCGGGAACACCGCCAGGGAGGTTAAAATACTTTTAATATTGCTAGCCTTACTATTGTAGTAACAAATAATTGTAACCGTATTATTTCCTTGGTTTTTCTTGGATTTATAATGTAGCAGCTCATTGTGATCTTCCTGTGTTCGTTTATCAACTGTAGAATCTAAATCTCTCATTATAGCCTTTTTCAACAAAATCCTTTTTGAGAGAATGTGCCTGTTTGAAGATTTCTGTCCTTTTGGTACACCACTCAACCATGTTGGATTGTGGCAACAGGATATATCAATGAAGGTATTCGTGTTGACCGCTTTAAAGATGATTTTGGTTTTTAGAAGGTCTCCCTCCCTGTAAATTTTGAGATCCAGAAATACTACTTTTTCTGCACTCCACTTTTTGTCCAGTTTAATACCCCATTCTTGGTTATCTAGGTTGTTCAGAAATAACGTAAGATCTCCCTCTTCACCTCTCCAAATAAAGAAAATATAATTTATGTGCCAGCGATAGGCCAAATTAATCACCATTAATATAAAAAGACACGCCAAATTAGTGGCTAAGATCACTTGGAAAACACTTAAGATATGCATATTTATTACTTAATAACATTTAAGATTCATAGACTTTATAGAAATTATACAGATTAATTTAATTGATAATATACACTTCTCCATTGATCATAATTAATTCGACAGACCTTAAATAGTATATATAATATGATCACTAATATCACCGTTATATAGGTATAACGTTATTCAATGAAATCAATCGAATATATGTAATGGTTTTTAGCCATCATGATTATAACACAGGGAATAATAAAGAGTTATACCATAAAGCGACAATTATTGTATTGGTAAAAGAACCCGTCCATAGGAAGGCAATTTATAAACATCTGGGGGGGGGGGGAATATGTATGGTTTGAAGAAGAAGAGGACAGGGAGTTAAAGTCCTGGCTGAAATTGTTGGCACCCCAGACATTTTTCCAGAAAATCAAGTATTGCTATACATAGGTTTATTCCCTTTGTGTGTATTAGAACAAAACAAAAAAAAGGGAGGAAAAAAAAAGCAAATTGGACATAATGTCACACAAAACTCCAAAAATGGGCTGGACAAAATTCTTGGCACCCATCCAAAATTGTGGATAAATAAGATTGTTTCAAGCATGTGATGCTCCTGCAAACTCACATGGGCAAGTAACAGGTGTGGGCAATAACAAAAAAAAAAAAAAACACACCTGAAAGCAAATAAAAAGGAGAGAAGTTCACTTAGTCTTTGCATTGTGTGTCTGTGTGTGCCACACTAAGCATGGACAACAGAAAGAGGAGAAGAGAACTGTCTGAGGACTTGAGAACCAAAATTGTGGGAAAACATCAACAATCTCAAGGTTACAAGTCCATCTCCAGAGATCTAGATTTGCCTTTGTCCACAGTGCGCAACATTATCAAGAAGTTTGCAACCCATGGCACTGTAGCTAATCTCTCTGGGCGTGGACGGAAGAGAAAAATTGATGAAAGGTTGCAACGCAGGATAGTCCGGATGTTGGATAAGCAGCCCCAAACAAGTTCCAAAGAAATTCAAGCTGTCCTGTAGGCTCAGGGAGCATCAGTGTCAGTGCGAACTATCTGACGACATTTAAATTAAATGAAACGCTATGGCAGGAGACCCAGGAGGACCCCACTGCTGACACAGAGACATAAAAGAGCAAGACTACAGTTTGCCAAAATGTACTTGAGTACGCCAAAAGCCTTCTGGGAAAACGTCTTGTGGACAGACGAGACCAAGATAGAGCTTTTTGGTAAAGCACATCGTTCTACTGTTTGCCGAAAACAGAATGAGGCCTACAAAGAAAATAACAGAGTACCTACAGTGAAATATGGTGGAGGTTCAATGATGTTTTGGGGTTGTTTTGCTGCCTCTGGCACTGTGTGCCTTGATTGTGTGCAAGGCATCATGAAATCTGAGGATTACCAAAGGATTTTGGGTCGCAATGTAGAGCCCAGTGTCAGAAAGCTGGGTTTGCGTCCGAGATCTTGGGTCTTCCAGCAGGACAATGACCCCAAACATACGTCAAAAAGCACCATGAAATGGATGGCAACAAGGCGCTGGAGAGTTCTGAAGTGGCCAGCAATGAGTCCAGATCTAAATCCCATTGAACACCTGTGGAGAGATCTTAAAATTGCTGTTGGGTAAAGGCGCTCTTCCAGTAAGAGAGACCTGGAGCAGTTTGCAAAGGAAGAGTGGTCCAAAATTCCAGGTGAGAGGTGTAAGAAGCTTATTGATGGTTATAGAAAGCGACTGATTTCAGCTATTTTTTCCAAAGGGTGTGCAACCAAATATTAAGTTGTGGGTGCCAAGAACTTTGTCCAGCCCATTTTTGGAGTTTTGTGTGACATTATGTCCAATTTGCTTTTTTTCCTCCCTTTTTTGTTTTGTTCCAATACACACAAAGGGAATAAACATGTGTATAGCAAAACATGTGTTATTGCAATACTTTTCTGTGAAAAATACTTGATTTTCAGGAAAAATGTCTGGGGTGCCAACAATTTCGGCCATGACTGTATATGTATGAATACATGTTAAAGTGTAACCTTTCTTTCAGGGATTAATACTTTTTTGGAGCCGGTTTATGCAGCACAATGCTTCCTGTAAAGTATTGAGACACATAAGTTTGCTGGGAATGCGATATCACTAACATACTACTGACTTGCATCACGAAAGCAGAAGACTCAAAGCGCAGGCGCGAGAGGACGACGCCTTCATTAACCATCGCGAACCGCACAGGACACCTAAACGCATGCGCAAGATGGCAGCACCCGTGTTTGCCCGGTGTATTATGAAACGGAGGCGTGAAACGCACACCAGGGGATAATTAGAGACACATGCAATTAATAATGACCGTTATTGAGGACTATAAAATGCGATACAGGGGGTATTTACTTTTATGCCAGCTGACGAAGTCGGTTTGTGCGACAAAACGATTCCTGGATACCTGTTTTATTTAATTTTATTGATTTTATTAAATCTTTTTAAAGATTCATCTTGTGTCTCTATGGTGGTTTTGCGGATTTGCCCGGTCCTGTAAAAATCCACATGCGCTGATGTTAGAGCTATGGAAGCTCCAACAAGAGTAAGTAGAAAATTGGCAAAACATCATATGTGGATTGACATCCTGATTCCACACAAGGAGGGTTGTGCGGTTTTCTTTCGTCTTTCATGATGTTTTGAGACGCGAAAGAGGACACCCCTGTAAGGTGTGGGTCACCTGTGAAAACTACAAAAAAAACAAAAAAAAAACACCCATACGCGCAGTTCCACTTAGGCTCTATGTGTGGGAGTTAAATACTGTATGCTGATTCGTATATACCAGGGGTCAGCAACCTTGGTTCCCTGATGTTTTGGGAACTACATTTCCCATGTGGCTCAGTCACCAATTAGGCTGACTAAGCCACATGGGAAATGTAGTTACCAAAACATCAGGGAGCCAAGGTTGCTGAAACCGGCCCTGGTATATACAGTTGCAAGAAAAAGTATGTGAACCCTTTGGGATTATGTGGAGTTTTGCATGAATTGGTCATAAAATGTGCTCTGATCTTCATCTAAGTCACAACAATTTGAAAAACACAGTCTGCTTAAAATAATACAACACAAACATTATAAGTTTTCATGTTTTTATTGAACAGAACATTTAAACATTCACAGTGCAGGGTGGAAAAAGTATGTGAACCTTTGGACTTAATAACTGGTTGACCCTCCTTTGGCAGAAATAACCTCAACCAAACGTTTCCTATAGTTGCAGATCAGACCTGCACAACGATCTGGAGTAATTTTGGACCACTCCTCTTCACAAAACTGTTTCAGTGTAGCAATATTCTTGGGATGTCTGGTGTGAATCACTCTCTTAAGGTCATGCCACAGCATTTCAATCGGGTTGAGGTCAGGACTCTGACTGGGCCACTCCAGAAGGCGTATTTTGTTTTGTTGAAGCCATTCTTTTGTTGAATTACTTGTATGCTTTGGGTCATTGTCCTGTTGCATCACCCATTCTCTGCAGAGCTTCAGTTGGCGGACAGATGGTCTTACGTTTTCCTGCAAAATGTCTTGATAAACTCTGGAATTCATTTTTCCATCAATGACAACAATCCGTCCAGGCCCTGAGGCAGCAAAGCAGCCCTAAACCATGATGCTCCCTCTGCCATGTTTTACAGTGGGGATGAGGTTTTGATGTTGGTGTGCTGTGCCTTTTTTTCTCCACACAGTGTTGTGTGTTTTTTTCAAACAACTCAATTTTGGTTTCATCTGTCCACAGAATATTTTGCCAGTAGTGCTGTGGAACATCCAGGTGCTCTTTTGCAAACTTCAAACGTGCTGCAATATTCTTTTTGGAAGCAATGGCTTCCTCCGTGGTGTCCTCCCATGTACTCCATTCTGGTTTAATGTTTTCCTTATTGTAGATGTGTCAACAGAAATGTTAGCATGTGCCAGAGATTTCTGTAAGTCTTTAGCTAACACTCTAGGATTCTTCCATACCTCATTAAGCATTCTGCGCTCTGCTCTTGCAGTCATCTTTACAGGACGACCACGCCTAGGGAGAGTAGCAACAGTGCTGAACTTTCTCCATTTGTAGACAGTCTGTCTTACCGTGGACACATGAACATCAAGGCTTTTGGAGATACTTTTGTAACCCTTTCCAGCTTCATGCAAGTCAACAATTCTTGATCGTAGGTCTTCTGAGAGCTCTTTTCTGCAAGGCATGGTTCACATCAGGCAGTGCTTCTGGAAACCAGTCAACCCAAAACTGGTGTGTGTTTTTAAAGGGCAGGACAGCTTTCAGCAACACCTCCAATAATATCATACTGATTGGACTCAGCTCTTGGAGAAGTCATTAGGCTAGGGGGTTCACATACTTTTTCCACCCTGCACTGTGAATGTTTACATGTTATGTTCAATAAACACATGAAAACATATGTTTGTGTTGTATTATTTTAAGCAGACTGTGGTTTTTCAAATTGTTGTGACTTAGATGAAGATCAGAGCACATTTTATGACCAATTGATGCAAAACTCCATGTAATCCCAAAGGGTTCACATACTTTTTCTTGCCACTGTATGTTTCACATTTCTGATATACTTCACCATTGTATATTTTCACATTTCTTTCTATGTATACCAATACATGGTCTGCTGATCAAAGAGAGACATCAAGACCCTGATAGCAACCCGTTTGCGCTGATCAGATATGTATACTATTTTTTAATTACTGGTCTAGGGAAAACCACTGTTTCTGATCAAGCATTGGGATTGGTGGTGGAACGTGCTCTGTGGCGCTGACCTTATATCTACATATGAAATTTGTCTATTTTGCCTGATGGCCATTGTGTCCCTTGGGCTGACCACTAGGCTTAGTGCTGCTCAAGGGCTCACATTCCAGCAAGCCTTAAAGCCGGCAGAGGATGAAACAGCATCCTGGTCGGCTGGCGCCCTCGACGAGCAAATTAGTCTTTGCTACAAATCGCGCACAGACGACATTCACACTAGTCTCCGCGGCTCAGTGAGTCTGAGGCAAATGGTGCAATATGACGTTTCAGAGTGTCGGCACCTGGACTCACTGTCAGAGGGAGAACAGCGCAAGAGGAGCCATGGACCTTCCTACCCAGCGCCCTTCTCACACCTGCCCACTGAACCACCAATGATTTTGTCTCCTCCCTGCACAAAAGGTAAGCAAGAGAGAGGGCAATAATTAGTTATAAATGTATTTTAATATATTAAAATTAGGGATGCACCGAAACGAAAATTTAGGATCGTTTCGGACCAAAACTGATACCGAAAATCAGACATGAGAACCTGGGCCTGGAGGCCGGGGACTCGCCTGATCCCGAAGGTCGGCCTAGCTCGGCCGGCCTCCAGGCCCAGGTTCGCATGGCTGATTGGTTGCACCTTAAATACTCACCTACATCCTCCTACTTTGGCCCTGAGCTCCAGCGGTGACCATCTTCCGGCTGTCGCAGGCTGCTCGGCCATCCTCCAGGCTCAGGCGAGCCCCCGGCCAACCGAAAATCAGACATGAGAACCTGGGCCTGGAGGCCGGGGACTCGCCTGATCCCGAAGGCCAGCCTAGCAAGCTGCTCGACCGGCCTCTAGGCTCAGGCGAGCCCCCGGCAGCCTGCGACAGCCAGAGGACGGTCACCGCTGGAGCTCAGGGCTGAAGTAGGAGGATGCAGACGAGTATGTTGCCTACACATACTCACCTACATTGGCCCCGAGCTCCTCCAGCGGTGGCAGTCATCCTGCATCCAGTACCCGCTCTCTCTGTGTCGGTCACCGAGATGACGTCACGAAAGCCTTTGACCCAGGGTCAAAGGCTTCCGTGACGTCATACCGGCGACCAACGGAGGGAAGACACTGGATGCAGGATGACTGCCACCGCTGGATGCCGATGTAGGAGAGTATGTGCAACCAGTAGAGGACTCAAGGCCGATGTAGGTGCTCTCCACTCCCAACAAAATCCATCACCTGGGCTTGGAGGCCCGCCCAAGCCCCCTGCTCGTCCAGCCTTCAGACTCAGGCGAACACCCTGCTCGGTTGGCCCTCCAAGCTTAGGCGAGCCCCAGGCTCAGCTGGGCCTCTAGGCCCAGGCCAAGCCCGGGGCTCGCCTGAGCCTGAATGCCGGCCGAGCACACGGCCCACTTCCTTCTGTATTTGTACGGCTATCTCAGGTTGCAACGGTGTGCTCCACTCCACTACCCTTGTTTTTTATTGTTATCTACAGGTATATTTAGGGAATACCTTTAGGAGTGTCGAGCACCTGGCTATATACGTATCTCTCTATTGGTGTCGTGCGCGGCTATCTTGGGTTTTTCACCCATTTTTCTATCGATAATTAATAGATAATGAATAGTTGACAACTATTTTAAAATCAGTTATCAGATTAAACCGAACACATGCCGATTACAGTCAAAGTAAAATGATAACCCCAGAAGCTACTTCAGAGAGATTGGAGAAGTCCTGGCTGCTTTACTCCGTGTGAGATGTACCCTGACCACTTTAGCTAATTTTAAGTGGTCAGGCTGCGCAGAGTGCCCCCTCTCTTCTCACCCCGCTTTGATAGACAGGATGATGTCACGAGAGTGCTCGTAGTAGTGTTTGTTTGGGGGGGTGGGTTGGAAGCAGACACCGGTTTAAACTCCGCAGGCTGCATCAATCCATCACTCTGAGCAGGTGCTAGCGTACCTTGTTTGCAAAAAGTACACAAGTTACATGAGATATGCAATTCACAAATGTATGTATGACTTTTTGTACACTAGGCTAATTGCTTAGGTACAAAGGGGGGGTAGAGTTTTGTGTAGCCAAAAAAAATATAGCATATTTTTATCCGATGAATCGATTGATAAAAACAAAATAAAATAATTAAAATTATATATATATATATATATATATATATTATATATATATATATATATATATATATATATAATATATATATATATATATATAACCAGGAAGAGAGCACTCCAGTCAACACATTCAAAAACCAGCAACAACAGCTCCATGCATGGGTTCATTATACCAGATTTTACCACATGTTGACAAATTCTTAAATCTGAGCTTCGTTGAATAAAATGGTGGAAATTTAGTTTGCAATGAACGGCCGTGAATTGCTTTAAGCCTGCCAACAACGTCAATGTAATCCACCCTCTGGCAGGTCCTACTCTGCAAACCTAATGACTGCCCTTCATGGGATAAACTCACTTACTGAGGAACAAGTCCTTTCCTGGAGCTCCCTGCAGATAAAGGTTAAATAGAACCTGGGGGAGGAGTGCATACCCAAGAGATTCATATGAAAAACATTCTTGGGTATGCACCCTCCCTGTCACAGGGAGGTCTGGATGCTTACTGATCATTTCCTAGAATTGAACATTAGGACATTAAGGGTCACATGGGTGGGGGGGGGGGGATTAGATGTCGTAAAAAGTGAGAGTCAAATGGAATGTTCAAAATGGGAAAATAGACGCATTTTGAACATTCCATTTGACTATCACTTTTTACGACATCTAATCCCCCCCACCCATGTGACCCTTAATGTCCTAATGTTCAATTCTAGGAACTGATCAGTAAGCATCCAGACCTGAGGAAGAGAGGAATCCTCCCAAAATCTCGTCTTTTAAATGTAACGTTAGTCCAATAAAAAAAAGGTATCACTACGTACGGCTATACTCATATATATATATTATTTTTTTTGTGCAAAATAATCATTAGTTGCAGACCTAGACCATTAGGGTGCCTTGCATGTGTATTAGAAAAGATATTCGCATGTCATCACGTGATGATTCCCCAACACAACGGAGTCCAAAGCTTACAATATAAACAAAATAAAGCTTTAGTGTATAACAATAGAGCAGTTAGCAAAGAAAACAAAATTCCAGTTTTTGGAGTCTTCCAGATTAAGGGTTCCTAACCTGTGTATGAGAGAGACAGACACAAACACAAAGCGTATATTTACATAAGTAAATGTGTGTAAGTGTCCTATTCCACCCAAGCCATAAATAGTAGTTTGCAAATGGATAATTTGTGCCCGAGCCGTTATCCACTTGCAGCTTATCAATGGCTCCATTTTGACTGAGCTGTTGTATAGGGGGCTTGAGTTGCAACATTTTGGAGCTGCTGATTCATACCAGCAGGAACACCAGTTGACACCGCTGGTATTGGCCCCTGGATTCTAGGATGACCCTGCACAAAGTCACTGAGGAATATTTGTTCCCCGTGATCCACTGCATCCAACAATAGGAGAGACAGCAACACCATGGGACTAAAAGGAAAGTTATGGATTTTTTAAATCTGTTGTTACATGTCGAGAGATTTACCAGGTCATTTCTGTATACTGTTAAGGATGAAAAGAATGAACTTTGTAGGAACAGCTTGTTCTTATCAGGCTAGATGCAAATTAACAGCTATATTATACAATGTATAGGAGTCATTAATGTCCAGTAAGCTGCTGCAACAACCAAGCAGCAGGCAAATAGTGCCGTTCAGTTGCACTCAGACCATAACATTTTCATTTTAAAACATCCAGTGCAAATGGCTTTAAATATAGTACCTAGTGATGTCATATACAAGCAGAGCACCTGCAGCACCTCTGTAATAACTTCTTGTAACAGACCTACAACAAAACATAAGTAAAACATAATCAGATTTTTGGGGGATATTGAGCATTTATTCTAAATGTGTTTTTCTGGCTATAAGAGAAAACACAGATTCGTTTTTATCACAGAACCCATCTTGGCATAAATTGTTGTCAGACAGCTATAGAAACTTGGAGAATCGCAACCTAAACATAATAATAAACTGCATAGTGCAGATCATAACAATTAGAATAATAATGTCCTGGACACACACATGCGTGCAAATATTCAGCACGTAAATGCTGAAAGCACTACCCACCCATGTTCCACCATGCAGAAGATTTCACCAGCTTGAAAAATCACTGCACAGTAATCCTGAGTGTAATATGGGTAAAGTTACTACAGAATAAATCTATATATTTAAAAAAAAAAAAATTCTCCCAATAATCTAGGATACCGCTGGCAACACGCTTTGTTGCTAGTGTCTGCAATTTCTTCAAGGCAATATGTAGTGTGGACTTTATAAAAAGCTCTACAGGGAAAACCAACATCAGCATAAAAAGGTGTCCAACATTTTTTCATTAAACCACATACAAGCCGATCTATCAAAGCAGATTATAGTTTTTAATGATAAAATTACATGAACCAAGAAATGTAAACTAGTTTCACACTTACCTGAATCTCTCCTGACCGGCGGTGTCCCAGATCTGCAGCTTCACATGTTTACCGCCAACATTTATTATTTTTGATCCAAATTCTACACCTATCGTGTGATTAGAATCCTCTTTAACTGTAATAGAAATAAGATTATTTGTTTTTGATGGGTACCGATTTTCTACATTTTCAGAAGAAAATCTGTGTGAAAAGAATATTGATATTGGGTAACTCCTAGATATGGGTCAATAACCTTGGCCGTTGAGGTGTTTTAGAACTACATGTCCCATGAGGCTAAGCCAAGGCATTCAAATGGGTGGCTGAGCATCATGGGAGATATGGTTCCCAAGCACCTGGATAGCCAAGGCTGCTGATCCTTGATTTAGAGCCGTGGTTCCCAACCTTTTTTCATCCGAGTACCCCTTGGCAGCCCATTTCCAAAAATGGTATCCTCATATTAAAAAAATCTAATAAATATAATAATAATTTACTTTTTTAGGTTTCTCTCTCTCCTCTGCCTAATCTACCCTGGTCTCACACCTTCGATCCAGCTTTTCCTCTTCTTCCCTCTCCCTAGTTTCTCCCCATTTACCCATTGCTTCTCCTTATCTCCTCCCCACCATCTCCCTGTCTCCTCCCTAGCTTTTCCTTATCTCCTCCCCAGCTTCATATTGTCTATTCCACTGCTTCTCCTTATCTCCTTCCAGCACCCCCTCCTCTCCACCTCCCCCATATCTGTTCCACAGCCTCTTATTATCGCTTCCCATCTCCTCACACTTAGAACAAATAGGAATAATAATAATTATATATATATATTATATATATATATATATATATATATATATATATTCTTCGTTAGTGTGAAAGAAATATAAATGAAATAGTGAGGAAATGAAAGAAAACTCACAGTAATGTGTGGTGTGTATTAGCATATCACAGAGCTCCACAGCAATAAAACCCACATTAATGATTGTACAGTATGTATGTGCCTATCGCAGAACACCACAGCAGTATAACGCTCGCAGGAAAGGCAGTGAATATGAGTGTACACAGGATCCACAGCAATAAAACATACTGTAAAGACAGTGAATGAGCAAATACCAAATCCACAGCAATAAAACACATTGTAAAGGCAGTGAAAGAGCAGACACCAAATCCCCAGCGATAAAATACTAAACCGTGAGAACACAGCAATTTTTATGATAATCTTTCTAAAATGTTTACAGTCCGTCGTCAGGCCTGGCACTATGGTGATTGAAGGGGGCCCTTCACGCATGAAGTTCCTGGGTGCTGAAGGGGCGTGCTCAGTCTTGGCCAAACTCGTGTCATTTTAAGGAGGCGTGGCCGGGAGAGAGCCACGGGCAGGTGCATAGTGAGTGACGTGCCTGCTGCGAGAAGCTCCTGGAGACCTCAGTCACGGCCTGCAACGCTCGGCAGTGGATCTGCAGGATCCACGTCCGAGCCGAGGCCTGACTGAGTCTCTGACCGTCACCGGGCCCCTTCATCTGCTGTTGGACCGCATGCAATCCGAACCGGGATCAGATTGCAGCACGAGTCTGCCCGGTTTATAAAAAAAAAAAAAAAACGGGCGACATAGCACATTTTGCTATGTGTACCCCCAGGGGTCCTCGTACGTACCCCTGAGGGCACACGTACCACAGGTAGGAAACCGCTGCTCTAGTGCATTCTTGGCACTTAAAATGTTTGGTGAAGTGATTGCACAGCTTACTTAAATCACACATAACCAGGCCAAAAGCATATGTTTGCTTTCCTTCAGAGATACAAACATGTACATATGCAGTAACCTGGTTTCATAGACTGGCTTGCGATACCACAACACAGAATGTTGCATGCTAAACTCCCATCATCGTGGCTTTCGATATCTGCAGCAGAGGATAGTTTGCCAGGTTAATATTAGAATGAAATAGAAAAGACCAGCTGATGAGGCCGCATGCTAGCGGCAAAACGCGTCCTGGACTTGAGTCTAGTGTTTAATTTCCTTATTTTATTTTAATAAATTTTAAAAAGAACCAGTTCCTGCATGCCATTTGGTCTTTCATTGCGTTTGACCTAACAAAATCCATATGCTTCCTACCTCCAGCAAATGTTGAGTTGCCACTTGTTATGGTATCTATACCATTTATTTTGTGTCAGATACACACAAAGAGATTGTCTCTGTCTTTTTTCCGTATCCTAAACGGCCACGGTGAGGAATCCCCGATATTAAGGAGTGGGTTACCTGAGAAAAAAATTCCAGAAAAACAACCCAAAAGGCGCAAACCCGCTCAGAGCCAGTGTTGGGGCTCTTTCTTTGTGAGTTGTACCTAGGAGTTATACTGCACCAATGTTTTTCCTTGTTTTACCTATATCATGTACCATTGTTGGTGACGTTATTGTGAGAAGCCGTCCGAATCCCCTCGCGTCCATTTCACACTGACCAGATACGTATCTTTTTTTAATATTAGAAGGACACCACTTAGTGGACACCTGAAAAACTCTACAAAAACAACGCCAATTTGAAAAACGACTTCACCTGGTGTCGTTTTTGAAAGCAACATACATTTGCGAGCAGGACAAGTTGAATGAATAATAAAGAATTTCAAACTTTTAAATCCTTTTGTCACAGTCGTGGTAGTTTTATGGTTAAGGTTACTTTTAGGATTAAGCCTAACACAAGCACAAATAGCAGCCTGACTAAAATTCAATAGGCTTCGAAAATGCTCCAACTCCAAGGAGTTGAATTTAAAAAAGTGTCCAAACTGGAACGTGGCTTGAAATCAAGTGTCATTTTCATAAAGTGACTACTTTGCCAGCGTAGCAGGATTTTAGCTCAATGACAACCATAAAATATGGCTCCTCGTCAGGCCACCTCTGCACAGTTGCTGTGGAGCAGCAATTTTTCTCATCTAGGAACTTGAACCTCCTTCATCAGAAGAAAGTTAGCCAAGAGTCCCAGAGAGGAAATGGGCCCAAAACGGAGTGCAGAATTTATGGTGTTTAGTACTGAATTAGAGATACACGCAATACAAATATGAAGTCTAAGGCCAGTGTCAGACGAGCGCACTAAATGCGCCTGTACTGACGTGTCTACCAGCATCCGACGCAGCATTGTGACACTGCAATTCAAGCTTCCGTGCACAAAGCCTCCCTGTCAAAACGCTAGTCGTGCGTTGACGGGGCTGCAAAGCACGATCCTCCATAGGAAGATCGAGTCTTGCAGCGCTGAGTGCACGGACTGCGCTCAGCGAGGTGGCCAGACAGGCATCGAGTGGAAGGAACGTCCGCTCTCACGAACGTTCCTTCCGCTCTCTAAAGACGCTCGACTGTCCCTGGCCTAATGTAAAAACTGCATATTCTTATGCAAAAATGTGTCTGTTACTGAAGTCCAGTTCGTATAACTTTTGTTGCTGTGTTATGCAAAAATACTTACATTCCTTCTCTATAAATTGATGAAGGAGACAAGACTTGCCCGTTCCAGCATTTCCAATAACTAGGAATTTGAAAAGGAAATCTGTAAGAAGGAAAACATGAGTACCCATTAGACCAGAAAAAAACAGCACATTTTTTTACACAGATAAGCATTACAATGTCTGAACATTTTACGGAAGGTGTGTGTGTGGGGTGGAATACAGTGCACAGACAAGCTTTCAAAACATATTACTGATTACTTCAAGGGGAAAAAAGATACGGTGGGTGGCATGAATAAGGCTGGTGTCAGACGAGCATAGTGTTCACGTCCGTGATAGCATGAAAGAAAGCCCATCGGAGCCTGACACACGAAGTACGTCCGCACAACGGCCGCGGCCCACGGACGCAAGGCAGGCAAGAACGTACAACCCCTAGAACGGCCGCACAAAGTGCGCTGCGTCCGCAACGTCTGCATAGCTTTGTGTGTGAGTGATGGAACGTGGTCAGACGGACTGCATTTATACGTCCAGCATTTTTCACGGACAAAATGGTTTTGCTTTTTAATTTATTTTCCCTTCTACATCCGTCAAAATATACGTCAGTGAATAAACGGACTGTGTGGCCACTACTGCGTCTTCCGTACCAAAGTCGTCCGTACTGCACGGACGTACAGTTCGTACAAATCACGTTCGTCTGACCCTAGCCTAAGTCACTTGGAAGAGGCTTTTGAACATGTACATGTTCCAAATGCATCTTTCTTGGTAGTTGCACAATTAAATTGAGCTTATGCTGTACCATGTGATGTGAAAATCATGTTGAGTTGCATAGGCAGTAGTAGACGACTACTGGTAGGGCAGGTAAAACAGAAGCCCGGTTACTTTTCTAAAATTGTACAGTGCCAATAAGTGCCAGAAGTATTGAGGCTTGCCTCAAAAAAGATTATAGACCTTTGTCAGTCAGTACAGGCTGTCCAATGCTATGCACTCCACCAGGTCCTGACCACAGACTATGGTAAATTTAGTTTGCACATCAGGGATTTATAAATTTATGTAAATCGCAGAAGCTATTAAGAACTCCCCACTCTTGACAGGCCAAAAGCATGCAAAGGGCTTCTCAAGCTCTCTTCGGTCAATTCTACGTTCTGCTTTCAAAACAAATCTCAATGTCCAAGGATTGATGGACAGGTCGAGTATGGGATCGGTCATTTTTTGTACAAACATACACAGGTTGTTGTGCATGCATTTATCTGCACACCACCTACATTTGTGGGAATAAGAGAAATTGTAAATTTTGAACTTGGATGCCACTTCTCATTTCTTCTCCAAAGTCCCGAATCTTCCTGATAAACATTACTGAGCATCTTCCTACCGGCCCCTGATCCAATCTGAATTGTATGGTATTTGGGTTTGGCAGATCGCACACTGGGGCCTCAGTGTCCACAAATTACATCTTCCCTGTCTACTCACTGGTCATGAAGCAGGCAGGGAAGACACAAGTGAATGCAGAGGCAACTGGAAAGCTAGCAGCATCTGCCCTGCTCTCTCCACGACTTTTGAGCAGTCAGGAAAGATGCCATGAATCAATGCTAAGGCTTTGGAATCCAGCTGCCTGGACTCTGAATGGATCATCTTCAGTAAGTCTATCCCCCCAACACATACACAGATTGGGTCCTCGTCCTGATCCTAGACATCAGGACATCCCTAAATACCACAATATCAGGGGAAATTATGGATAGAAATTCTGTAGCAGTTCAGTCTCTATCACTGGCCTGTCCTTTACTTGCCCATCAGGCCATGGCCTATTGGGTCGTTTTCTCTGTACAAGAACACCAAGGCCCTACACAGAATTACAAGTCGGGCAGCTTTATGTGGAATTTTTAGAATCCAGGAGTATACAATGCTTTAGAGCAGCGTCTCTCAACTCCAGTCCTCAGGACCCAATACATACAGGCCATGTCTGCCAAATATCTGAAGCACAGCACAGGCGATATAATTAGCTGCTCAGTGATTGCAGGATTCAGTCTGCATTGCTACAAGTTGATCCTTAAAAAGCTTTGGAGCAGTGTTTCCCAAACCTGCCTTCAGGACATTCAACCAGGCTAGATCACCTTGCAGATCACCTTGTGGAAATGCAGTCTGAATCCTGCAATCACTGAGCAACAAATTATATCGCCTGTGCTTCATAAATCTGGCAAATATGGCGTGTCAGTGGGTTCTGAGGACAGGTTTGAGAAACACTGCTTTAGAGGAAGAAGATCGCGACAGTAGAGCCACGATCGCCTTCCTGGTGCAGCTCCCAGTATGTACACACGCAGAGAGCGCTCTGCAGCAATTCTTCGCAGACATGCCACCCAGAGTCAGTGAGAGTCCAGGGAGCATGTCACATGCTGGGAGCCTTTGGGCAGCCCCAGCATGTACCGCGGTCTGCTGCTGCACTCTGAAACAGAGTTCCTGAGCAGTAGAAAAAGGTACAGAAGTGCCCTCATCCAGAAACACTAAAATCTGGACAACTAAAAAAATTTCAGTTTTCAGAACACTGGATAAAAAAAAGGTATGACCGACTTGTATACATTTTTTGGTTGTCATATCTCCACATTAATTTACGAATTTCTCTGCCATTTAAGATGCCATCACCAGCCAACATATGATCTCAGTAACAAGATGTTGTGCTCCTTTTTAAGTAGAAGCTAGACACCTTAACTTCATTTTATTACAATAGTAAAACAAGGGCTAAAATAGCAATTTTACAAACAGAATGTGAACGTGAGATAGTAAAAAGTTAATTTGTTCATATGAAACTTGTAATTTGATCATTTCCAGAAATATTGTTGGAATACACCGGAGGCGCTTCGAGTTCCTCAGCAGCTGCTGAATTGTTTCAGTGCAGCAGTTCAGTTTGCTGCAGCCGTCTCACTGAACGCTTTGGCTGTGAATATGGAAGTGAAAGGGCAGAGTAGGGATGCACCGATACCGATACTAGTATCAGTATCGGGGCCGATATTGCCGTTTGCACGAGTACTTGTTACGCGTGCAAACGGCCCGATACATCCCGCCGATACCGGAAGCCGGCACAGGGCCGGCTTGTCGGTATCCGCGGGGCTGGGGAAGCTGGCCGCGTGCATGAAAAGCACGCGGCCAGCGTTCCCCTCCGGCGCGCCAAATACTCACCCTTCCTGAAGGTCCGGTCGCTGGGCAGTGATGCGTTCCCGCGGCCACTGGGCGCTCCTGTGACGCTGCCTCTCGGCTGGAGGCAGCGTCACAGATGCGCCCGGCGGCCACGTGACCGCATCACTGCCCAGAGACCGGAACTTCAGGAAGGGTGAGTATTTGGCGCGCCGGAGGGGAACGCTGGCCGCGTGCTTTACATGCACACGGTCAGCTTCCCCAGCGTTCGAGCTGGGGGTAAATCGATGAGAGCTGGGGGTAAATCGATGAGAGCTGCGGGCAAATCCATGAGACCTGGGAGCCAATCCCTGAGACCTGGGAGCCAATCCATGAGACCTGGGAGCCAATCCATGAGACCTGGGAGCCAATCCATGAGACCTGGGAGCCAATCCATGAGACCTGGGAGCCAAGCCATGAGACCTGGGAGCCAATCCATGAGACCTGGGAGCCAATCCATGAGACCTGGGAGCCAATCCATGAGACCTGGGAGCCAATCCATGAGACCTGGGAGCCAATCCATGAGACCTGGGAGCCAATCCATGAGACCTGGGGGCAAATCCATGAGACCTGGGGGCAAATCCATGAGACCTGGGGGCAAATCCATGAGACCTGGGGCAAATCCATGAGACCTGGGGGCAAACCCATGAGACCTGGGGGCAAACCCATGAGACCTGGGGGCAAATCCATGTGAGCTGGGGGCAAATCCATGTGAGCTGGGGGCAAACCCATGTGAGCTGGGGGCAAACCCATGAGACCTGGGGGCAAATCCATGAGACCTGGGGGCAAATCCATGAGACCTGGGGGCCAATCCATGAGACCTGGGGGCAAATCCATGAGACCTGGGGGCAAATCCATGAGACCTGGGGGCA
Source organism: Leptobrachium leishanense (assembly GCA_009667805.1). NCBI lineage: Eukaryota > Metazoa > Chordata > Amphibia > Anura > Megophryidae > Leptobrachium > Leptobrachium leishanense. The sequence continues at coordinate 248,420,475 of CM019066.1, forward strand.
AACCCATGAGACCTGGGGGCAAACCCATGAGACCTGGGGGCAAATCCATGTGAGCTGGGGGCAAACCCATGTGAGCTGGGGGCAAACCCATGTGAGCTGGGGGCAAACCCATGTGAACTGGGGGCAAACCCATGTGAACTGGGGGCAAACCTATGTGAGCTGGGGGCAAACCCATGTGAGCTGGGGGCAAACCCATGTGAGCTGGGGGCAAATCCATGAGACCTGGGGCAAATCCATGTGAGCTGCGGTCAATCTCATATAAATTTTTATATGAGGTCTGTTCCTATTGGAAAGCGTCACATGACATTAAATAAAAGTATCGGTACTCGGTATCGGTGAGTACTTTTAAAAAGTATCGGTACTCGTACTCGGTCTTAAAAAAGTGGTATCGGTGCATCCCTAGGGCAGAGGATTGCTTAATGAAAGGTGCTGTTGCTGCAAAATCCACTTTTGTCCATTTTATTACCACTTTAGTGTTAATGTTTACCATGTTCCAATAAATATTTGCTGTTTTGATCCACCAAAACCTCAAACTGAACATTTCCTTATTACATTAGAACATTTCCTTATTAGATCTATCCTACGTCACACTCCGCTAACCCCGCAACACCTCTCGACTTGGCTGCAAGTACTAAGTTAGCAGTGCTGAGCTGCTGCACAGCGTTCAGTGCCAAGTTGCTAACTTAGCACTTGCAGCGGCTGACGAACTGAACGCGCCTCTAAACTGAAATAAAACCATGATGCAGCAGGAAACAATGTGTCCCTCATCTTGCACAATCTCAAACTAGGTCTGTATTAATTGCCAGCAAGAATTCACCTTTACAATAATGAACAAGATCAGTTATCTTGCTTTGGTATTTGTACTGATCAGAAGGAGATTAGTGATGCAGCTTTAAAAATAGCATGTATGTGGATACAATGGCTGCATATGTAAATATCTGTACAAGGATTTTCAACTTTTAGGCCGTTGTCAAACGAGCGCACTAGGCTCGCCCGTAATGACGTGCCTACCAGTGTCCATTGCAGCATTGTGACTCTGCAACGGGGCAGGCCACACGCTGTTACAAGCGCACGAATTGCGCCCGCAACAGCGTCCGTTCAGCAAGCGCTAGCACGCGTGATGATGGAGCTGCAAAGCGCGATCCTCATAGGAGGATCGAACCTTGCAGCGCTGAGCATACTAACTGCGCTCAGCATGGTGGCCAGACGGGTGTCAGACGGACGTCGAGTGGAAAGAACGTCCACTCTCACGGACTTTCCCTCCGCTCTTCAAAACGCTGGTCTGACCCCAGCCGTAAAAAGGTATGAAAATGGGGCTTTGTATACTAGTTTTTTTTTAAAGCTTAGCAAAAAAAAAAAAAAAAAAAAAAAAAGGACATATTTACTTTGCAACAAGTGTTTACAAGTTTTCTAGGCTTGAGATATGCTCTTATTGCACTGAATCACTGCTATACAATGCTAATAACCTGCTGGTGTGCCTGAACCTTCCATGAATCTTGTAGATCATTGTGTGAAGGTGGCCTTTATTATTATTAATCTTTATTTATAAAGCGCCAGCATATTCCGCAGCGCTGTACAATGGGCACAGTATAGACAGGGTTACAATACATTGAACAACATTTCACAAACCGGTACAGGAGGAGGCGAGGGTCCTATTACAATGGGAACTTACAATCTAGAAGGGTTGGGGTTGGTAACAAGAGGAGAGTGATGGACGTAGCGTGAGTTGGGTGGTAGGCTTCCCTAAATAGGAATGTCTTAAGGTAGTGTTTGAAGGAAGGGAAACACGGGATGGGGGCTGCGCGTGAGAAATCCTGCAGTCTATCATGGGAAGAGGTGATGCGGGGAGAAGCTAGGCGCAGGTCACTGTTTGATCTTAGGGAGCTGGCTGGGGTGTATTTAGTGAATAGTGAGGACAGGTAGTGGAGAGCCAAGTTAGAGCTTTGCAGGTCAGGGTAAGGATTTTGAATTTAATTCTGCAGTGGATGGGGAGCCAGTGAAGGGACTCGCAGAGACCGAGCGGCGGGTGAGGTGGATGAGCCTGGCAGAGGCATTCAGAATGGATTATAGGGAGGCGAGGCGGGAGAGAGGGAGGCCAGATAAGAAATTATTACAATAGTCAAGTCGGGAGATTATAAAGGCGTGGATGAGCTGTTTTGTGGGGTCAGCGGTAAGAAATGGCCGAATTCTGGAAATATTACGTAGTTCGTAGCGGCAGGAGGAGGAAAGAGACTGAATGTAAGGGATGAAGGAAAGAGCCGAGTCAAGTGTAACTCCGAGACAGCATACCTGGTTTGATGGGGAGATAGTGATACCCTCCACCATGATAGAAAAGTCAGGAGGTGGGGAGGCATTAAAAGGAGGAATTAGTAGAATCTCAGTCTTGGACATGTTAATCTTCAGGTGGTGAGAGGCCATCCAGAAGGAGACGCCAGATAAACAGTCGCTGACTTTGGAAAGGACAGGAGGAGAGAGATCTGGGTTAGAGAGGTAGATCTGAGTATCATCAGGATAGAGGTGGTAATTGAAGGCAAAGCTGTTAATGATTTTGCCCAGGGAGGAAGTGTAGATAGAAAAAAGCAGGGACTGGTCTCAGTAAGCAGCCATGGTGAGGATTTGTTGACAAGGTGTGCAGTCCCTGTAGGGGTTATTCAGAAAGCACTGAAATTTGCTGCTCATGTCCCATTAGACCCCTCCCAGCGCCCTGATGCAGTTCTCATATAGATTGCCGGCACGTTGTCAAGTATTTTGTGAGGTTGGCGCTTCCATATCGCTAGGTGTCTTGCCCAAGGACACTCTCTGGTGGTGTCTTCTGAGTGGGATCAAAGGCTGCTTTCCATGATTGTAAATCAGCAAACTGGTGGATAGGTTGAACCCGCTTCTCGTAAAGTTGAGACTTGCTTCTCCACAGTTTTTATTGGAGAGCTGTGCTGAATGGGATTTGATTGCTTCCAGATGGTCACAGAGAAGAGATGTTACCACTCGGCTCCACAGCCGATATTGGGCAGTATTACGAAGTTGGTGCTAACTTAACCAGAGCTGTTGTAAACTTAACAACTCCATAGACTATAATGGCTCTGGTAAGTTTACAACAGCTCTGGCTAAGTTAGCACCAAGATAGTAATAGTGCCCATTGTGTGGTAGGCACGTATGTACGGTTAAGTGTCCTTGGGCAAAACACATACTTACAAGGTGTTCTGGACGGGATTCGGACCTGGGTCTTCATGGTTATAGAGAAGTGATGATACCTCTACTCCATCCAGCCAGGTTAAGCAGTTAAAGGATTAACCATTATCTCTCTATGGGGCAATTTCGCTGTCCCGTCAAGCGGCAGACTGCACCGTATTTCATTGTCAATTCGCCATTATATAGTGAATAGTCGAACTGCCATGAAATTGCACTGTACGGTGAAATTCACTGTTTGGTGCAATTTGGTGGCAAGTTCAGCGCATACTGAATAACCCCTTGTGTGTTTGTCCATTTCTTACAGATCTGAGTGGATCATAGATCGTTTCATTTCTCTACCATGGCTCTTGAAGACCATAAGTGCTCCTTGAGATCTTCAGACCGCTCATTTATATCTTGCTTATATTTATCCATTTATTTAGATGCACATTGCCATATTATTTAAAGTACCGTGTTTGTTTGTTTTTTACCCATTTTCAATGCTTATTGAAATTTAGGTTTTAGTTTAACTGCTATTAGTTCATAATCTGGTAATTTGATCATCCATGTACCTCTGCCCGATCATTGTTTGATCTGGCGTCTCTTTGAAGAAGAAAAAAAAGCCGGTGAACAAATGCAAGGTCAAATGAAACATACTGTAGTCAGGAAGTAACAGGAACACTTAAAGCACATTCTAGTGTTTGGTTTAAAATTTTACCTAAATGAATTCAGGGTGATTAAAGTATTGTCCTGATCTACATTTATTTTTCTACCTTTAGCAATTCCAGTTTTAAAAGAAGAGTCTGTGGATTTCTCCACAATGACACGAAATGCATGCAGCCTTACTGTCAAGCCAGGTCCTTTTGCTAACTCTAGATTCTAGCACACACAGCCATTATTAGTGGTAGAATTTGATATTTGTATAGCGCAAACATATTCCACAGCACAGCCAAGGGGATAGAATGAATTAGGGCAAAATGTAGATGGAGACATGAGAGCCCTGCTCCTTAAGGCTAGGGTCAGACAAACGCATTTTTCGCATCGTCCGTAAAAAAGTGCGTCTGAACGCATGGTCATACGATGCGCAAGTTCGGCCATGATTTCATACGGATCCAAACCAGGAAACTTTGGGAGTCTGGAAGTTATGTAGGCCAGACATGAGCAGCATCTGACGTTTCCTAATCATGCACACACGCCGCTATGCAGACGCAGCGCACTCTGTACGTCAGTACTAGCGGTTCGACGTTCTTGCGAAAATGCGTTCGTTTGCCGTACTTCGTGTGTGGCCCTGCGTTGGACATCATTTGCTGCTACCACGGCCGTCATAAAGTGCGGGTAAACACACGTTCGCACTGCGTTCATCTGACCCCAGCCTAAGGCTAGGGACAGATGAGCGCATTTTCTGCGGCCACCGTCAAAATGTACGTCGATGCGTGCGCACGCATTTTTTCACGGAATACGCTTAAGTGGTCAGACAATGCGCAATTCTGGACGTATTTCATGACGATGGGGTGAAAAGAAGTCTAGGGAAATCCGGCTGTTTGAACGTTATGTTGGCCGCACACTAGCAGCGTCTGACATCTCCTAATCACGCACACACGCTGCTATGCAGCCGCAGCGCACTCTGTACGTCAGTACCAGCGGTTTAACGTTCTCGAAAAAATGCGTTCATTTTCCACTTGCGTTGCGCGGCCGGACTTTTGTGCGACCGTACTTCGTATATTGGCTGTCATTGCCCGGCATCTGCTGCTAGTGCGGCCGTGATTATGTGCGCCAGAACGCGCGTTCGCACTGCCTCAGTCTGACCCTAGCCTAAGAAGCTTACAATCAATGTGAGTCACATTATTTCTTAAACGTTTCCGAGTTGATGGTTATTAGGGATGCACCAAAAGGAATTGGCCGAGAAAGAAAAAATGTCTGGGGAAAGAATAAAAATAATCAGCCGAAAAGCAGTGATCCGAACCTGGGCCTAGAGGCCCAGCTGAGCCTCCAGGTCCCAGGTTCGGATGACTGATTTTGGGGGTGATTAGTCACTAGCCTGGGGGAAGCCCCCAACCAGAAGTGAAGCCGTCACTGGTCCAGCCGTCAACAGGGTCAAAGGCTTCCACCTCTGACGTTATACCGCGACCAGTGCCTGACGCCACGGTGCGCAAGGAGAGTGAGAAGGAGTGGGCCTGGGTATCCGAGTGATACAGGAGGACTGCAATGGAGACCGTTGGAGGAGGTCAGAGCTGAAATATGTGAATGTACATAACGCGATCTCCATCTAATCACAGTGTCATCCTCAACATCAGTAATCCGAACCTGGGCCGAGAGGGCCCGGCCGCGCCGAGGGCTCGTCAAGACTTGGAGGTTGGCCTCTGGGCCCAGGTTTCGGCCGAGCTCCGCCTGCATTTTTCGGTCTCAAATTTTCATTTCAGTGCATCACTAGTTATCATCCAAGTCAAAGGGACATGAGGACTTTAGGTCAGAAGGGAGAAGTCTACGGGCTGTGGTTCTAAATAGAAATCTTTTTCTAAAGAGAGCCATGACAATCCCAGTCACCGAGAAGCTTATAAATTAAAAAATAATGGCCTTGGCACCCACAGTTTTGGCCTTGAATAAAGGCTGCTAAAGGTCATTGCCCACTTCTACTGCTGTGCTGTGGTGATGCTCGCTTCTTCACCTCACAGCTCACATTCCTCTCCTATCATCACACTCCAGTGCCATTCCTCATATCTTTAAATCTCATTAAAAAGGAGAGGAGTGCAAGCACAACTAATCCTGATTTGGCCATTTCTTTGTCAATCTATGAGCACCATTTGCAATCCTTAAACTGTGCTGTCAAAAAATCCCAGTGACTACTAATGTGTGCCCCGTTATGAAAGAAGAAGCACTCAAACTGAGTTTTCACTTTATAATGGGGTACACATTCACAGGCTGCAGAAGGGTGCAATGTGCACCCAAGTAACAGACCCTAACCTTTGCAATGCTACCTAAAATAATCCTATAGGGTATCAGAGATACAGGGAAACAAAGCCACATGGGGAAGCCTGTTTCTGACCTCATCACGCCCATGCATAAAAAGAAATAAAAAATAATTCAGTTGGCTGGGGAAAACCAGGAACGCCGGCCTGCTGTGACAGAACTCCAGATCGGCAAAGAATTGACACCGAGGTGCGAGACTCTGCGCACTGCAGCGAGCCACATAGGCACGTTACCGGCATATAAAAAGGCAGATATAGATAATTTGATTATATATAGGCTCCGGAAATACTCTGATACTCAGCAACAGATAAATCGGTCTATCCCTAATTATAGCTGCTCCTTGGAGGTACAACTACAGATCAGGCTCACTTTAGGAATCTGTGGTCTCAGAGAGCTGGAATGTAAGGAATGTGTGATAATGATATATATACTGCAGAACTTCTGCAAACAAGAGGTAAACAAGGTGGAACAATGAAAACCAATGACAGACGTTCCCTTGATTTTAACAGTGTCATCTTCAAATCACTTCAGAGGAACTTCCTTTGCTAGAGAACTGACCAGACTTCACAGAAGAAAATTAACCGTTAAACAGAAACAATGGTGCTTAGAGAACAACCCTTAAAAGAAGATTATTGAATAATTGATAATGGCAGAGGCTGGTATACATTCAGAATTTAATTTAGGAAACAGGAATGCAATTTGTTGGATTTGAGTCTTTATGATGTAGGACAAAGTTAGCAAACAATGTGCATCTCTTGTACATACAAAGACTGATCTAAATGTCTATATGTTCTAGGGATGCACCGAAAACGATACTGAAAATGCAGTGTGTGTGTGTGTTCTCCGAAATGAAAATTCTTGAACAAAACCGGAAATTACTTTTTCCCCTACAATTTATTTTAAGATAGCTTTTCTATAAATGTCTTAATACTAGACTTTATTAAATTAATATCATGAATTTAAATTAATCCACATTAAAATGTTTAAGATATTTTTGTCCTATTTTGGTGGAGTTCTTTCGCATCTAGTGCATACATTCATGTGTAAAAGTTTTACACACACATTTTATAGTTGCAGAAGACATTTACATATCCCAGAAATTCAGAGAGCTCTGCAACTATAAAGTTTATTATTTGTTGTGTGGAGGCTTTTAACTTAAATGAGTAGATATATCTATAATGGCTCAGATGGAGCCTAAACATCAGTCTGTTCCTCTTTTTTTTATTTTTTTAAAGTGCCGAAAAACAAAGCATTATAAAAGGGACCCTTAAGATGCAAGCTAAAAGACAAACCATTACAAAATGAATGTGTATACATTCCATTAACTTTTGAGCTATGGATGTAAGCTCCCACATAACCCCCCCCCCCCCTCTTGACACCTCTGGCAGGAGGTCAGTGATAAATCACTTGTTCCTGGTCACTGAGAGGCCAGAGGTTACTGCTTGCTCTGATAGTGGCAGCAGCTCAGAGTAGGCAGTTAACCCTTTGTGTGCAGAAATAAATGTGTAGCAGCTCCTGCCTCTTTCCAATTACACTTATCTCCAGCTAAGCAGCATTGAAAGAGTGCTCGCTCAGTGTCAGCAATTTTCAGCTGGTGTTTTGCTTTCGGGCCGAAACCGATAACCCCATTATCGGCAGAATCTATCGGTGGCCGAAATTTCGGGGCATCCCTGATATGTTCTGAGAGGTTGGCTCCAAGACTTTTCAACAGGTTATTAAATCTTGGGCAGATTTGTCTAGCCCTGTGCCAAAGGTAACCGGTAAAGCAAGCATTTCAAACTCTGGTCCTAGACATTTCTGAACTACAACTCCTATGATTCTCTGGATAGCTATGGCATTCAAAGAATTCTGTGAATTGTAGGCCATCGACATCTGGTGGGGGTGAAGTTTGAGATCCCTGAGATAAAGGATAGAAAAATAGCAAAAATGCTTGTTTTAAACAAGTTAAACATCAATTAGAACCTCGTCCACACCACTTAATTAGGAATCTACTGTCAAAACGCCTCATCTTTTTGTAGCATAAAAGGACTCGCTTTTAGGTTTGATTTGACATTTGGAAGGGAGAAGCAGGATCCTTTATTCTGTGGCCTGGCTCACTTAAGATTGTTCAGTTACAATGCTAGGAAGGAACGAAGCTGCTCTGTGATGTATTTTAAGTATGGCGCGCAGGCATGCACAGTCTTTGACAGGTTTGCAATCATGAGCTTCTTAACTGGGAGCTTCCATTTTGCATTTAGATGAAATATTATTGCATACAGAACTATAAATACAATATGCCAGGGAGTGTTATAAGGGCATGTTGTGGTTCTTAAAGCTGCCAGTGATTTGGAAATGGATATACATTCTTCAAAGCATTAAAGAACACTTTACACATCCTGACAAATTTATCTTTTTGAAATGGCCAGGATGTGGAGTGCCCCCCCCCCCTTCCGAACTGGTAGAAAACACTGGGTGAAGTGGAGGAGTTTCCACCACCCAACACCGCATCACCAGCAGAAGGGGGAATTTGAATTTCCCAGGTGTCAGTTACTTGTTCGATTACTCCATCATAGTCCTGCGCAGGGGCTATGGAACTTGCGTACGTCAAGTTCGCAAGTCCCGTTGTGGTGCGCAACTTGCATTTCCTATGGTATCTACGTAGCTCAAATTATGCAGAAAAACCTCATGCACTTCCGGGTTCGGGAGCCCGTGAGCTGAAAAGGAGGAGCTGCACACAATGAGGGGGGGGGGGGGCAAGTAAAAACACCCAAAATAATAATAATTGGGCAGAGGCTGTCAGCAGCTTCTACCCAATTATTTAAGGGCAAAAAGGTTCCACTTTTCAGCAGAGTGTTCCCTTAAGAAGGTGAAGTTACACATCCTGAAACAATGCGTTCTTCAAAAATGGGGGTAAAGGTTTTGCTACCCAAATCCATAGTTCATATATTTGTGATACTCTAGACCAGATGTTATCATAAGCTGGCTTACAGATGTTTTTAAATTACATCTCCCTTGATGCTCACTCAGTGGGTTGACGGAGCCTCATGGGGTGCATTCGGGGGGCTGAGGTCATCGACCCCTGCTCTAGACAAAGTGACCACTCAATGTGGAGGGAGGGCTGATTCAGCCCCTGCCAGAAGCAAAGATCAGCAAGAGCTGACCTTGCCTGAGCTTCAGGCATCTGGACCAGGAGGCGGGATCACATTTGGGTCCCACCTACCTCATAGCCACTGGATTGGCTTGACTCTTGTTTGAGCAGACAGCTCCTTCAGCGGCCACTTGAAATGGCTTGTAAGAAGCCAGAAGCATGTCACCTCCAGAGGATTTGAAGCCGGAGCTGTGCTGAGAAGGATCTTATGTTTAACCCCTCTGTCACCCCCCCTCCTTTTCAACCCTTAAGTGCCCTTTTAAGTTTTTCTTTTGAAACTACTAATAACAGAATTGGCTTTGATTTAGTGTGGCCTCTCCACTCCCGATCTCTCCCCCTTCGTTCTCGCTCAGGTCAGTGATCGACTGTCTGGTATCTCTGCCTGGATGGCCGCTCACTATCTGAAGATCAACATGTCCAAGACCGAGCTCCTTCTTATTCTCTCCCCCCCCCTCTATCTGTACTCCAATTTCTGACTTCTCCATAATTGTTGACGGTATCACTATCCTTCTTTCTGCACAAGTCCGTTGCCTCGGAGTGACTCTTGACTCCAGTCTTTCCTTCAGCCCCTACATCCAATCACTCTCATCATCTTGCCAGAATCACCTCGGTAACATTGCCAAAATTCGTCCATTTCTGACTGTTAACACCACCAAACAACTTATCCACTCGCTTCTTATCTCCCGCCTGGACTACTGCACCAACCTCCTGACTGGCCTTCCTATCTCCCGCCTCTCCCCCCTGCAGTCCATTCTAAAACACATCAGCTCGGCTTATCCATCTCACCCGATCTGTCTCTGCTGCTCCTCTCTGTGAATCCCTGCACTGGCTCCCCATCCACAGCAGAATCAAATTCAAACTACTCACCTTGACCTACAAAACCCTCACTAACACCACCCCTCACTACCTGTCCTCACTAATCACCAAATATACCCCAGCACGTCCCCTACGATCCAACAATGACCTGTGCCTGGCATCCTCTTCACATGCCAGATTGCAGGACTTGTGCGGCGCCGACCCTATGGAACGCGCTTCCTCGCAATATCAGACTGTTCCCAAATCTGGCTTCATTTAAACGCTCCCTACAGACCCTTCTATTTAGGGAAGCCTACCACCCGACTCCGTAACAAGACATCCGACTGACCCAAAAACAGTCTTCACCTCTCCCTGCATTAACTCATCACTGCAGTCCCCCCCCCCTCTAGATTGTAAATTCCCACGGGAATAGGGTCCTCATATCCTGATGTATCTGCTGGCAGGAACACTGACCGGTCTCCTGCATGTATTGTAGAATTGTCCTGTCTTTACCCATTACACTTTGTACAGCGCTGCGGAATGTGCTGGCGCTTAATAAAATAATAAATTTACATCCTCATACTAGAAAAGAAAAAAGTAAACAGATTTTACGGACACAAATTAAATTCAAAACTGCAGGGTGCATTGCTGAGGTGAGCCCATGCCAAACCCTAGAGACCCTTGAAGAATGCATAGAATAGATCTAGAAATAAGAAAAATCAGTATCAGGGTTATTCAAAGAGATTCGAAAAGTCACTGCACGTTCGGTGACTTTTCGTTCTCTTCAATTCGGTTCCTTTTGCCGATCCCATTTCGGTGACCCTGCAGTGTATTCAGCAGACACCACAGGGTCCCCGAATTGCAGGGAAAGGCTGCCGCAAACCCGACGAAAACGAACCGCAAAACGCACCGAATGCACGCCGAAAACAAGCAAAAACATCTGGATAAACCTTCGAAAAACCTGAGCAGGAGCCGATCACACGCAGCGAAGCAGCCGAACAGGAGCCGAATCACACAGAGCCGAAGCAGCTGAGATGCAGAGGAGGCAGTGAATAAATTAGCAAAACCGTTTGTATGAATCTGTGAAAATGAAACGCTGTTTGCAAAGAAACTACTGAGCGAAAATGTCTGACATTTGCATATGAGGTCCAGGGAATGATAATAAAAAGGGCTGTTACAGAAAAAATAAGTAAACTTTATAAAAAAAAAAATAAGAAAAATGCTTAAAGTATCCTAAAAAATCTATAAATAAAGAGACTTTTTGCTGCAGAATTTTATAATGAATGGTTTATTAGATATTGAATTAAAACGGGAATATTTTTAACATTGAAGCCTATGGGATTCTCCTGAATAAATTTGCCGAATTAAACCACCGAATGGCAGGACATTAGGGGAACCTTTCACTGCTGGTTTGTGTTCTCTGAATAGCCGAAGCAGTGCTTTTTCATGGGGATTTCACTGTCCTCGAACAGGCACCGAATGTGCAGGCAATTCGCCAGGATTTGGCGAATTGCCTGCTCTCTGGAGAGCCGAATGGCCAGGAAAGGTAACCTAAAGCTGAATTTCAGCGTTCGGTTACCTTTCTCAAGCAATTCGGATCTCTTTGGATAACCCTGTATGCAGGTTCTGGAAAATAAACTTGGAAAGGAGGAAATCTGTCAACAGGAACTACAATCGTTGGGCAGAAGTTCACGCTGTTGTTTCATGGTTACACTGGAGTGCCTTTCTATCCTCATCGTCATTTTCACACTAGGCGGAGTCACCTTAACCCTGCTGTGAACCAGGATGGGACTGGGCTACCCTTCTCTGTATCCGGAGCTCTCATGTCTGCCCCGTCATCCATGGCTGTTTTCTGATACTGACCCTTAGATATTTATGTATCTTCCCTTCCAGATATATATATATATCCCTGTGGGTCTCTCGCTTTCCCCCTTTCTGTTACATGAACTAGGGATGCACCGATAGCATATTTTTTTTTTTTAAGACCGAGTACCAATACTTTTAATTTAAAGTCATGTGACGCTTTCCAATAAATACTTTAGGATTTTGCTGAAAGCCTGTCCTGTTTGTTAATATTGCAATGTATGGCCAGACACACACTCTGGTCTAGTGTCCGTTGGGTATACATGTATCTGATGTCTGTGGAGTGTATTATATATAAATAATATACCCCACAGGCATTGTGTGTGTGTGTGTGTGTGTGTTGTGTGTGTGTGTGTGTGTGTGTGTGTGTGTGTGTGTGTCAGACATGGGCGGCTGTCCGAATGCTCTAACTGGATTCGGACAGGCCCCTTGCAGCTCACCGTGTTTCAACGAGTGCTGCCGGCAAAGTCTTTGAGTGGCCGCTCGTTAGGAAGCCCCAGCTGGGATCTCATGCACAGTTCGAGATCTCACGAGATCACGGCAGGGGGCTTCCTAACGAGTGGCCGCTCGAAGACTTTGCTGGTGGCGCTCGTTGGATTTGGAAGGAACGCAGCCAGCTGCAGGGGCCTGCCCGGATGCCATTAGAGCATTCGGACAGCCGCCCCAGCCCCTCGGATGCCGGTAAGCCAGCTCAATGCTGGCTTCCGGTATCGGGGGCATCTGCACAAGTACTCGTGCAGAACCCAGTGTCGGCACCGTTACTAGTATCGGTGCATCCCTAATATGAACCCTTTTTACCTCATCTTTTCTTTTACACCGTTCTTTCTACTGGTCAAGCAGTTGACATCTTCGCTTACCCGGAGCACATGGACTCAGACCCTGCCTGGTGTAGAACGGTGTCTAGACCGCTTCTTTTGCACATGTTAACTACCTCTGTTCTATTCCTCACGGATCCGCCTTATGTGCTAACCAATGCTTTCCGGTGAAACCTGATTTCTTTTGTATTCACATGTTTAATTACTCCTGTTGTTTTTCACTGAACACTTGTCTGTATTTGACTTTTGCCTCAATAAACTTTTTTTTTTGCAATCAAAAACACAGGAACCACAACAAATTATGGCTTTAACCAAAAGATTCACAAAAAGACATGCGTAACATTATATTTAACTTGTCCAGATTTAACAAACAAAAGGCAAAGAGGTCATCAACCTAATCTAACAGACAGGCCTCTAGATTTGAAGACTATAAAATAATATGGATGACTTGGGCGGTGGATCTAAGTAATGTTTCTTTGCTTGACTTGCTTTTTTGCAGCATTTAGTAATGTAACTATGAAACCCTCTGAACCTTATGTGGGCAAGCTGGTAAAGGAGAGATGCACGTGCCAGAATTTGGCGTGAGCCATTAAGCAATAGCGGCTTTCAAAAGTCTTTGGCTTTCTTAAAGATCCCTCATATGACCCTGTATGTAAGGGGTTCAGCAACCTTGGCCCTCCAAGGGTTATATTACGAAGCTGGTGCTAACTTAACCAGAGCTGTTGTAAATTTAACAACCCCATGGATTATAATGGCTCTGGTAAGTTTACAACAGCTCTGATTAAAGCTAGGGTCAGACGAACGCATTTTTTCACGTCTACCGTCAAAAAAAAGTGTGTCCGAACGCATTTTTTCACGGAAGACGCGATAGCGGTCATACGATGAGCAATTTCGGGCGTATTTTTTGACGGAGCTATAAAAAACAAATGGACGTGATGTTTGCCAGACATGTGCAGCATCTGACGTCTCCTAATCACGCACACACGCCGCTATGCTGACGCAGCGCACTGTGCGTCATTACTAGTGGTTCCACATTCTCGAAAAAAAATACATTCGTTTGCCACTTGCGTTGCGCGGCCGAACTTTGTTTATTGGCCGTCATTTGCTGCTACTACGGCCGTAATAAAATGCAGCTCAACGCACATTCGCACTGCGTTCATCTGACCCCAGCTTTAGTTAGCACTGACTTTGTAATATTGCCCCGTGTTTTGGAATTACAGCTCCCATGATGCTCAGCTTCTCATTAGGTTCTTGGAGCCTCATGGGAAATGCAGTTCCAAAACATCTGGAGGGCCCAGGCTGCTGACCCCTGCTGTAGGAAATAGACCCTGCATCTCCTGTATAGGGAATTGACCTGCCAGATGGGGTGGAAACCCCATTTCTGTTATCAAGCTCATGCGCTATACAGTCAGTGAGCAGGGGTCATTCTGTAGTGAGGGCTTACAGCCTTATGTGGGAGAAGCTCCGGATCCGCACAGTTCTGTGGGATCTTGCGTGTCCCAGCTGCAGTGATACAACCTGTCCAATTATCGGCAATATCTGCAAATAAAATGCCGATACCAATATCAGTAATTTTCTGAATATCGGCAGCCGATAATCGGCAAAACCGATATATCGGTCTATCCCTAGTCCAAAGGATGCCATGTAGACAAGCTAGATCATCTGTATGTGAATTTGCAGGGTTATTAGAAGGGCACTTGTTGTACGTCCTTCTGTTTTCAGAGAATGAAAGCAGCGAATCACATCCTCCTTTTTCAATTTTCTGGTAAAATACTTTGCAAATAAATAAATTCTGGACTAGAAGTATTGAATCCTTTTACTATAATTTTTTTGTGTGATGCGTAGTCTTGCTGATGCAAAAGCACCAGAATTCTGCAGCCATGATTTTCTTCCCAGTACAAGTTCAAAGTGAGAATAATGGGCAACCTTGGTATCACGTGTTTTCCAACTCCCTCTGCATTAGGCACTGAAGAAGTATAGGAAGAAGTAGTCAGCCTTTACGATCGCTCCGCTCTAATGTAAATGGCTCAGTTGGAATAGAGCCCTGAAAAATGTATGTCATACCGATATGCCAGTATGTAATCTTAGGATCCAGACATTCGTTTGTATAGGGATTTGTACAGAATAGGGACCACCTGGATTTTTCAAGCTCTGCACTTGATATTGGATATGCATTGTTCAGAATTTATTCCTGAACGTATAAAGGTGAACTGATACGCTCCCCAATGCAGGTCCTTTTGCAACTCTGGTTTCTGTCTTCTGAAATTTGATAGCTGCACTTTCCCCACTTTATTTTGTAAAAAGTGTCATATGTTGATGCTGAAGAACTATTGAAGGATACATGCCTCAAAGCAGGGTTTCTCAACTCCGGTCCTCAGGATCCACTAACAGGCTAGGTTTGTGAGATATCTGAAGCACAGCACAGGTGATAGGATTTTGTTTTTGTATTGATTGATTATTTTTAATTTTAAATAAAATCACCACACGTATCAGGTAGCGATGTGGCCACACAGGGCCCATCAAGAAATGCAGAACGACATACATAATAAAAGGTAAGTTCCAGTGAAGAAAAGTCGCACATTAACCGGTTTGCTATGGTGGACACGCCCAGCGTGTCCAGTTGCGCAAGCACTTGGCTGCTGAGTGTGTCCTCCCATTGCAGCCAGAGATCGGCTGGGATTCCGGCTGATCGCTGCGCCCCCCCCCCCAGTGCGGGCTGACAGCTTGGATGTCAACCAAACCTCCGGGACCCCCGCCGCACAAATAGAGTCAATGTGCTGGGCGCAATGACGTCTATTCCAGGCACCCCCCTCCCCACCAGTGCAGGGAAGGTGCCTGAAGGGGAGGGAAGAGGTCCTCAGGACCTCTCTCCCACCGCATAGGTAAGGGGTACCGAAAAAAGGCAGGCACCGCTTTGAAGGGCACAACCTGCCCTTCCAAGCGGTAGCTGCCTTTAACCCCTGAGGTGCTGGTACGCGATCCGGCGCCATACCGCAGCCTAGTTCCAGTGGGGGCCACCATCTTGGATGGCAGCTCCACCTCCGGGTCCCCCCTTGTTACCTGACATAATTTCCTAAGGAAATACCATGGTGGAGATAGGGGAGGGGGGGGGTTCAAAGGAACCCCCCCATCTCCTGAATGGTGGCAGCTAGAGGATCATCTTTGGTGTCATTCGAAAGGCCAGAGCATAGGATCCTTTTTCTAAATCTATGGGGGGGGGGGGGGATGTGCATATAAGACCGAGCAGAGAGACTTCCCTCCCCTTGCGGGATAAACCAGGGACTTGAGGTAGAAGGTAAACTTTATTCAATTATATAAAAGTTAGCAACAAAAAAAATAAAATAAAATTATACATACATAAAAAAAAACACCCCCACATATTGCAGGAGTGATTCCCTGCCAAATTAGCCCAACGAGTTTCGGCATTGACAAGTGCTTTTTAAGTGTCTACTGTCTCTAGATGCAAAACATGCCTGAGCGACCAGCTCCTTGGGGTGCTGCTCAATACCAAGCATTCATAACTGTAAAACAATGTAAACACAAGGGGGAGGAGTAGGGTGACATTTGTTTGACATCCAACTGCATTACACTGCCAAGTGCCATGCTGTATGTAAACAAGACTTGCTTACAGCTCTACCTTAACTACATACATGTGAATATATACAAATCTACACTAAACCAGGGGCCAGACAGCCACTGGCTCCTACACTTCAGATTTATCATACACAACTCTGTACATAGACTCTGGCTGCAAACGTCACTGTAACACGTTTCTTCATTGCAGTCACTTCTTGCTGTGCATCTTCCCTTTAATATCACGAGGCTGGGGATACCGCAATATTACAGCCCCGGCCTGTCACATGCGCTGATGAGGTCATATTACCAACAATGATTGATAATCTGGGGGGGAAAAAAATCTGCTTGCAAGACATTAGCCCAGAGCATAAATGTAGGCCCGGGCCTGTCACTCCTGCTCCCACACGAGCAAGAGCTTGCTCGCCCCAGCACGGAGGTCAAGAGGAGCCAGGCTCTGTGTGTGCTGAGTTCTAAACACCAACGGGATAGAGCGCAGAACGAATAGGAGCGATCGGAGCAACATTCCTGCCGGAGAAAGACACCTGCCACGTCCTCCTCCTCACAGGCACCAGAATGCCTTCTCCCACCACCCAGGGATAGAGGCACCCACACTATCAGGCGACCAGGCCCCGCCCCCGTACCGTAAGTCTCTGACATGGCCGTTTGCGACATTTCTGGCTCCCTGCTTTGTCGCCCTCTTCCCACGCTCGGTTGTGTTTCCTCGTTACGTCACCGTGGTGGTGGTGGCCGGGGCGGGCTCCGCACTTGCCAGGGCCGAGGAGCAGTTCAGAAGGTCTCAGAGATGTGCTGCAATCCTCGCATTGTTTCGTCGCCTCCCTTCAGGCGAGTTCTTCTCCCCTCCCTGCGCATGCGCCGGGGGTCAGCTCCGGGCAGCCCCCTTCACGCTGGAACCTTGGAAAAGCTGCGTCACGATCTCACACCATAACAATGGCACGTGGTTCTGCGCGGGGTGACAGGAAAGCGCGGTGCTCCATGGGTGGTATGAATGGACCATGATAAAAATAATTCCGAAACAAACTTGTTGATGGTATTCGTTATGCAAAACGGAAGGGCAGTTTCGGTTTGGAGTTTCATTGCATAAATGTAATTACAGGCAGGGTTATTCAAAGAGAGCCGACCTGTCCTCGAAAGGTAACCGAACGCTGAAATTCAGCGTTGCCCTGCTGTTCGGTGGTTTAACCCCTTAGTGACCGGGCGGTTTTACACAAATCCGTCTTTTAGTGACCGCTGCTGTTTTTACGTTTCTGCGCTGTTAGTGTTTAGGTCAAATTTGCCTCTTACTCGTTTATTCAACCCACACATATTATACACCCTTTTTCCCGCCATTAAATGGACTTTCTAGAAATACCATTATTTCCATCATATCGAATAATTTACTATAAAAAAAATATGAAATATGAGGAAAAAAATGGTAAAAACACACTTTTTTGTAATTTAATCCCCAAAATCTACAACCACCCAAAACGACCCCGGCTAAATAGGTTCAAAATTTTGTCCCGAGACTAGAAATACCCAATTTTTACATGCGTTTGCTTTTTAACCCCTTCACTGCTGAGACAGTTCACCTATGTGCGCTGCGCTCATTCTGACCATTTTGTGCTACTTATTTTTAGATGACAGCCTAGATCCTATTTAATTAAACCCCCCCAGACAAAAACTTTTTTTTATTTTATTTAATTTTTTTTTTTTTTTTTTTTTTTTTTTATTAATTTTTTTTTTTAAAACCAAACCTGGTCATGTTTGGTATCATTTGAAAGGCCTTTCAAATGATGGCAAATATGACCGTCTAGCTGCCATGGATCGGGAGATAAAGGAATCCTTAGGATCCCCTTATCTCTACATGGCAGCTAGAGGGTTAACTGGCCCACTGACATCCTCACACATATGGTGAGGTTGTCAGTGGGTGGGGGGGGACCTGGAGACTTGGCTGACATCCAAGATGTCAGCCCCCCTCCAGGCTTGAATCGCGTTTTGGCGCCAATTGGCGCCGAAACGTGATCCGGCGGCGAAACGGTTAATGCCATACACCACTGGAAAGGGGAGGCTCTCCCCTCTTCAGCGGTGCAAACGGCATCTCCCTAGCTTCAATGGTTGGGGAGATAGAGGGCTCCGAAGGACCCCCCTCCCCTCCATTGAAATCCATGGGGACGCCTGCTGATGACGTCACCACGCAGCGTGGCGACGTCATCAGCCTCGCCTGCCCATGTAAATCACATGGGCAGGCTTCCTCCCTGCCAGATCGCCGTGGGATCCGGCGAGGGAGGGGAGTATCGGGCGGGATGGGGATTAGGCGCCGCTGACGTACCCTGTACGTCCGCGGGTCTAAGGGAGACCTGTGGACAGGACGTACAGGGTACGTCAGGGGTCCTTAAGGGGTTAATTCGACAGGTTTATTCAGGTGAATCCCATAGGCTTTAATGATAAAAAAATATTCCCGTTTTAACTCAATCAGGGTTATTCGAAGAGAATCGAAAAGCCACCGCACGTTCGGTGACTTTTCGTTCTCTTCAATTCGGTGCAATTTGGCAATCCCATTTTGGCCACCCTGCGGTGCATTCAGCAAGCACCACAGAGCCGCCGAAATACAGGGAAAAGTCGCCGCAAATCAACCGAAAACTCACCGCAAAACGAGGGCGAACGCACACCGAAACCTGCAAAATCGCCAGAAAAACCCGAGCAGGAGCCGATCACACGATACCCAATACATCTCTAAAAAGCCCTGGAATCTGTGTGATTTCTAATCTGCCCCTAAAAATAGGCTTCTGAGAGACTCCAGAATGTGCAATCACAGCAGTTAGCTATAGCAACAAAAATGTACAAAATGATGATGAGTAGAAAAAAACCTCAGAAATAGGTGGTGTATATGAAAACAAACGAGCCATCAGGTAAAGCTTGCTGCATGGTAGTGTTATAAGCCAGTGTGCAAATACAGCTGAAGATAAAACCGGTACCACCACTACTGTAAGTAGGGCAATGTAGCACACAATAAAAGTACAAGTGTGTGTAATACCACACGATACAAGGAGACCACTGTAATACCCTGGATCTAATAGATTTCCTAGTCTATCCCTATAAATGGATCAAGTTGGGCTCCAGGTAGATGGAATCAATCAAATGGATAAACGTGGAATCCGTGTAGCGGGAGGTATGTGTGGCTGGTATATAGAACACGCTGTAACACAATGAAGATGTTGTATATAATTACACATAAACAACCGACAGTGAGGAAAACCGAGTCATTCACAGAAAATCAATACATATTGAAAAGAAAAGCCATTATCTTGTATCTTTGCTTAGTTTTGTATTTAATGCTTTTTTAAAAAATATATATATATGTAACCCCTGGAGCACAGTAATTCTACTACCCTGCAGTTTCTATGTAGTAACCAGCAGATGGCGACCTTCTGTTTGCTCTAATATTCAAGACTGTGTGGCTCTATGGTTTTGTGTGTGGAGGCAGGGCTGCAAGAGAGGAAGCAAGAGAGTGGAAGATGATGGTGGCTGAGATTTGTGGTATTGTGTCCAGTGCTGAAGCATCCTGCATAAAGGCTCCCAGCAGACTCTGTATCCAGATCAAAGCACAGAACTGTTCCTGGCAGTGATTGTTCTGCAGAGTGAAGGAATCCTAGTGGAGCAGCTTCTCCCCTTCCTGGACAAAATCTGATTACAGACTGGAGTGGTAAACTGAGACCTCTCCCCTTGGTTTTACAACAAGGCATTCTGACACTGGTTACTAAAGCAGCAGTCTGACTTCTCTGATCCCTGGAACATCCCAGCATATTACAAACAAAGTGGATTACAATTATTCTGGGCCCCAACAATGTGCACCACCTACATATGGTACCATTAGGGAAAAGACTAGGGTGGGCCGCAGTATTGTTTGTGGGTAAACTCCTACTGACTCTTGCGTTATTTACTTATAATGCAGTGGAATATTTATTTAGACCGTTACATTTATTTTTGCATAGAGTTTTGCTGTGCAATACAAAGTTCTATAAAAGACAGCTCTGTGTTGATTTATTGCTTGTTTAAATATGTTCCCAACTGGATCTCACACCCAAAGCCTGGATGTCCAGTTGGGTGGAGGCACTGCCGCAGTCATGTACCCCAACTCCCAGGTAGCGGAGGCTCAGGATCGGCTTGCAGAGCGCTTGAAG
Source organism: Leptobrachium leishanense (assembly GCA_009667805.1). Taxonomy (NCBI): domain Eukaryota; kingdom Metazoa; phylum Chordata; class Amphibia; order Anura; family Megophryidae; genus Leptobrachium; species Leptobrachium leishanense. The sequence continues at coordinate 248,440,961 of CM019066.1, forward strand.
GTAACTGAGGTAAAGGACCACAGGGGTATTTGTGGGACTACGCAAAAACCCGTTACATATATATTTTATTGACCGCACAATGCAAAAGGTAAAAATACATTGATCATTAGTACAAATCATACTGGTAATTAGAAACAGTAGAGTACAAACCATGTACCAAAGTATGAGAAAATTAAGCGCAGGCAGCCACATAGACACAGACACCATTCATACCAACAACATTAAACAAAACAAAAGGAAGAACAAAAAGTTATTTAATATATTGTCTATATACCATTGCACATGGTCCTGAAATCTTTATGAATGCATGTCATACCATAATATTTTACTTCTATATAATCAATTTGTTTTGCCCAAAATCTCATTTGCAGATAAGATTGCCATCTAGTGGCAAACTAAATTATTTGCAAGGAGCAGTTTATCCACCACAAAAAGGACCATCAAACCAGTTCACATAGGAGCGGGGAAAATTCCATAGGGAGAATAGGGTTATATGGTATATTGAGAACGAAGATTTTTTTTTTTTTTTTAACGAAGAGGGGCTCAGAGCTGGAGAAAAATGAGAGAGGATGGCCAAGAATGAGAGAGCAGAGAAGAAGGATGGGAAAGGCTCCCCAATGACCCCTCCCCGCAGTCGACATCGCCAGACCAAGAGTGAAGGGAAAGCAAAGTAAAACCCTGCGCCTCCTAATGAATTCTGTGGACTAACCCAAAAAGGGAAGGCAAGTAGAAGCACGAGAGGCAAACACCCCCAACCAATGCGACTTCACTCTCTTAAAGTGCACCACATGCCTGAACGATGGCCGTCAGGCGCTCCAATGTGATCATGTCCCAAATTTTGGATACTGTGAGCGTGAGGGCAGGAGAACCTTCCAGGTTTGGCCAAACAGGTACACTGGCACGCACACCCTAGAAATTTAATTATGTTCACTGCACTGGAGATACACTAGTGGATGTGGATGGTTAAGGAGTGCAGTCCCGGGGTTCAAGGTAGATTTACTCCTTTTGCTCTGCCCAGGACAAAAAACACCTCCTCCCAAATGGGTCTTACTATGCCACAGTCCCACCATGTGTGAAGGTATGTGCCATCTGTCCTGCAGCCCCTAAAAACCGAGGATGCCCCAGATCACATCCTAGCTAGAGGGCACAGGTGTATGTACCACTCTCCCCTGGGTTACAGCTGATCTTACACAAATGTACCAGCTTAGAGATTCACTGTGGTCAAATTTCAAGAGTACTGGTTCCAGGAACGATCACTGTGAATACCGAAAATGGAGGAATGCATACTCAAAACAAACAAAAATGGCTAAAGCCCATTACTTCAATGAAAATCTGAACAATAACCTATCAAACCCTAGAAATTTTTGGAAAATCATAAGTACCATACAATCACCCCCTGCCCACTCGCAACCGGCTGCTGTAAAAGGAAACAAACAAACCCTGCAACACCCCCTAGATGTAGCAAATGCCTTTTAATGATTATTTTGTTGGAATTGCCACCACCCTCACAGCTGATGAGGGTCCAACAAACCCGAAACAGCGCTGTCCTATGAGTGGCTTTGACCAGTTGCATAACCTTATCTCTGCTAGAAAGCCACAGTGTGGCATAGCATTGATGTTAGGGTTCTGTGTAATAACAGATCCAGGATGCATAAAAGTGAGACAGATGTCATTTGCATATCCTACCCAGAATTCCTTGCTGCATATGGGGAATGTGGCACAGGAGCTCTGGGATGCAATTCATCGAATTGCTGTGATGTGCGAGTGGCTTCTGCAATAATAAACACAATATATATATTATGTATACATAATATATATCATATACATACTTGCATATCATATATACACTTACACATGGGGGTTATTCAGAGAGATCCAAAATGTAACCGGACACTGAATTTCAGCGAACGGGGCCGTTCGGCTATTCAGAGAGCAGGCAATTCGCCAAATGTTGGAATTGCCTGCACGTACGGCGCCTGTTCGAGGGCAGTTAAATCCCCCATAGAGAAGCAATGGTTCGTCTATTCAGAGAACACCGAACAACTGAGGCATGTCCAGGGGCGGACTGACCCGTCGGGCACTCTGTCACTGCCCGAGGACCCGCGGGTCAGTAGGGGCCAGGTTTTGGAAGGCAAGCAAAGTTCCGAAGGGGAGATCATCTCTGGGTGGCTGTGGCAGCTGGCCCTGTGGCGCACTACCAAATGCATTGATGCCGCCCCCTCACGTGATGCGCACATGTCCTAATTTATCCTAACGCTGCTGGAGTCCTGAGGTCGCCGTATATCTTGCCCAAGGCTACCAGATCCACCACGAAAAGACTTCTGTATGGTAATTAATATTGTATGCCGAAACAGCGGTCCCACCGGAGAGAAGGAATTTTATATCAAGTCAGGAGGCTTCATATTTTGCAATCTCTTTTCTTTACCAAATCACAGCAGCAAAGAGAGTTTTACATATGTAACGGGTGTGTACTGTATAAATATATGTGTGTGTGTCTTTAAGAAACATTATATGTGTATTACACTAATTCCTTACAAAAATAGATATGTTCCAGTCCCAGGAGCATTAGGTTCTTTAAAGGGTTGTTGTGAGTAGTTTTTATATTTGGTTTGAGCAGCCGTTTTTATGAGGGGGTTAATATGGTAATGAGGGATGACATCACTCCCTGCTACTTAGATCTAGGCAGTTCCCTTCCTTCCCGGGCTTATCAGAGCACGTGAGGCTTGAGAAGCAGAGGTAAGAGGTCTGACAGGCTCTCTGCTTAAAGCAGGAAGAGCTAGAAAACCCTATAAAATCCTATAGAATCCTCTTATCAAAGATGTATATAGTATAGCTGGATTAGAATCCATGTTAAAACAGGTATTTTGTCTTCTTTTTTTACTTTCGTTTTTGAGTTGCAGCAGTTAGGCCCATGTCCCTGTTATAGTGTTCTATAACTATCCTTTTGTATTATATGCTCCACTAAACTTAAGGCTGTTTATTTTATTAGATGTCCTGAATAAAAGTGTATATAGGTAGAATGTGCAGGTTTTTCATGTATATTGTGATCAGGGGGGTTCTGTACATAGCGTAATGTTATATTTTGTTGTACAGGTGGAACGTCTCCTGATATATATATTGTGACGAGAGGAGAGGAGTGGTGTTTGAGGGACGGTATGTGTCCCCTCGAGTTTTGTCATATTGTTGGGACTAGCACTCCAGGCCGGAGTTTGGGTTCAGCTCGGGGCACACAAATCTCCGGGTTTTGCAGTTCTCCCTGGGGAGGCTTAATTGATTGATGGGTGCGGCTAGAGGGAAATAAAAGCAGGAAGTGAGGTTCATTCAGTCTCCACCCTGGGACTCAGACCAGCTACTGAGGGAGCAAAGCTGAACCAGAGATCAGGCTGCAAAAAGGAAAGGTTGGAATACACTTTGTTTTCTGAAACGGTAGTGAGGGAAAACCTTAACTGTTTAGTTAGTGCCGGACAGGCAAGGGTATTGTTTTGTTTTGTTTTGTTTCTTGACCTGTATGCAGCTCTTGAATAAAAGTACAGAGGGCTGTACATTGTAAAGAAATCCTGCGATTGGGACTACCTTTATCCTGGGAAGGGTACCCCCCATTTGAGCTGTACCCCACAATATTCATTCCTGTATACATGTATATTATTTTATTCAGGTATGTTCCAGTTTATTATTATTTTTATGTCTTATTGCGTATTTGTCTTGTCATTTGTAAATAATTTTGTTAATTCATGTTTATGGTTATTCATATAATGTTGTAGATGCTTTTCAGAGCACGTGAGGCTTGAGAAGCAGAGGTGGAACGTCTCCTGATATATATATTCATTCCTGTATACATGTATATTATTTTATTCAGAGGAGAAGCGGCGCCAGAAGCAGAGGAGTCGCCTGAAGTAAAATCCGTTCCCCAAAAAAAGTCACATGTTGCCGGTCTCGTCCTTGCTGCACCACACCAACATACAACACAACGCAGAGTCCATCATTACGAACGGGCAGTGAGGGTGTAGGCCGGTCACACATAGCAACAGTAAAAACCAATAAACAAATAGTATTCCAACAAGAGCAGTAAGCCCCTCCCACGGCCTCTTTTATTTGCTGCTGGCCTCCAGGTGACACGTTCTCCAAATAGCTCCTGGATGTTAGGCTTTATTTGATTGTATTTAGTTATATTTCACTTTAAACTTCGGTTTATCGTTTTGTACATGTACTGTATACTTTAACCTGTGTTTTTTCCTAGTTTTTTTTTCTATTCCTGCTGTGTGGGCACTTTCCCGCCTGTATGTTGCGCTTTGCGTATCTGTTTTTGGTCTCCCGGCGGCTCAGGGGCTTTTTTTATTCCTTCTGCGATCGTCGGGTGACCAGCGGCATCTGCCTTATTAATTTTTAGCGTTTTATGCAATTTTTTTCCCCTTTGTTTGCTGTGCTGCGCCCGTTGTCTCCCCGCGCGTGCGCACCCTCTCTCTTCCCTCAGAGTAGCGCGGCATCGTCTGCGTCCTGGCGGCCATTTTAGCGTTCAAACTAAGCTTGCCGCCATTACAACGCCGCCTCTCGTGCCCGAGTCAATGAAGACAGGCGGCTGCTCCTATTGCGTTCCGGTGGACCCATAACGGCCTCCGCTTCCCTGTACGTACCCACCGGGCACTACTGACACCTCGGGTGAGCCCCGCAGGTTTTTCCTTTGCGCATACCCTGTCAGGGACTTACTAAGCCCTCAAAGCATCGGTTGAGCCCCGATAAGCAACTCCTCAGTGCCAAAATTATATATATATATATATATATTAGAAAAAGACAATTTGCACAAAGTGCAACAAGAGTGGTAGTACAATAAATTTTAATCACAAATTAAAAAAGAGATTGGAAAAGAAGGTGGAAAATGACCCAAATGGAGAAATTATTATAACTGTACCAATTGGTGGAGTGGAAGTCCAAAAAGCCCAACAAGCTGGAAGTCTTAGTAGGATTATAGGTGTAACCTCACTATACCTCGGTGGTTCAAGCCACCTACATAACCAATAATACAATACACGATCTTAGTGTTTGAGAAACACCCAAAGGCAATAATAAGCAGTGGTGCTAAGAGCCCCACCAAAAACCATCAAGGGCACAATAAGTAACCATGTATAAAGGATCAAAGTCCACCGAATAAAGATTCAAATAGACTGTTAAAAACAAAAGAGAGGCATGTCTCGACCGGTTTCGCCCAAGCAGGGCTTAGTCTGGAGATATAATGCCCGCCCCAACTCACCCCCTAAATACCTTCAAGATCGTAATTTCAAGTGCGGTCAGCTGGATGCCCTACTGATTGGTAATTGAAAAAATGTATACATCAGATCGCATGGTATAAGGCTCAACTGGTCATGTGGTACCAATAAGCCAATGGTGAGCCTGCTAAAAACACCACCATAACAGACACCACAGCAATAGCTATGAAGAAAAAAAAAAAAAAACAAACACATATGTGTTAATCAAGTTAGTTGCAGAGAGCAACTTAGCTAATTCAACCAAACGGACCTGTGGGACCAAAGAGCCAATCAGATAGCTTGTTTACCAATACCAAGGTAACTAAAAGCATACTAGAACTTACAGACCCTAATAAAAATAATAAACCGCAAGGTCATCCAAAATAATAAATTGTATGGGTAACCCAAATGCCAGTAATCATAGGATGAGTCATTGATAAACAATCCTAAGCGCAGAATCTAAATATACAGCCGACATAATTGCAGAGATGAGCAGGTTGTAAAATAGACAGACATTGCTAATCAATAACCTATCACCTGACAATCGTGATGCGAAAAATTCCTTAACTTCAAAAAAAGGGGTCAGTGTAAAATAGAAAAACGGTTGTATATGTATATACTTGTATAGAGGACAATGTCCCAATAAGGACTGCGCTTAAAATGTATAAGAAAATAAACAAGTACAACCCTATGAAAAACTGACAAAGTATAAGGGGGCCCAACAACATTGAATGGATGAATATTGTGGATATGTAGGGGGAGAAGGGCTAAAAAACAAGGAAATTGCTAAATATCTAACCAATACATAGAGGATTAATAATAGTACAAAGGCAAAGTAATAAAGTAATGTAATATGAAAACGATAATTATGAACATAACAATGAAAATTCAAATGAATTCAAATAAAGGGAACAAACGTGAAGCCTTCATTGAGACCTGACGGTGATCTGGTGTGAAGGCGATATATCCAGAAGGCTTCACGTTTAAGTAGCTTATTGTCAAGATTGCCCTTACGAGGGCCAAGTTTGATGTGTTCAATACCCAAAAACCTAAAGTTGCTGAGTGAACACAACGTACATGACATAAAATGTCTGGCGACAGGAGTGTCCTTTTTCAGTCTAATCGACCGGATATGCTCCAAAATGCGGACTTTAAGAGGGCGAATAGTTTTGCCCACATATTTTTTACCACAATGACACAACAGCAAATAAATAACGCCGGCGGAGTTACAATTAATAAACTGGCGGACCGTAAATGAGATGGAATCGTCAAAGTTGTGAAATTGTTTCGGGGTACGGGAGACATAAGGACAGGCTACACACCTGCCACATTTATACATTCCCTTCAAGTTATTAGTCAACCACGAATCAGCAGGACGACAAATAGGTTGAAAATGGCTGTGTACCAATTTATCTTTGACATTAGGACACCTCCTAGCTGTCAAAGCAGGACGGTTGGAAATGACATCCTTCAAATGTGCATCATTAGTCAAAAGGGGCCAGTAACGCTCACAAATCCCTTTGACGGATTGCCAACCCAAATCAAAATCAGCAATGAGTCTTATGGGTTCAGACCCAGTGGTTGGAGAAGTGTCAAGTAATAAAGCATGTCGATCAGAGAGTAGTGCCCGTTTGTAAGCACTTTTGAGAATACGATGAGGATAACCTTTCTCTCTAAAAGCCAACCGAAGAGAATGTGCTTTGATTTTAAATTCGGTAATGGTGCTGCAGGTGCGACGCAGTCTAAGATATTGGCCAATAGGAATGCCCTTACGTGAGGAATAAGGGTGGTGACTAGTCCAAGTTAAAAGGTTGTTGGCTGAAGAAGGTTTGCGAAATAAGGTGGTATCAAGTCGACCCGCAGAATCCTTGTGAATGGAAATATCAAGGAAATTCAGCGAATGAGTTTGTATCTCATAGGTGAACTTTAAATTAAACTCATTGATGTTCAGGGTATCAACGAAGTTGGAAAACTCCAAGGCGGTGGAGGTCCAGATGACAATAATGTCATCAATGTAGCGACGCCAACTGAAGACATGAGATTTAAAAACTGTCAAATCAGGGCCATTAATGATGGTCTCCCCAATATCCGAGGAATAAATTCGCATAGGATGGTGCACACGGAGAACCCATGGCCGCTCCAACCAATTGTAGATAAAATTTACCATTGAACATGAAATAATTGTGATGCAGTACAAAATGGAGCAAACGAATGAGAAATTTAGTGAGTTTGGAGTGAGCGATGCCTCTACGATTCAAAAAGGTCTCAACACATTTAAGACCTAATGTATGCGGAATGGAGCTGTACAAGGACTCCACGTCTAGACTACATAATAATGCGTCAGAAGGTACAGACGAATCTTCCAATTCCCTTAGAGTCTGCTTAGAATCGCGAATGTATGAAGGCAGGTTGAAAACAATCTTCTGAAGAATACGATCAATGTATTTACTAGCATTATGCGTCAGAGAGTTGGTGCCAGATACTATGGGTCTGCCAGGTGGTGTAATATTATTTTTATGAATTTTTGGCAGTGCGTAAAAAGTGGCTATTGTAGGACGAAGTGGCCAAATGAAATCATATTCATGTTGAGTAATAGACCCATCGAGTAAACCGTCGTTTAAAATGCTCATAAGATTGATCATGTAAGCATCAGTAGGGTCCTTCAACAAGACCTTATACGTTTTATCATCATGCAATAAGGACAAAACCATACGACAATATTGTTCATTTTCCATTAAAACCACATTCCCCCCCTTATCTGACATCTTAATGACAATTTGATCAAGACTTTGTAGTTGGGCCAAAGCAGTTCTCTCTTGAGAACTCAAGTTATCACAAATGCCAGACCGAAGCTCATTGATTTTAAGAGACTCAATCTCTTTACATACGATCTTACAGAAGTTGTCAAGGTGGGAATATTCAGAGAAATGCGGAGTAAATTTGCTTTTAGGTTTAAGATCAGTATAAGGAACATTGTCATTGGAGCAATCACTCTCATCCAGCAATGAAATTAGAGTAGAAAGACATTGTAGATCATTAATGGTGAGGTCATATTTCGAGGCAGACCTCTCAAGCCGCATGCGATGAAATTTGTGCAAGGCTAGTTTCCTAATGAACAAATGGATATCTTTAATCCAATTGAATGAATTAAGCCAGGAGTGGGTACAAACGACAAGCCCTTCATTAGAAGAGAAATCTGATCATGAGACAAATCAATATTAGTCAAATTAATAATACGAAGGGGGTCGACTATAGCCTGTGATCCCCCCTTCTTCGGGTTTGCCTGCCCCGTGAAATCGAGGCAGACGATCGTTTCCCCCGTCTCTGGGGAGGGGTGTAAGGCAGGTCTAAAAAAGACACCGATTTTTTTAGGATGCCTTTAGACTCGGTGGTGGTCACCGCCCCAAACATATCATTATTAACAAGATCCTCATTGTCAGAGGACTCGTACTCAGAGGTTGAAGCCCCAGTATGTTCCCCAGAAACATCATTCGTGATACGAGTTCTATTCTTAGCAAATTTATACACATTTCCAGTTTTGTAATCTCTCTGATCCCTTACAAATTTACTCAACTTGCGTTCCTTGATGTCATTATCGTATCTATCAAGAATAGCTTTAAGTTTGTTTTCCAGGCCTTCAAATGCAGAATGAGAACTATATTCAAGGATTTTAATTCGTTCAGTCTCCAAGGTCTCATTAATCTTAGCCAAACTATCAGTTTCAAACTGCACCAAAATATTCATGTATCGTTTGGAGCAATCGTTGCTGGCTTGCAGCCACTGTTCCATAAATACAGTATCATGCAGATGAGAGGCCGGTGGTGTGTGAATGCGCAAACCCCGGGGTATCATGTCCCTGGACAGATAATTATTCAGGGACAGAATCTCCCATTTGGCACGTATCTGTTTTTTTAAAATTTTCTGGACACAAAAGAAAGTATGTTGAATATTGGGGGTGGTATCACCGTTGTGACTTGCCACCAACGGTATGTCATCCCCAAAAAATATCAGAATGAGCTTGTCCCCAATGGTCTAAATTATCAAACGATGACAAGAGATTAGACATATTGCCAAATGTACAAGAGCCACAATGGTACTAAAACCAATCAAACAATTCAGAAACAACACAGAGAAGAGATAAGCTCAAAAAAACCACTCAACAGGGCATAACCCAAAATTACAAGGAAAAAGACAATTTGCACAAAGTGCAACAAGAGTGGTAGTACAATAAATTTTAATGGTAATAAAGCATATCACAAATTAAAAAAGAGATTGGAAAAGAAGGTGGAAAATGACCCAAATGGAGAAATTATTATAACTGTACCAATTGGTGGAGTGGAAGTCCAAAAAGCCCAACAAGCTGGAAGTCTTAGTAGGATTATAGGTGTAACCTCACTATACCTCGGTGGTTCAAGCCACCTACATAACCAATAATACAATACACTATCTTAGTGTTTGAGAAACACCCAAAGGCAATATGGAGACTGAACGAATTAAAATCCTTGAATATAGTTCTCATTCTGCATTTGAAGGCCTGGAAAACAAACTTAAAGCTATTCTTGATAGATACGATAATGACATCAAGGAACGCAAGTTGAGTAAATTTGTAAGGGATCAGAGAGATTACAAAACTGGAAATGTGTATAAATTTGCTAAGAATAGAACTCGTATCACGAATGATGTTTCTGGGGAACATACTGGGGCTTCAACCTCTGAGTACGAGTCCTCTGACAATGAGGATCTTGTTAATAATGATATGTTTGGGGCGGTGACCACCACCGAGTCTAAAGGCATCCTAAAAAAATCGGTGTCTTTTTTAGACCTGCCTTACACCCCTCCCCAGAGACGGGGGAAACGATCGTCTGCCTCGATTTCACGGGGCAGGCAAACCCGAAGAAGGGGGGATCACAGGCTATAGTCGACCCCCTTCGTATTCTTAATTTGACTAATATTGATTTGTCTCATGATCAGATTTCTCTTCTAATGAAGGGCTTGTCGTTTGTACCCACTCCTGGCTTTAATTCATTCAATTGGATTAAAGATATCCATTTGTTCATTAGGAAACTAGCCTTGCACAAATTTCATCGCATGCGGCTTGAGAGGTCTGCCTCGAAATATGACCTCACCATTAATGATCTACAATGTCTTTCTACTCTAATTTCATTGCTGGATGAGAGTGATTGCTCCAATGACAATGTTCCTTATACTGATCTTAAACCTAAAAGCAAATTTACTCCGCATTTCTCTGAATATTCCCACCTTGACAACTTCTGTAAGATCGTATGTAAAGAGATTGAGTCTCTTAAAATCAATGAGCTTCGGTCTGGCATTTGTGATAACTTGAGTTCTCAAGAGAGAACTGCTTTGGCCCAACTACAAAGTCTTGATCAAATTGTCATTAAGATGTCAGATAAGGGGGGGAATGTGGTTTTAATGGAAAATGAACAATATTGTCGTATGGTTTTGTCCTTATTGCATGATGATAAAACGTATAAGGTCTTGTTGAAGGACCCTACTGATGCTTACATGATCAATCTTATGAGCATTTTAAACGACGGTTTACTCGATGGGTCTATTACTCAACATGAATATGATTTCATTTGGCCACTTCGTCCTACAATAGCCACTTTTTACGCACTGCCAAAAATTCATAAAAATAATATTACACCACCTGGCAGACCCATAGTATCTGGCACCAACTCTCTGACGCATAATGCTAGTAAATACATCGATCGTATTCTTCAGAAGATTGTTTTCAACCTGCCTTCATACATTCGCGATTCTAAGCAGACTCTAAGGGAATTGGAAGATTCGTCTGTACCTTCTGACGCATTATTATGTAGTCTAGACGTGGAGTCCTTGTACAGCTCCATTCCGCATACATTAGGTCTTAAATGTGTTGAGACCTTTTTGAATCGTAGAGGCATCGCTCACTCCAAACACACTAAATTTCTCATTCGTTTGCTCCATTTTGTACTGCATCACAATTATTTCATGTTCAATGGTAAATTTTATCTACAATTGGTTGGAGCGGCCATGGGTTCTCCGTGTGCACCATCCTATGCGAATTTATTCCTCGGATATTGGGAGGAGACCATCATTAATGGCCCTGATTTGACAGTTTTTAAATCTCATGTCTTCAGTTGGCGTCGCTACATTGATGACATTATTGTCATCTGGACCTCCACCGCCTTGGAGTTTTCCAACTTCGTTGATACCCTGAACATCAATGAGTTTAATTTAAAGTTCACCTATGAGATACAAACTCATTCGCTGAATTTCCTTGATATTTCCATTCACAAGGATTCTGCGGGTCGACTTGATACCACCTTATTTCGCAAACCTTCTTCAGCCAACAACCTTTTAACTTGGACTAGTCACCACCCTTATTCCTCACGTAAGGGCATTCCTATTGGCCAATATCTTAGACTGCGTCGCACCTGCAGCACCATTACCGAATTTAAAATCAAAGCACATTCTCTTCGGTTGGCTTTTAGAGAGAAAGGTTATCCTCATCGTATTCTCAAAAGTGCTTACAAACGGGCACTACTCTCTGATCGACATGCTTTATTACTTGACACTTCTCCAACCACTGGGTCTGAACCCATAAGACTCATTGCTGATTTTGATTTGGGTTGGCAATCCGTCAAAGGGATTTGTGAGCGTTACTGGCCCCTTTTGACTAATGATGCACATTTGAAGGATGTCATTTCCAACCGTCCTGCTTTGACAGCTAGGAGGTGTCCTAATGTCAAAGATAAATTGGTACACAGCCATTTTCAACCTATTTGTCGTCCTGCTGATTCGTGGTTGACTAATAACTTGAAGGGAATGTATAAATGTGGCAGGTGTGTAGCCTGTCCTTATGTCTCCCGTACCCCGAAACAATTTCACAACTTTGACGATTCCATCTCATTTACGGTCCGCCAGTTTATTAATTGTAACTCCGCCGGCGTTATTTATTTGCTGTTGTGTCATTGTGGTAAAAAATATGTGGGCAAAACTATTCGCCCTCTTAAAGTCCGCATTTTGGAGCATATCCGGTCGATTAGACTGAAAAAAGGACACTCCTGTCGCCAGACATTTTTATGTCATGTACGTTGTGTTCACTCAGCAACTTTAGGTTTTTGGGTATTGAACACATCAAACTTGGCCCTCGTAAGGGCAATCTTGACAATAAGCTACTTAAACGTGAAGCCTTCTGGATATATCGCCTTCACACCAGATCACCGTCAGGTCTCATGAAGGCTTCACATTTGTTCCTTTATTTGAATTTATTTGAATTTATTGTTATGTTCATAATTATCGTTTCATATACATTACTTTATTACTTTGCCTTTGTACTATTATTAATCCTCTATGTATTGTTAGATATTTAGAAATTTCCTTGTTTTTTAGCCCTTCTCCCCCTACATATCCACAATATTCATCCATTCAATTTTGTTTGGGCCCCCTTATACTTTGTCAGTTTTTCATAGGTTGTACTTGTTTATTTTCTTATACATTTTAACCCCTTAGTGACCGGGCGGTTTTACACAAATCCGTCCGTTCGTGACCGCAGCTGTTTTTACGTTTCTGCGCTCTTAGTGTTTACGTCAAATTTTCCTCTTACTCGTTTATGTAACCCACACATATTTTACACTGTTTTTCTCGTCACTAAATGGACTTTATAAAGATACCATTTTTTTCATCATTTCATATAATTTACTATAAAAAATATTGTGAAATATGACACAAAAATTGAAAAAACACCACTTTTTCGAACTTTGACCCCAAAATTTCTTATGTATCAACAACCGTCAAAAAAAAATTTATTCCTTAGTAGTTTCTAAATTTAGTACTGAGTTTAGCAATACCCAATGTTTACATATTCCTCGCTTTTTTTCCTTATTTTATGCAACAATAAGTGCAAGTAGCACTTTGCCATTCCAAAGAGTTTTATTTTCAAAACTAGTGATAGTGACATTGTAACACTGATATCTGTCACTAATTCCTGAATAACCCTCACATATACATATTTTTTAAAGTACACAAATCAAGGTATTAAACTTGGGGTATTTTGACTCTTTCCATGCAAACCATTTTTTACCACAAATCTATGCCAAAGTTTGAAAAAAAAAAAAATTTTGGTGATTTTTTTTTTTTGAACGCAATTTAAGAATACATGTACTGTGAACTTTAAGGTTTACTGCCAAAAAGCACCCCAAAATATGTTCAGCAACATCTTCTGAGTAAATTGATACCACCCATGTATAGGTATGTCGGTCATTTGGGGGCTAAAAGGCCTTATTTGGGGGGTGCGCATTTCAGTTTTCCAAACTTGGAATTTTCACATTTCGTCATCATGCACCCATGTCCTATTTGGGACATTTTTGAAGCCGGCCAAAGTAATTTACCCCCATCAAACCATATATTTTTAGAAAGGGCACACCCTAGGGTGCTTCAAAGAGTTGTATTTTAACACTTTCCATGCACTAGCTCTTTGTCAATCTTTCAGGTAGTCACTTTTTGTGTTATTTTTTCACACACATTGTACTTTAGGCATGAATTGTCAAATCCAGTTATGGGTTACTGCCAAAAAACACCCCAAAATATGTTCAGCAACATCTTCTGAGTAAATTGATACCACCCATGTATAGGTATGTCGGGTCATTTGGGGGGCTAAAAGGCCTTAGTGCGCATTTCAGTTTTCCAACTTGGAATTTTCACATTTCGTCATCATGCACCTATGTCCTATTTGGGACATTTTTGAAGCCGGCCAAAGTAATTTACCCCATCAAACCATATATTTTTAGAAAGGGCACACCCTAGGGTGCTTCAAAGAGTTGTATTTTAACACTTTCCATGCACTAGCTCTTTGTCAATCTTTCAGGTAGTCACTTTTTGTGTTATTTTTTCACACACATTGTACTTTAGGCATGAATTGTCAAATCCAGTTATGGGTTACTGCCAAAAAACACCCCAAAATATGTTCAGCAACATCTTCTGAGTAAATTGATACCACCCATGTATAGGTATGTCGGGTCATTTGGGGGCTAAAAGGCCTTATTTGGGGGTGCGCATTTCAGTTTTCCAACTTGGAATTTTCACATTTCGTCATCATGCACCCATGTCCTATTTGGGACATTTTTGAAGCCGGCCAAAGTAATTTACCCCATCAAACCATATATTTTTAGAAAGGGCACACCCTAGGGTGCTTCAAAGAGTTGTATTTTAAACACTTTCCATGCACTAGCTCTTTGTCAATCTTTCAGGTAGTCACTTTTTGTGTTATTTTTTCACACACATTGTACTTTTAGGCATGAATTGTCAAATCCAGTTATTTACTGCCAAAAAACACCCAAAATATGTTCAGCAACATCTTCTGAGTAAATTGATACCACCCATGTATAGGTATGTCGGGTCATTTGGGGGCTAAAAGGCCTTATTTGGGGGTGCGCATTTCAGTTTTCCAACTTGGAATTTTCACATTTCGTCATCATGCACCCATGTCCTATTTGGGACATTTTTGAAGCCGGCCAAAGTAATTTACCCCCATCAAACCACATATTTTTTAAGAGGGCACACCCTAGGTGCTTCAAAGAGTTGTATTTTACACTTTCCATGCACTAGCTCTTTGTCAATCTTTCAGGTAGTCACTTTTTGTGTTATTTTTTCACACACATTGTACTTTAGGCATGAATTGTCAAATCCAGTTTATGGGTTACTGCCAAAAAACACCCCAAAATATGTTCAGCAACATCTTCTGAGTAAATTGATACCACCATGTATAGGTATGTCGGGTCATTTGGGGGCTAAAAGGCCTTATTTGGGGGGTGCGCATTTCAGTTTTCCAACTTGGAATTTTCACATTTCGTCATCATGCACCCATGTCCTATTTGGGACATTTTTGAAGCCGGCCAAAGTAATTTACCCCATCAAACCATATATTTTTAGAAAGGGCACACCCTAGGGTGCTTCAAAGAGTTGTATTTTAACACTTTCCATGCACTAGCTCTTTGTCAAACTTTCAGGTAGTCACTTTTTTGTGTTATTTTTTCACACACATTGTACTTTAGGCATGAATTGTCAAATCCAGTTATGGGTTACTGCAAAAAACACCCCAAAATATGTTCAGCAACATCTTCTGAGTAAATTGATACCACCCATATATAGATTTGTTCTGTTGTTTTTGGGGCTAACGCCAATCTTTGACATGTGCTTGTCAATTTTCTAATTTGACATACAGTATCTTCTTTGCTTATCTTCTTTTTAGGGGCTTTTTACATACCCCAGTTTTATGAACGTGCATATATTTGGTAAGCTAACACCCCAAAGTATTGTAAATGGAGTGTTTTTATGCTATGGATGCATCCGTTTGCTCCAAACAAATTAGATACTGTTTGGTGGTCATTTTTCATTTTCACACCCACATCAGTTTTGGACTGTGATTTAGGAGACTGTGTTTTTTACTGCATGAAAACTCTCCAGGTTGTTTTCTGCAAGGTCTCCTGAGTACACCCATGCCCCCATGCATAGGTTTGCCAGGATTTTGGGAAGGTTCAAATACAATTTTTATGACTTTGTCATTGGAGTTGAAATTGAGATTATTTCTTCAGCTAGGCCTAGCTTTGGTTTGGGTCTACCGCATACCCCAGTTTGAATTATTGCCAGAAAATTGTTTATATTTGTTATGTTGACACCCAAGGTATTGCATATGGAGTGCTTTGATGCCATGGATGCAACGGTTTAGCCCAAAACATTTGAGAAGGTGTGTGGCGGTAATTTTTCAATTTTCAGATTTTTACGCCCACAGTAGTTTTGGACTGTGATTTAGCAGACACTGTTGTTTGTTACTGCATGAAAACTCTCCAGGTTGTTTTCTGCAAGATCTCCTGAGTACACCCATGCCCCCCATGCATAGGTTTGCCAGGATTTTGGGAAGGTTCAAATACAATTTTTATGACTTTGTCATTGGAGTTGAAATTGAGATTATTTCTTCAGCTAGGCCTAGCTTTGGTTTTGGGTCTACCGCATACCCCAGTTTGAATTATTGCCAGAAAATTGTTTATATTTGTTATGTTGACACCCCAAGGTATTGCATATGGAGTGCTTTGATGCCATGGATGCAACGGTTTTTAGCCAAAAACATTTGGCAACAAGGTGTGTGGCGGTAATTTTTCAATTTCAGATTTTTACGCCCACAGTATAGTTTTGGACTGTGATTTAGGCTAGGGTCAGACGAGCGTAGTGTTCACGTCCGTGATCGCGCCTAAAAGTACGTCCGTGATAGCATGACATAAAGTCCAATGGAGCCCGACACACGAAGTACGTCCGCACTGAACTGCGGACGCACAACGGCCGCGGCCCACGGACGCAAGGCAGGCAAGAACGTAGAACCACTAGAACGGCCGCACAAAGTGCGCTGCGTCCGCCAACGTCTGCATAGCTTTGTGTGTGAGTGATGGAACGTGGTCAGACGGACTGCATTTATACGTCCTGCATTTTTCACGGACAAAATGGTTTTGCAATTGAATTTATTGTCCTCCTACATCTGTCAAAAAATAAATGTCAGTGAAAAAACGGACTGTGTGACCACTACTGCGTCTTCCGTACTGACGATGTCCGTACTGCACGGACGTACAGTCCGTAGAAATCACGCTCGTCTGACCCTAGCCTTAGCAGACACTGTTGTTTGTTACTGCATGAAAACTCTCCAGGTTGTTTTCTGCAAGATCTCCTGAGTACACCCATGCCCCCCATGCATAGGTGTGCAAAGATTTTGGCAAAATACAGCACCAATTGTAGAACATAAAAATGTACGAATAAAATGTAAAAGTCTGGTGCCTGTCAAACTGGGGATGCTCTCTAGGGGAGCACAGGCTGTTGTCACTGAAGTGCATGAAACGCAAAATGTTTTCATACCTTCTACGTGACATTGATTGGAGGTAAATGGGGGTAGAGCAGATGGGGCTACTGCTCCAGCAGGAGCGAATTGAGGGCTTCTTTATGATGCCCTCAGCATAGTAAGTGCCCAGAATTTCAGAAATTCTGGCACATCTAGCGGGGTCCATTGCTGCCTTGCCAAGTAGGAGTCTGGCTTCGCAGCACAATGCTGATGGGCATACAGATTTGATTGGGCCACGATGTGGCCCAACAAATCATCCCCATAAACACCTGCAAAAACTGTGTGGCGGTAAATCCTGCAACATCAATATTGATGCCAGGATTTGCCGTGAAAGGAGGATATCTGGCCTCTGGCGATGAGGCACTACCCACTCCTCAGCTGGAGCTGTGCGTCTCCTGCTGGCAGGTGGTGACCCAGGATCTGCATCAGAAACATCACTAGATATCAGCCAGCATAGATAATGTATCTAGCGACGCCTCTGAGCAGTTAGCGGGTCGAAATGAGGGTCTGAGTCTGACGCAGATGCCTCAGATTCTGACGCCAGGATGGCATATGCCTCCTCGGCGCTGTACACCCTCTCAGACATTATATATAATAGATTATAAAATTTTATAATTATTATATATATATAAGCGGATTGTTGGTTCTTAGAAGAACCGTTGGGTTTCACAAGAAAATACAAATAAACACCTAAATCTCTCTAAATCCCTCTAAACCTGCCTCAATTCTTCTAAATCTCCCTAAAATCTCTCTAAATCTGCCTCAATTTTTCTAATCTCACTAAATCTCACTAAAATCTCTAACCTGTCAAATCTGATCTCTCTCTCTCGCTCACCAAAACACAAGTGAGGAGAGGGAGGGAGAATCACAGAGGTCAGAGCCAATATTTACAAAATATTGGCCTGACCTGACAAATTAGAAATTTTATTTTGATTTTTTCTAACTTCTGATTGGATGTTGCTAGCCTGCCTCTCTGATGAGGCAGGCTAGGACATCCCACTCAGCCCCAAGATGACCCTGCCCTTAGAACCCTAACCCTACCCCTGACCCTAGAACCCTAACCCTACCCTACCCCTAACCCTAACCCTACCCTAACCCTACCCCTAACCCTAACCCTACCCCTAACCTACCCCTAACCCTAACCCTACCCTAACCCTAACCCTAACCTACCCCTAACCCTAACCTACCAACCCTACCCCTAACCCTAACCTAACCTACCCCTAACCCTAACCCTAAACCTAACCTACCTAACCCTAACCTAACCAACCCTACCCTAACCTAACCCTACCCTAACCCTAACCCTACCCTACCCTAACCCTACCCCTAACTAACCCTAACCCTACCCTAACTGTCAGTTTATTTTATTTATTTTTCTTTTTTTACACTTTTTTTACACACTTTTTTTACACTTTTTTTTACTTTTTTTTACACTTTTTTTTACTTTTTTTACTCTGCTGGGTGCCTTGATCCCTCGAGGCACCCAGCAGAGCACCTGATCACTGAAGTGATCGATTTTGTACTGAGTGCACGATACCTCGTGGCACTCAGTACTTCCTGCCGCTACCGGAAGTGATCGCTCGGGGGGAGCGATCACGGACGGACCAGCGGCAGGTAAGTATATTACAAGGATGCCTCGATGTCGAGGCATCCTTGTAATATGCTCAGAGCAGCTGGAAGCGATCCGATCGCTTCCAGCGCTCTGTAGAAGTGCCGGGCACCTCTCCGGTGCAACCGGATGTAGATCGCTCCCGGGGAGCGATCACATGGTGCCCCGGCACTTCTAACGGCCATTGCACGGATGCCTGGACTCCCAGGCATCCTGCAATGGCGTTTGAGCTGCTGGAAGCGATCCGATCGCTTCCAGCAGCTCAAAACGGCAGGACGTACCATGTACGTCAGCGGGTCTAAGAGAGACCCGCTGCAATGACGTACATGGTACGTCCGCGGTCGGGAAGGGGTTAAGCGCAGTCCTTATTGGGACATTGTCCTCATATACAAGTATATACAATACAACCGTTTTTCTATTTTACACTGACCTTTTTTTGAAGTTAAGGAATTTTTTGCATCACGATTGTCAGGTGATAGGTTTTGATTAGCAATGTCTGTCTATTTTACAACCTGCTCATCTCTGCAATTATGTCGGCTGTATATTTAGATTCTGCGCTTAGGATTGTTTATCAATGACTCATCCTATGATTACTGGCATTTGGGTTACCCATACAATTTATTATTTTGGATGACCTTGCGGTTTATTATTTTTATTAGGGTCTGTAAGTCTAGTATGCTTTTTGTTTACTTTGTATTGGTAAACAAGCTATCTGATTGGCTCTTTGGTCCCACAGGTCCGTTTGGTTGAATTAGCTAAGTTGCTCTCTGCAACTAACTTGATTAACACATATGTGTTTTGTTTTTTTTTTTTTTCTTCATAGCTATTGCTGTGGTGTCTGTTATGGTGGTGTTTTTAGCAGGCTCACCATTGGCTTATTGGTACCACATGACCAGTTGAGCCTTATACCATGCGATCTGATGTATACATTTTTTCAATTACCAATCAGTAGGGCATCCAGCTGACCGCACTTGAAATTACGATCTTGAAGGTATTTAGGGGGTGAGTTGGGGCGGGCATTATATCTCCAGACTAAGCCCTGCTTGGGCGAAACCGGTCGAGACATGCCTCTCTTTTGTTTTTAACAGTCTATTTGAATCTTTATTCGGTGGACTTTGATCCTTTATACATGGTTACTTATTGTGCCCTTGATGGTTTTTGGTGGGGCTCTTAGCACCACTGCTTATTATTGCCTTTGGGTGTTTCTCAAACACTAAGATCGTGTATTGTATTATTGGTTATGTAGGTGGCTTGAACCACCGAGGTATAGTGAGGTTACACCTATAATCCTACTAAGACTTCCAGCTTGTTGGGCTTTTTGGACTTCCACTCCACCAATTGGTACAGTTATAATAATTTCTCCATTTGGGTCATTTTCCACCTTCTTTTCCAATCTCTTTTTTAATTTGTGATATGCTTTATTACCATTAAAATTTATTGTACTACCACTCTTGTTGCACTTTGTGCAAATTGTCTTTTTCCTTGTAATTTTGGGTTATGCCCTGTTGAGTGTTTTTTTTTTTTTGAGCCTTATCTCTTCTCTGTGTTGTTTCTGTATATATATATATATATATAGTGATAAGGTGAAGGGAATTGTTGTGTGCAATGGTGTGTACATTCCCCCTGTGTTTTTGAGAGGGCAGCGGGCTGTTTAAACCCAGAAGGAAAATACGTGTTTTAAATTGTTCCACTCTGCTGCAAGGTCTCCACACCTGCTAATTAAAAGCCCTTAAATGTTTCCTGGGTGTGAGGAACCAGAAAGAGGTGGAGGAGATTGATTCATTTTGAGAGAGACACAGACTAGCAGCAGCAGAGCTGGTGAACTGCTATGGTTGGCAGCGTCCCAAAAGAAAAGGTTGGCAAAGGTTCTGTTATTTTGTTATTTACCTGCGTTAGTAAGGGACATATACTTTGTTAGTAAGACTCAGACGAGTTAGGCTTTGATTTCTGTTTTGTTTTGTTTGTATGCTGGAGTGCCACAATAAAACTCCGCTATAAAGAGACTGTTTCTATGACATACTTGCCCTAGAGGACCGCGCTATACCGCCCCGTGTGACAAATATGGTGGAGAATGCGGGCAATTAGCGCCAACAGGTCTGTGGGCATGCTAGTTTGAAAAGTGCCTGGTGAAACTGTGGTGAACAGCTGATGGCGTAATCAGCACAGTGCTGCTGCAGAAAAAAAAAAGGGTGTTCCTTGCACGTTTAAACAGATTTCCAGTGGAGGCTCATTTCGCCCCATTTGGCCATTGTCATGGAGGATTTGGTGAAAGCCCTGGTACAGGCAACTGCTGTACAGCAAGAAACCAACCACACTTATTGGTGGCACAAGTGGAAAGCGTAAGGGAAGCTCAGCAGGAAGACAGAGCAATCTTCACAAATGTTTTGCAGCAAGCCTTACAGCCTGGTATGATGAGCCCTCCTGTGGACAGGGAGCGGTGTATTCGAGCGACTGACTTTCTGCACAAGCTATCTCACGACCTTTGAGCGGGTCGCCGACAGAGAAAACTGGCCCCTTGAACAGTGGGCAGGACTGTTGGCTCCATGTCTGAGTGGGGAGTCCCAGAAAGCCTATGAGGATCTGCCTTACAGCCAAGCTCCGGACTACACACGCCTGAAAAGAGAAATCCTAACGCGTATTGGAGTAACACCCACGCTGCGAGCGCAAAGGTTTCATAAGTGGGCTTATGACTTGGAAAAACCCACTAGGACCCAAATGTATGAGCTGCTGAGATGTGCGCATTAATGGTTGCAACCAGAGACAAACTCGCCGACAACAATCGTGGAGATGCTGGTTATGGACCGCTTCCTCAGGAATTTGCCTACAGGGCTGCGACAGTGGGTCAGCCAAGGAGACCCAAAGGATCCTGAGGAGATGTGTCTGGTTGAGCGGTATGTGACTGCAAAGGAGCTGCACACCCATGAACCTCAGCCTAACCCAAGATCTCCTAACAGCCGGGCAAATAGGAAACATGGAAACAAAGGACAAGGCCCTGTGCCCAGCATGGAGTTACATGATTATGGTGGTAAAAGGTACCAAAGAGATCGGCAATGGGTGCCAGATCAAAACGAGGAGCAAATAATGTTTCAGGTGCCATTTGACATATCGCCCGCAATTGCCATCAGAGTGATGAGCCCATGCAGTGTGACATAGGCGCACGAACCCCGCAGAAGACTGTGTTAACCTGTTAAAAACTGTGTGTGGTAACAAGTACTGTGAACGTTAACCATTTAAGGACTGTGAGGGTTGAAGGGAAGGGTGTTCAAGTGCTCCTTGATTCTGGGAGCGAGGTCACCTTGGTAAAGGGCACTCTGCTCCAGCCTGAAAAACTTGATTGCAGACAAACTGTTAGTATTGTTTGTATACATGGGGACACCCATTCGTACCCCACGGCGGATGTAGAAATACTCACTGTTGTGGGGAAAGTTGTATGTAAAGTGGGGGTTGTACCTGTATTGCCTTATGATGTGGTGATAGGAAGAGACTTCCCTCAGTTCTGTCAATTATGGGAAAAGTTCTCATTACAGCAGAAACCGTGCTCTGAGGAGGAGCAGGAGGTAGAAGGGTCAGATGCTATTTTTCCTTTCTCTAATATCGATTGGGAGCATGGCAGAGAGCCAGCGTCTCCCTTGGTATGTTTAGGCAATGAGGAGGATGCGCCCCATAATGATGATCCTGGAGAAGTGGAGCTTCATGATATTGTAGTCCATCCTGGCAACTTCCGAGCTGCCCAGTGGGAGGACCCAACTTTGGCTATGGCCAGAGACAGTGTACAAGTCATCGAGCTTTGTCTGGTTAACCCTGATAAACCGTTAGGTTTCCCCTATTTCAAGGTGAAAAATAATTTGCTTTACAGGGTGGAGCAAAAGGGGGCTGAGGAGCTGGAACAGTTGTTGGTTCCAGAGACACACAGGAATACGGTATTGAAGCTAGCCCACAACCATGTGCTGGGAGGTCACCTTGGAGTGGATAAAACAAGGGAGGGGGGCGTGGCCGGCTGTTCACAGGAGTGGACGTGTTTTGCTGGAGCTCCTCGCGTCTGCTCCTTTTTTTTTTTTTTTTATAAAATGTTTTTATTTTTCAAAAAAAGAACAAAATCTAAGGGTACAGAAAGAAAAGGTGTGGAAAGTACATTACACATCAGGGGTACACATACAGTGTTTCTATAATCAAATGCGACAACATAAATCCGTGGCTATCGAAATCAATATGTGCTCCACTGAACGGCAACTGAAAGCTGAGCGTCGCATAGATACTTTTCAAAAATTCGCGCACTTAATCCACACAGTAAGAAACTAATAAATGGGGGGAAGGTAGGGGAGCACCAGGAAGTCAATCTGAGGATACTTTGTTCAATAGAGGGGGCAAGACCAGTATTACAAGGCCAAGCATCAACACTTTCTTAAATTACCTCACAACCCACACGCTGCATATAATTTATGTATATCCCATATTTTGCAATATTGCCAAGGATCTTCTTGGGGGACGTCCACCCACACATACTGTTTGCTTTAGTATCAAAGTCACGGTATTTATTAAGTAATTGCGTTAATTGGCATAGTGTCGTACCACAGCCGATTTCCATTGACGAGCAAGAAGTAACAGGGTCGTGGAGACTATAATGAACATCATACGAAGATGCGGACGAGGCAAATGAACCATGCCCAACAGTAAAACCTCAGGCAAGCACGGAATGGATCGGCCGAGCACTTCGGTAAGTAGAGACGATACATCCCTCCAGACAGGTGTCACTTGGAGCAGTGCCACCACATATGTTCCATCGTTCCCACCCCATCGGAGCACCTCCAACACACATTCGAGACCTGAGGGGCGAATCTATGGAGCCTGCTTGGTGTCAAGTACCAACGTACATCATTTTCCGTTGCGTTTCTATTAAGGTGGCGCATCTAGTTGCACCCACCGCAAACATGTGGGGCTGTGCCCATTGCGTGGGTGTAAAGGTCTTAGACAACTCACCCTCCCAGGCATCCTGGAACGTCCAGCGTACCGCTGTTAGTGGGGTGTTCAGTATCTTATAAAAAATGTGAAATGGGTTTGATAGTAGAATGGGGATCCAAGCAGAAACAACTCGGTAAGTCGAAAGCAGGGGTATGGTGGCCCGCAGCCCAGACATTACATTTTGAGATCCTACATAGGACATTATCTGCATATGTGATAGGAAAAGAGAAGAGGGTATATTAAATTTCTGTTGTAGATCCATGAAGGGCAGGCCAGCCGCTGGTGTGAAGAGTGATGCAGGTGTGTCACTCCCCTTTGCAGCCAGGGACCCATTCGAAAGTGTGTATTAGATAATGGAGAGCTGATATTGGGTCGCCATGGGCAAGCGAGGATGTGCCGTGAATAGCGGGAGACAGCGGTCCCATGCTTTGAAATGTAACTCTGTGGATGGGAGTATATGGGGTGTGAGTGGACGTTTCATTCGGGGAACCCACATCAAAGTAGAAAGCGTATGACCCGAGAGACTTGCGGACTCTATGGTGAGCCATTGAGACATTGTTGGATGTGAAGTAGGTCCATGGACGAAGCCAACAAGGACGCCCAATAATAATTGTGGACACATGTAATATTGAGTCCACCGTCTCTATGCCTGAGATAAAGCAGTTTTCGGGTACCCTCGGACGCTTATTCGCCCATATGTAGTGCATCAGAAGAGATTGTAATTTATCAAAGTAGGGAGCGGGGCACTGGAAGTGGCAAGGAGCGAAAGACATACAATATTTTTGGTAACACTACCATCTTTACCGCCGCCATCCTCCCCAGCCACGAGACCTCCCGAGAACGCCAATTTGTGCACAATAGAACGTATTTCCTTAAATGTTCTCTCATAATTGTGTAAGAAAGTGTTATTATTATCCGGAGCAATTTTGAGTCCTAAGTATGTGATGTATGAGGTCCTCCAGTCAAAGTTATACCGTCTCTTAAGTGACTCTAACTGTGTGACTGTCATGTTGATGGGGAGTGCTTGTGTTTTTAGGGTATTCACTACATGGTATGAGACCTCACTATATATTTTGCAGCTCGTTTCTGACGTGCAGGGATCGTCCATCCGGGTCGGTCAATGTAAGTAGTATGTCGTCTGCATATAAGTTCAGTTTATACATTGTAGGCCCTACTTCTATCCTCTGATGCAGTCGTTTTGACGTATTGCTTGCGCCAGAGGTTCTAAGGTTAAGTCATATAGTATTGGGGAGAGGGGACAGCCCTGGCGTGTGCCATTAGTGATAACGAACTCGTCTGAAAGAAAGCCCGAGATGAGTACTCTGGCGGAGGGGGAGTCATACAGTGCTTGAATCGCTTCTAAAAAATGGCCCCGGAATCCATATTTTTTCAACACCTCTTGCAGAAAGAGCCAGCTGACCCTGTCGAAGGCTTTTTCTGCGTCCAACGACAGGATCAGGCTGGAGCAGTCCAACATTTTCATCTTGTACAGCAAATTAAGTAGTTTCTGGTGCTGTCAGGGCTTGCCTCCCTCGGACAAACCCCACCTGGTCCTGTGCGACGAGGGTTGGCAGAAGTAATTGGAGTCTGTCAGCTAATATTTGTGCTATATATTTTTATGTCCACGTTTAGTAAAGGAAATGGGGCGGAGATTTGCGCATCTGTCAGGAGTCTTCCCAGGCTTAGGGAGTGTAACTATGTGAGCTCTCAGCATGTCTGCAGGGAAGGCTCCATCTGTTCTTGCCTTTCATATGCCGCTAATAGATGAGGTGTTAATTGAGGTGCGTATGTAGTGTAGTAAAGACCTGGGAAGCCATCCGGGCCGGGGCTTTTCGTTTAGGAGAGAGATTTAAGACTTCGAAATTTCATCTGTAGTTATGGGGGAGGACATGTGTTCAGCTTGTGTTTTGCGTCAGTGTCGGGAGGTGAATCTGACCTAAATATGTCGAGACGGACTCCACAGTCGGGTGTATCGTGTGTGGTTTTCACATCTAGATTGTACAGAGCCTCATAGTAATTAGCAAAATTCGTTTGCGATGTCTTTGGGGTTATGTATTTTACCGCGAGTTGTTGTAAGAGCCGTAATACATCTTGGGACACTCGTCGGTTTCAATCGGCGGGCTAGCAATCTACCGGGTTTGTTTTTAAGAGCATAAAAAGTGGCGTTCATTCTGTCTAGTTTTCTGATGTAGCTGTCAGTCTCTAGATCTGTCAATAAATTCAGTTGTGCATCTATTTGTTCCGATAGTTTGGGAGACGGAGCAATCTTGTTCCGAGTGTCCAAAGTGTGCAGTTTTGTTAGTATGTCCAGCTGGCGTTGGTGATATTCGCGTTTAAGTCTAGCTGACCATCTTATACAGACATCGCGGAGTACTGCCTTGTGCGCCTGCCAAAGTGTAAGAGGGCCCATCTCAGGAGTATCGTTCTCCTTAAAATAAAGGGTCATAGCTTCCCGTAAGTCCTGCGCTGCCTGATCGTGCTTTAAGAGCTCCTCTCTAAAGCGCCAGGGAGGTCGGGTGCTTCCTTGGTACGTATCCCCCACGTTAATAATACCGCGCGCGTGGTCAGACCATGTGATGGGCAGTATGCAGCAGTCAGTAATAAAGGTAAAACATTGCCGGAGCAAAAAAATAATCTATTCTAGTGTAGCTGTTATGCACCCTAGAGCGAAAGCTATAATCTCTCGCAGTAGGGTGCAACAGTCTCCATGTGTCATACAGATCGTATTGAGTCATCAACTCTCTGAGTCTTCTGATGGAGGCTGTATTATGAGGACGACTACCCCCCGCAGAACGGTCCATGAGAGGGTCGATACTCAGGTTGAAATCGCCGCAGATTATCAGTGTGCCGGTCAGCACGTCCTGCACCTTGTTAAGCAGTCTTGAAATAAATTGTGTTTGAGAGGCGTAAGGAGCATAAACCGACACCAGTGTGTATGTTCTTGAATTGATCGTGCAAACTAGAATTATGTATCTTCCCCCCGGATCTTTTAGGAGACGGTGCGTTTCAAACTGTAGTCTGTTGTGTATGAGAAGCGTCACACTCGTGACTTGGTTCTAAACGTGGAGTGGAATTGTGTAAGATTTGAGGGGTTATTAAATTGGGGTGGTCTAGTCGTCTGAAGTGTGTCTCTTGGAGACAAATCACATCTGCGTTATGCGATCGGAGATCTCTATAAAGGGAGTGTCTCTTCACCGGGAGATTGAGACCTTTTACATTATAAGTCAATATTTTCATAGGGGAAGGAGAGGGAAAATTATGCTAACCTGAAGCGGTCTCATGTTAGTCAGTGCTTGGGCTGCATTAGGAACTGACCCAGACGTGTTGTATTGAAAATAACCTCCTGGTAGAGGGGGGGGACAAATTAACCAAACGTATAAAAAGATAATACCAGATAAACAACGCCGCAGTGCGGCACAACTATATACAAAATTATAACTATTAGTCTCCAATGGGAGTTCCCAGCCGGGAACTCTCAATCTCATCCTTAGAGGAGGGAGACGGGGGAAACGGGCCCCACACACAACAGCGATCACCCTGTCATGTTAAAGCAGACCTCACCACCCTGCATCTCGGTGGAACCCGAAGTACGTGTTTCCCATCATACTATAGTTCGCTTTGCAGTCTGGAGGATGCAGTCAGAGACAAGGCCTTGTAGAAACACTGTGGAAAGTATAAAAAATGAAAAATGTTAGTCCAATCTCTCAGCGTGTTGTCCAATCCGGTTCCAGGCGTCGAGAAGAGGGTCTCCCGCAAGATTCAGCTTCAGGAAGCTTTATTCCCATTGCTCCAACAGCTGGCGTCCCCCATCCGGGGATGTCAGCACCGTTGTTGTTCCATTTCTGGTTATTATTAATTTGGTGGGATACCCCCATCGGTACATTACCCCAGACGAAGCGAAGAGCCTCAGTGATGGGACGGAAGCTGCGTCTACGCTGCAGTGTAGCCTGCGAAAGATCTGGATAGACGGCCAAGTGGTCATATTCTGCGCCCAGCGCGTCTGATTTCCGCAGGGCCCGTAATATGTCCTCGCGCGGTTTTAAAATAATGAAGCCTTAAGAGCAAATCCCGAGGTGCCTTAGGGGGTGCAGAGGGCGGTTTAGGGAGTCTATGAATACGGTCCATGAGGAGCGAATCCGGCGTAGCCTCAGGCAGCAAGTGTGAAAAAAAATCATGTACGTACGTGTTTAAATTTCGGGGATTAACCGACTCCGGGACTCCTCTGATCTTTAAATTATGTCTTCGGAGCGATCTTCTAAGTCCGCCAGTTTTAGACGCGTATCGCTCCATCTTTTCCTCCATGTCTTCCAGCTGCGTCGCCATGTGATTATGTGCTTCCGATGCCTCTGACATCTTATTCTCCAGTCTGGAGGTTCTTTCCCCAATTTCCCGGATGTCTTGCGTATGTCCGTTGCAATCGATTCAGTCTGGATGTAAGCGTGGTAGTAAGATCCTGAAGCATCCCTTCCATGCGTGTCGAGAAAGCCTCCAGGTCTGTGTCTCCCACTCGGCGCTGGCTCCCGGAAGCCGAGGAAGGAGAACCGGCGCATCTTGTCTGTCAGCACCCTCCTTGCGCTTGCTCTGCTTGGGGGTGAAAAAATCACCTCGTTCCACTGCTTTTTTTTGTTTGGCAGCCGCCATAGTGCTCCCCTCGCAAAAGCCGAGAATCCAGGTGAGCGAGTGTAAGAGATAAGTAAGATTTCCGCTTTAGATCGCTGCGTGTGGACGGAGAGAATCTAAACACACGTCCCCATGTTAGGTTGTCGCCACGGCCCCCGCGTCTGCTCTTATAAGAGACCTTTTAGCTAACTTTTATGTGCTATTTTTTTGCTGAACCTGGGTCTGAGTTGCTGGCGCACCGGTTCTGAATTGTCCGGAGGCGTTTACTCCCCCCCTCCGGACTGAGAGACACCCTGTCGCTGTAGCTGGGTGGCTATCCGAGAAGACGCGCCATCTTGAGGCTAACCCCTGTGAAGAGCCTAGTGACCACTGGCGGTGCTGGCTGCATTCCCCGGAACCGGGTGTTGCAGCAGAATATGGAGATGGAGGGCCCCCATCTCCTGGGCCGCCTTGGATACAGGTCTGTGGGGGGTGGCAGACGGACCCGTGGGTCGAAGATGTGCTAAACCCCCTCCCCTGCAGTGATGCGGGGGCCGCTATGTGCGGCCTGGATGCCTGCTTTGCTTATCCTAGATGGGGAGGATCCGGATGCCCAGCTCACTAGAGGGGTCTGGCGCAGACTGCAGGCCGTGGCTACGGGGCTTCCGAACACGCGAGGAACACCTGACGACTGAGGTAGAGGCGGACATGTCCTCGTGCCTTATCAGCAATATGTCCTGTTGATACTGCAGCTGAGGAGAGAGGCGGCGAGGACGGCGGCCAGCATGTGGCCTCTGTTCGGAGGATCCGTGCCCCCAGAGTGAATCCGACTTACTGCACTGGAATGGGACTGGCGCTCGTGCACCCCGTGGCAGTGGCATTGGTGCCCCCTCGACGTGCGGAGATGGACGGTTTCATCCGTGGCGCCAGGAAGACGCGGAAGCGCAAGCGGCTATACGAAACAGTTTTCCGAAGAGATCTGCGGCGGTTCGGAGTTCGAGGTTCGACCCGTGGCCCTGCGGGGACTTTTCCCCCGAATGCTGGTTGGGAAGCGCGGAGGTGCGCAGTGCCATATCCATGTGGTCCTGCTCCGGAATCCTGGCAGTGGAGGTCGAGGAGCGATTGGGGCCTGGCAGGGCCTGGATGGTGTATTTGATGGCGACGGACTGATGAACAGTCGGACGCCGCAGCATGCTAAAGAGAGAAGATGCTGAGG
>CM019066.1:253009378-253187771 GCA_009667805.1 Leptobrachium leishanense
CTAAAAGGTTGAACCCCAGACAAGCCCGGTGGGCCCTCTTTCTTACCCGATTTGACTTCCTCATTTCTTACAGACCCGGGTCTAAAAATATTAAGGCTGATGCACTCTCCAGACAGTACGAACCCCTATCTACTCAAGTATCGGTACCAGTCCCCATAGTTCCCGAAAGGAAAATATTAGCCTCTCTGAGTACACAGGTCGAATCTCCTTTCTGGAACCTTCTACTGTCAAAACAGTCTCTAGCACCTCCGTCTAAACCACATAATAAACTATTCGTTCCTCCTGTAGAGGTACCCACTGTTTTATGACTTTTTCACGAATCCAAATTCACTGGACATTTTGGGGTAAAAAAGACTCTAAACTTGATTAAAAGAAACCTTTGGTGGCCTACACTTACCAATGATGTTAAAGACTATGTAACCACCTGTTTTGTTTGTACCCGTTCTAAACCCTCCCGCCTTAGCCCTACTGGCCTTCTCCAACCTCTACCTGTCCCTGAGCGCCCTTGGTCTCATTTAGCTATGGACTTCTTGGTGGAACTAACCCCTTCACTTGGCCATACAGTGATTTTTGTAGTTGTTGATCGCTTCTCTAAAATGGCACATTTCATTCCGTTGAGGAAACTCCCCTCCTCTAGCGAGCTAGTACAGATTTTTACCAAAGAAATATTTAGACTTCATGGTATCCCGAATGTTCTCGTCTCGGATCGCGGTTCTCAATTTATCTCTAGGTTTTGGAGAGGCTTCTGTCACCAGTTAGGTGTCAAACTGTCCTTTTCTTCCGCGTACCACCCGCAAACGAACGGATTAGCCGAAAGAACCAATCAAACGCTCAAGACTTATTTAAGGTGTTTTATTTCAGACGCACAAGATGATTGGGTTACTCTATTACCATGGGCGGAGTTTGCATATAACAATGCCACATCGCAATCGACTAAGTATTCTCCTTTTGAAATAGTCACTGGTATGCATCCCACCGTTTTCCCATCCTCGTTTCCACATCAGAATATTCCTGCCCTGGAGGAACACCTGAGCAATCTCCGTGCGATTTGGGAACGGACCAGAATAAATCTTGAGTCTGCTTCTTTGGCTCAGAAGCGTTCAGCAGACCGCAAATGCAGACCTCCGCTGGTTTACCACATAGGGGACAGGGTTTGGCTCAGCACACGCCACATCCGGTTGAAAGTCCCTTCCATGAAATTCGCACCTCGATTTATAGGCCAGTATAGAATTCTTCGTGCATTAATCCTGTATCTTACGCTCTGCAGTTGCCTGTCTCTCTTCGTATCCCTAACTCCTTTCATGTCTCCTTACTAAAACCACTCTTGTGCAACCGTTTTACCCATCCTGACTCTCCTCCTCCTCCTCCTGTAGTGGTAGACGGGACTCCCGAGTATGAAATTGAGTCCATTCTAGATTCCCGTTGTTTTCGTAATCGGTTGCAGTATCTGGTTCATTGGGCTGGTTATGGTCCCGCGGATCGCACATGGGTTTCATCGCGTGACGTTCACGCTCCCTGTTTGGTATCCGCTTTCCATCGTTGTTTCCCCGATAGACCGGCTCCTGGCCGCCCGGTGGGCGTTCCTCGGGGTGGGGGTGCTGTCATGCCTCAGCGGCGGTTGCGGCCCCGGCATCCCTCCCCGCGGCTCCAGGGTCGGCGTCTCCCCCGCATCCTGTTCCTGCGCTGTATGCGCGCGCGCCGCCGGCGGCTCCGGATTTAGCCCCTCCGGCGGCGCGACGTCATCACACCTCCATGTGACCCGTTGTTGGCCAATCGGCAGGCAGGGCGCGAGATTTAAACCTGCTCTAACCATTCCTCGATGCCCTTTCATGGTTCTGCTTGTCTGACCCTTAAGTGCTTGCATATCTTCTCTTTGACGGATATTCTGTGTATGACCTGGCTTTCTATTTTGACTTGTGTACCTCCATACCCCTTGACCCGGCTATTGTTACTCGACTCTGCTTTTTGCTTGTCCCTTACTGTGGTTTATATATATCTCTCCTTACATACCTGTCTGAAACACCAGCCACTCCAAGGACTGGTTCCTGTCCTCCTCGTGAGTCCCTGCCTTATAGGGTCACCTCTAGTATTTGCGGAACCCAGCCATTGCAAGGACTGGTATCGCATCTAGGATTTTGGTCACCTATTGCTTTATTGGTACTGTTGTAGTACACCTTTCACTTTACGTGTGTTGGCCTGACATCAGATTCACCCCTTGCTAATTGCATAACCCAGCCAACTCAAGGACTGGTATCACAATTAGCATTCGGCCTTCTGTTATTTTATAGGGTTGACCGCTTTTATACCCTCGGGTACGTGACTGTGCCTGACACTCCGGTGCAGAGCGCTGTTGTCTCAAAGAACACATGCAGGAAGTCTGTTGTCTGGGAGTTCTTTAAGAAATGTGGAGTAGAGCGCAGCATTGCTATTTGTAATCTATGTCAGATGAGGTTTAAGCGTGGGAAAGATACCGGACACTTGGGTACCACATGCTTGAGGCGACATATGAACAAGTGCCACACATCCCGTTGGCGCAAAACTTTGTGTAGGTCCTCCTCCTCCTCATCTGTCTCTACCCCCACTGTAGGTCCTGCCATGTCATTGCCTACAACCTCCACCGACAGGGATGATGCTACAGTAATGGATGTACCAGGTCCTTCCTCACAATGTGACATCATCCCAGTAGCAGAAGATTTATGGAGTCAGATTACGTTGCCGCAGCTGCTGCAGTGAAAGAAAAAATATAGTCCCAACCATCCCCAAGCACAGCGTCTAAATGCCAGCTTAGCAGCAAAATTACTCGCATTGCAGCTGCTGCCTTTCCAGCTGGTGGACTCTGCTCCCTTCCGTGAATTTGCTGAATGTGCTGTACCACAGTGACAGGTTCCAAAACGCCATTACTTTTCACGCAAGGCCATTCCAGCACTATACCAGCACGTGGAAGACAATGTTATCAAGTCATTGGGAAAGGCAGTCAGCAGCAAGGTGCATGTGACTTTAGACACATGGTCCAGCAAGCATGGACAGGGTCGTTACATTTCCTTCACGGCACACTGGGTAACTCTGATTGCAGCTGGGAGTGATCCAAGACGGGGCTCTGTGCTGGAGCTTGTTCATCCACCACGCCTCCAGAAAGCTGCTTGTATGAGGTCTGTCTGCTCCACCACCACCACCTCTTCCTCCTCCTCCTTCTCTGTCTCTGGCGAAGTGGCAGTTAAACCGACACCTGACAGGGTCTACGCAATGGCTCAAGCAAAAAGATGCCATACTGTGCTTGAGCTGGTTTGTTTAGGGGACAGGAGCCACACCGGGTCAGAAAATTTGTCAGCTCTGCGGGGGCAAGTGCAGAGATGGTTAACACCACGCCAGCTTGAGCTGGGAATGATCGTCTGCGATAATGGCAGCAACCTTCTCTCCGGTCTACGCAAGGGTAAATTGACGCATGTACCATGCCTAGCACACGTCCTAAATCTGGTGGTACAGCGTTTCCTAACCAAGTACCCAGGGCTGCCAGAGCTTCTCATCCAGGCCAGAAAAGTCTGCAGCCACTTCAGACGGTCATTCCCAGCAAGCATTCGCCTGGCAGAAATTCAAAGAGAATTCCACCTTCCCACAAACCATCTGATCTGTGACATGCCCACCAGCTGGAACTCGACATTAGCAATGCTGCAGCGTCTGCACAAGCAGCAGAGGGCCATCAACGAGTACCTGTGTGAGTATGGCACAAGGACAGGTTCAGGTCAACTTGTTTTTTTTTCCCTCCCGCAGTGGCTGATGATCAAGGATGCATGCACTGTACTGTCACCATTTGAGGAGGCAACGAGGATGGTGAGCAGGGACAGTGCATGTATCAGTGACACAATTCCTTTAGTGTTCCTGCTGGCGCACACTCTGCGGGGAATTATAGATGTGGCTCTAGAGGCAGAGCAGCGGGAGGAAGAGGAGGCCTTCCCTAGCTCTCAAGGCCCCAGTCTTTCCGCAGACAGCATTCCAGCGGGTCCTACTCAGATCAGACAGGAGGAGGATGAGGAGGAGGAGGAATATTTAAGTAGTGGGGGCATTGAAGGTGGGGATTCCTCAAGGGAGGGTTTTGTGTGCCCAGAAACAGAAGGGCTAGTGCGTGGCTGGGAGGAGGAAGTGCACGATACAGTCATCCTCATTGACCAGGAAGACTCGGAAGCTAATGCCACCTCCAACCTACGCTGCATAGGCTCCCTAATGATGCAAAGCCTGCTAAAGGACCCCAGGATTCGTGCTATCAAGGAGAGGGATCATTACTGGTTAGCAAACCCTTCTTGATCCACGATACAAGGGGAAAGTTGCAGAGCTCATCCTGCCTGCACAGAGGGAGCACAGGATGAAAAAACTTGAGGACGCTCTAAAGCGACACTTGTGTAACACCTTTCCAGGCACTGGTAGATTACCAAGTGCTGACACACGTGCTTCTGAGGCTGCGGGTGATCAGAGGAATAGTGGTGAAGGCCAGGGCCGCTTGACTGATGCTTTTTTAAATTTTTTTAGTCCTCGACGTCTAGGGACGTCAAATGTAGGCACCCATTGCCAGTGTCTTCACCATATGGTGCAGGACTACCTAGGGGCAAGGGCATACCTGGATACCTTTCCAGCAGATGATCCACTGGCTTACTGGGTGTTGAGATTGGATCACTGGCCAGAATTTAACCAATATGCTATGCAGCTACTAGGTTGCCCTTCATCTAGCGTGCTTTCCGAAAGGACGTTCAGTGCCACTGGAAGTTTTGTCACAGACAAAAGAGTGCGTCTGTCCACTGACTCTGTAGACCGACTGACATTTATAAAAATGAATCAGTCCTGGATCAGCAGCTATCAATCCCCTGATGCTGAAGTAATGGAATAGATCGGGGATGTCCTCTTCTGCCTTCACAAAACCTCCAGCACTGAACTCTTCCACAATACCACAAAAGGGTTACGGTGTGAAGGCACTTGCTGCCATGAAAGGCACAATATTTGGCTGCACTGACGCCTGCGCCAGATTTATATCATTTTAATTTTTTGAACCGCAGGGTCCAACCCTGCACTCTTCCACAATACCACAGAGGGGTTACTGTATGATGATACTTGCTGGCCTGGCATTAAAGGCACAATATCTGGGTGCACTGTCGCCCATTAACAGATAAAAAAAACACTTTTCAATATAGGGCCACATGGTCCACCCCTGCACTCTTCCTCAATACCACAGAGGGGTTAGGCTAGGGTCAGATGAGCGCATTTTGTACGTACTGTGCGTCCGTGCAGTACGGACGTACTTACTGATTGACAACAAGTTAGTGGCCACACAGTCGGTTTTTTTCACTGACGTATTTTTTGACTGATGTAGCAGGGAAAATAAATTACTATGAAAGAACATTCTGTCCGTCAAAAATGCTGGACATATAAATGCAGTCCGTCTGACCTTGTTGCATCACTCACACACAAAGCTATGCAGACGTTGTGGACGTGGCGCACTCTGCCTCCCTCTGTCCCGCCTCTCCCCCCTACAATCCATCCTGAACGCCTCCGCCAGGCTAATTCACCTCACCCGCTGCTCTGTCTCTGCCGCTCCCCTCTGCGAGTCCCTTCACTGGCTCCCCATCCACTGCAGAATTAAGTTCAAAATCCTTATCCTTACCTACAAAACCCTCACTAACTCGGCTCCCCACTACCTGTCCTCACTAATCACCAAATACACCCCGGCCCGCTCCCTAAGGTCAAACAGTGACCTGCGCCTAGCTTCTCCCCGCATCACCTCTTCTCATGATAGACTGCAGGATTTCTCACGCGCAGCCCCCACTCTCTGGAACGCTCTCCCTCGTACTGTCAGACTTTCACCTAACTTCTCTTCCTTCAAACGCTCCCTTAAAACGTTCCTATTTAGGGAAGCCTACCACCCAACTCACTGACGCAACCATCAATCACTCTCACCTTACAGTCCTCTCCTCCTGTTTCCAACCCCAACCCTCCTAGATTGTGAGTTCCTACGGGAATAGGGCCCTCATCTCCTCCTGTACTGTTTGTCAAATGTTGTTCAATGTATTGTAACCCTGTCTATACTGTGCTTATTGTACAGCGCTGCGGAATATGCTGGCGCTTTATAAATAAAGAATAATAATAATAATAATAGATGTACATTCAGGCGGTTCAGCAGGGCTCGGGCCAAGATCTTGCCTGCAATGGATAGCAGTGAGATTCCGCGGTGGTTGTCACAGGCCTGGCGATTTCCTTTTCGTTTGTACAGATGGATAATGGAAGCATCTTTAAGATCCTGTGGTACAGTTTCTGTCTGCCAGATGATCTGGATTACACAGAGGAATTTATCTGTCAGCGCTGGTCCACCCCCTTTATAGATTTCAGCAGGAATCATGTCGGAACCAGGTGCTTTGCCACTGGACAGCTGGCGCATGGCTGTTTGTATCTCGTCCAGAGTTGGAACAGCGTCCAGTGACTTATTCGCTGGGACCTGGGGTAGTCTTTCGATGGCTTCATCATTTATGACAGAAGGCGTATTCAACACACTAGCAAAGTGTTCCGCCCATCTTCCCAAGATTTGCTCCTTTTCTGTGATGAGTGTAGTACCATCAGCACTGAGGAGAGGAGAAGACCCTGAGGCGGTAGGGCCATAGATTTCTCTGAGGCCGCTGTAAAAGTTCTTCATATCTTTCCTGTCTGCAAAGCCCTGAAGCTCTTCAGCTTTCGCACTCAACTAGGAGTCTTGCATCTGGCGCAGTTGCAACTGGATGTTGCTGCGGATGTTTCGCAGTGCAACTTTCTTTGCCATTGACATTGGGTCATCATAGAGTGCCTTGTATGCCCGACGTTTTTGCTCGAGTAGCAGTTGAATCGTTATGTTGTTTTCATCAAACCAGTCCTTGTGTTTTCTGGTAGAGGGTCCAAGGTGCTCAATGGCTGTGCTGTATGATGATACTTGCTGGCCTGGCATTAAAGGCACAATATCTGGGTGCACTGACGCCCATTAACAGATAAAAAAAACACTTTTCAATATAGGACCACATGGTCCACCCCTGCACTCTTCCACAATACTACAGAGGGGTTACTGTATGATGATACTTGCTGGCCTGGCATTAAAGGCACAATTTCTGGGTGCACTGACGCCTTGACCAGAATCATATCTTTTCAATATAGGACCACATGGTCCACTTCTGCATTCTTCCACAATACCACAGAGGGGTTACTGTATGATAGTACGTGCAGGCCTAGCACCAAAAGCACAATATTTGGGTGCACTGCCACTGACGCCTGTATCAGATTCATATCCTCAGAGGGGTTACGGTGTGACGGCACTGTTGGGGACGCTAAAGGACCAATTTTAAAGCACCTATTGTTACTTTCATCCAAAGCCTGCATATATTTCACAATAATTTAGCCAAAAAAATCAGTAAACTTTTTCTGCGTGTACGAAAATGTCTCCTCTTTTCATACAGACTGCCGCCCCAAGCAGTTGTTTATGGATAGATTAAAGGACAAGCATTTACCGTCATATGAAACGTAATTTTTTTGTTTTTAAGTGTTTCTATACATCCTAGAAATCCGCCACTTCACGGGCAGGTTATGGGGACCTCCTAGGCACAATATTTGAAGGAATTTTTGTTTTTTATTTTTAACCCTTTTTCATGGAAAACTCACTGTCCCTTTAAAAACGTTTTTTTTTTTACTTTTTGTTCTTGTTTCCTGTCCCCCAGGGCACTACCTGGACCCCCATACACCTTTTATGGCAAATATGTAGCATATATGCCCTCTTGGAGGGCACTCTAAAAACCGAATTTTCAGTCCCATTGACTTGCATTGGGTTCGAGTTCGGGTTCAGGTTCGGACCCGAACAAATGGGAAGTTCGGGTTCGGGCTCGAACCGAACTCGGGGAGTGTTCGGCTCATCCCTAATGATATAAAATCAAGCACCTAGGCATGCAGACTGTTTTTAAAAACATTTGTGAAAGAATGGGTCGCTCTCAGGAGCTCAGTGAATTCCAGCGTGGAACTATGATCGGATGCCACCTTTGCAACAAATCCAGTTGTGAAATTTCCTTGCTCCTAAATATTTCACAGTCAACTGTCAGCTGTATTATAAGAACGAGGAATGTCTGTGTTCATGACGATAAGCAAGTGTACCCCACGGCTGCAGTGAATATTAAAACTCAGTGTGGTAATGTAAAGCATTGTGTGGGGTGGTGCCCAACTTGACCCAAGACGTAGTGATAGGGAGAGACTTCCCATGTTTCGCAGAGCTATGGGGATCTCTTGAGATTAGGAAAACCAAGAAGGTCTGTCTTAAACCCTATAGAGTCTCTGAGGTCAAGTACTTTGGTTCTGCCATTGGTAAAAGGCTGGTCAAACCTCAGACCATGAAGGTTAAAGCAATACAAAACTGGCCAGATCCTGTGACGAAAAGAAGGGTACATTCTTTAATGTCCATGGTCGCTCATTCCGCTGGTATTCAGTCAACTGTCAGCTGTATTATAAGAACGTGGAAGTGTTTGGAACGACAGCAACTCAGCCACGAAGTGGTAGGCCACGTAAACTGACGGAGCGGGGTCAGCGGATGCTGAGGCGCACAGTGCAAAGAGGTTGCCAACTTTCTGCAGAGTCAATCGCTACAGACCTCCAAACCTCATGTGGCCTTCAGATTAGCTCAAGAACAGTGCACAGAGAGCTTCATGGAATGGATTTCCATGGCTGAGCAGCTGCATTCAAGCCATACATCACCAAGTGCAATGCAAAGAGTCAGATGCAGTGGTGTAAAGCACGCCACCACTGGACTCTAGAGCAGTGGAGATGCGTTCTCTGTGACGAATCGTGCTTCTCCATCTGGCAATTTGATGGACAAGTCTGGGTTTGGCGGTTGCCAGGAGAACGGTACTTGTCTGACTGCATTCTGCCAAGTGTAAAGTTTGGTGGAGGGGGATTATGGTGTGGGGTTGTTTTTCAGGAGCTGGGTTTGGCCCCTTAGTTCCAGTGAAAGGAACTCTGAATGCTTCAGCATACCTACTTACTTTAAAAGTAACATCAGGAAGCATTATTTTACTGAGAGGGTGGTGGATACATGGAACAGTCTTCCAGTTGAAGTGGTAGAGGCCAAAACAGTAATTGAATTTAAGCAAGCATGGGATAGGCATAAGGCTATCCTAAACAAAAGATAAATCCAAGTAAAGTATCCATGTAATTGGGCAGACTAGATGGGCCGAAAGGTTCTTATCTGCCGACATCTTTCTATGTTTCTATGTTTCTACCAAGACATTTTGGACAATTCCATGCTCCCAACTTTGTGGGAACAGTTTGGAGCTGGCCCCTTCCTCTTCCAACATGACTGTGCACCAGAGCACAAAGCAAGATCCAAAAAGACATGGATGACAGAGTCTGGTGTGGATGAACTTGACTGGCCTGCACAGAGTCCTGACCTCAACCCGATAGAACACCTTTGGGATGAATTAGAGTGGAGACTGAGAGCCAGGCCTGCTCGTCCAACATCAGTGTGTGACCTCACAAATGCGCTTCTGGAAGAATGGTCAAAAATTCCTATAAACACTCTCCTAAGCCTTCCCAGAAGAGTTGAAGCTGTTATTGCTGCAAAGGGTGGACCGACGTCATATTCAACCCTATGGATTAGGAATGGGATGCCACTTAAGCTCATAAGCGAGTCAAGGCAGGTGAGCGAATACTTTTGGCAATATAGTGTATAGATGTGACAGACAGCGAGGCATGGTTATAAATGGGATGTTTGTCAGAGGAGAACTTTTAAAACCCCAGGGAAATGTATATCAACATGTGTGTGTTGTAGCTGGGCATGCTGGGAGTTGTAGTCTGGGTCCCTGGGGTTGGGATAATGGAGTGAAGGGTGGGCCATTATCCCAGCAAGCTTGACTCACAGGCGTGGCTTTTCAGGCTTGCTCAGTCTTTACTATAAGGGAAGCTTGTGTAGGTGTAGGAGAGGAGTGTGTTCAGCTGATGGAGAGAGCTGAAAGAAAACTGTTTGTGATCTACTGATTTGCTGTGATCTACTGAATTGCTGTGATCTACTACCTTGCTGTGAACCACTACTGCAGTGCGGTGAGGAAAATAAAAATCTAAAAAGACATTTACGTGTTGCTGTGTTCTGGCACCCTAGAAGACGTGGCACAAATGAGTCCTGGTACATAAGGTGGCACTGCCCGCATCCTCCACCATAAGTCTGTGGGCAGCATAAACTTACAAGCAACATGGAGGATGTTGTTAAAGCTCTGGTGCAGTCTACTGCTGCTCAGCAAGAAGCTAATAGGAGAGCTGCTGAGAGCCATGCAACCCTGCAGCAGCTGGTGCTAGCCCAAGCTGAGAGTGCTATAACTATGGCTAAAGCACAGAAGGAGAGCACTGAGGCTTTGGTGCAACAGATTATTATTGCCCAAACAGAGGCATTCCTCATGGTCCATGAGGAGCAACAATATGCCACACATGCTCTGCACGGCGAGATTCGTGTTATATCAGGCAGATTGGAGTCTGATCCTGCAAGCAGCTACCAAGGTTGTAAGGTGTTCCGGGCCAATCATTATCTGCAAAAAATGACCACAGCAGACGATGTGGAGGCGTATCTGTTGGCATTTGAGCATACAGCAGAAAGAGAAGGCTGGCCGGCAGCTGAGTGGGCGAGCATACTTGCTCCTTTCCTGAGTGGAGAGCCTCAGAAGGCCTACTATGACTTGGAGCCAGTGGAAGCCAGCGACTATCAGAGGTTGAAAGCCGAAATCATGGCATGCCTGGGAGTGACCTCAGCAGTACGGATGCAAAGATTCCATTCCTGGACATATTTCTTGAGTAAAGCTGCATGGTCACAAATGTTTGACCTAATTCATCTTGCCAGGAAATGGCTACAACCTGAGACTGACTCCGCTACTAAAATAGTGGAGACGTTAGTGATGGACCGCTTTCAGCGCGGATTACCTGCCTCTATGCGGCGTTGGGTAAACCAAGGTGACCCCAAAACAGAGGACCAGTTGATTGCTTTGGTGGAAAGATTTACAGCTTCAGGAGACACTCTGGATCAACCCCACAACCCTAAACCCCAGAACTCCACAAGGACTGGTAAGATTTTTCAGTGGGTCAGGGGTTTAGAAGAACAGGCCTATGTGAGAGGCACTGGAGACATTTCTCTCATATTGCAGAGAGCACCTTATAAGGAAAGAATCTGATGCTTTAAATGTGATGGACTGGGCCATATTGCCTTAGACTGTGTTAAAGGGGAACCTATGGACTGTAATGGTGCACATTTTTGCTGTCTAAGCGTGTCAGCACTATTAATGATAATTCCCACTGGTCTACTGTAAACGTTAATGGAAAATGTGTTAGGCCTTACTAGATTCAGGTAGTATGGCCACCCTAGTGTCCAAATCCATAGTCCCCAAGGAGGTGTTAAATTACGCTGAAAAATTATGCAATGTCTGTGTGTTCATGGCAATAAGCAAGTGTACCCCACCGCTGCAGTGAATATTAAAACTCAGTGTGGTAATGTAAAGCATTGTGTGGGGTGGTGCCCAACTTGACCCAAGACGTAGTGATAGGGAGAGACTTTCCATGTCTCGCAGAGCTATGGGGATCTCCTGAGATGAGGCAAACCAAGAAGTAGGGATGAGCTGTTTGGTTCGATCAGTTCGGAGTTCGATTCGAACTTTGGCCGTTCGCAAGTTCGCGAACTCCAAACTTTTTGGCGTGTTCGGTTCGAGTTCGCAAAAAAAAATAATTTTTTGAAAAAAGTATAAAAAATGCTTAAAAAATACTAAAAAATCTAGAAATAAAGAGACTCTTTACTGCAGAATATTATAAGCAACGGTTTATTAGATATTGAATTAAAAACTAATTGTACGTGCAAAGATTCTCACCTCTAAATGACCTGTGGTTTCAACGGCATAAACAACAGGTGTTTTTAGTCTGGTCTAATCAATTTGATACATTGTATGTATGTAGACTATACTGAGGGTGTGGTGTCTCCAGATATATCAAACAACACCTGTACTTCTGGGAAGTGTTAATTTCTCTACTAAATCTTCCTCTGATATGCTACATTTCACTGCTGTGTGCTCAGCTCATTTTTACCGCTTTCGCTCATCATGTTTAAACGCGATTTGAAGACACATTTTATTAAATGACACAGACATATTAGATATCGTCCTTTCCGGCAGACTCCGCAGATTCATAATATATCATTTTTATATGTATACGTCATGTCCTGCCTGTATATTATGACAAAAAATGCAATAAAAATAAAATTTTTAATCATCTGCAGTGTGTAAAGTGTTTTTTTTTACATTTCAGCACATGAGCGTTTGCAGTTATGTTTTCTATGGGGTGCGCTTGTACAAAAATTAGAAATGGGGACTTGTTACATTTTGTGGGGGGAATTACGTGATTTATAGCAAACGCACCCCATAGAAGAAAATCATTAGTGCAGCATCATTGTTCACATTATAATTGAAATGGGAAAAATATTGCTGCATTAATAAAAATAACACCCAAAAAAATACAGGTCTTTTTATTTTTTTTATTTTTTACTTTATACCTGGTCATGTTGGGTATCATTCGAAAGGCCATGCTCAGGCTTTTCGATTGACACCCTCCATGACACACTAGCTGCTGGAGATATCGGGGTTCAAATGAACCCCCTATCTCCACCAGGGGATTCCGGGCCGCTACGGGTTCCCCGGCTATCTGACGTCATCACGCTATGCGTGAGTATGTCAGGCAGTGAGGGGGGACCCAGGGGTGGAGCCCCATTCCAAGATGGCGGCCCCCACCGGAGCTAGGCTGCACTTCGGCGCCGCAAGGCATCTCTATACACAGCCCCATCAGCAGGGGTCAAGTCCTGGGAAAAAAAGTGAGGGAACTCACCCACGAATTCCACAACCCCCATTACCTGAAGAAAATATATATATATATATATATATATCACGAGTATAGCAGCGCGTGCCGGTGATACCATTTTAATTGGGTTAACTTTACATTTA
This sequence comes from Leptobrachium leishanense, assembly GCA_009667805.1. NCBI lineage: Eukaryota > Metazoa > Chordata > Amphibia > Anura > Megophryidae > Leptobrachium > Leptobrachium leishanense. The sequence goes on from CM019066.1 coordinate 253,022,380, forward strand.
AAAGACAAGCTTTCAAGAGTGTAAACTGGAAACTATACTGATCAGTGAAAGGTATCACTACGTACAGGTATACTCGTTATTGCGGCAACTGGACTAACGCATTTTATATACAATATATATATATATATATATATATCTATATCTCCAGGCACAGACCCCCAGAATAATATACACAGTGCTGAACCCCCAGAATAATATACACAGCGCTGAACCCCCAGAATAATATACACAGCGCTGAGCCCCCAGAATAATATACACAGCACTGAGCCCCCAGAATAATATACACAGCGCTGAACCCCCAGAATAATATACACAGCGCTGAGCCCCCAGAATAATATACACAGCACTGAGCCCCCAGAATAATATACACAGCACTGAGCCCCCAGAATAACATACACAACACTGAGCCCCCAGAATAATATACACAGCGCTGAGCCCCCAGAATAACATACACAACACTGAGCCTCCAGAATAATATACACAGCACTGAGCCCCCAGAATAATATACACAGCACTGAGCCCCCAGAATAATATACACAACATTGTGCCCCCAGAATAACATACACAGCACTGAGCCCCCAGAATAACATACACAACACTGAACCCCCAGAATAACATACACAGCACTGAGCCCCCAGAATAATATACACAGCACTGAACCCCAAGAATAATATACACAGCACTGAGCCTCCAGGATAATATACACAGCACTGAGCCCCCAGAATAACATACACAGCACTGAACCCCAAGAATAATATACACAGCACTGAGCCTCCAGGATAATATACACAGCACTGAGCCTCCAGGATAATATACACAGCACTGAACCCCAAGAATAATATACACAGCACTGAGCCTCCAGGATAATATACACAGCACTGAGCCTCCAGGATAATATACACAGCACTGAACCCCAAGAATAATATGCACAGCACTGGTTATATGGATATATTTTCCCCAGTTCACATGGATATAATTGCCCCAGCTCATATGGATAATGCCCCCAGGTCTCATGGATAATGCCCCCCCAGCTCTCATGGATAATGCCCCAGGTCTCATGGATAATGCCCCAGGTCTCATGGATATTGCCCCCTGGTCTCATGGATAATGCCCCAGCTCTCATGGATAATGCCCCAGCTCTCATGGATATTGCCCCCTGGTCTCATGGATATTGCCCCAGGTCTCATGGATATTGCCCCAGCTCTCATGGATATTGCCCCCTGGTCTCATGGATATGCCCCAGCTCTCATGGATATTGCCCCAGCTCTCATGGATATTGCCCCAGCTCTCATGGATAATGCCCCAGGTCTCATGGATATTGCCCCAGCTCTCATGGATAATGCCCCAGCTCTCATGGATATTGCCCCAGCTCTCATGGATATTGCCCCAGCTCTCATGGATAATGCCCCAGGTCTCATGGATAATGCCCCAGCTCTCATGGATAATGCCCCAGCTCTCATGGATAATGCCCCAGCTCTCATGGATATTGCCCCAGGTCTCATGGATAATGCCCCCAGCTCTCATGGATATTGCCCCAGCTCTCATGGATATTGCCCCAGCTCTCATGGATATTGCCCCCCTGGTCTCATGGATATTGCCCCCTGGTCTCATGGATATTGCCCCCCCAGCTCTCATGGATATTGTCCCCTGGTCTCATGGATATGCCCCAGCTCTCATGGATATGCCCCAGCTCTCATGGATAATGCCCCAGCTCTCATGGATATTGCCCCAGCTCTCATGGATAATGCCCCAGCTCTCATGGATAATGCCCCAGCTCTCATGGATAATGCCCCCAGCTCTCATGGATAATGCCCCCAGCTCTCATGGATATTGCCCCAGCTCTCATGGATAATGCCCGAGCTCTCATGGATAATGCCCCAGCTCTCATGGATATTGCCCCAGGTCTCATGGATATTGCCCCAGGTCTCATGGATAATGCCCCAGCTCTCATGGATATTGCCCCAGCTCTCATGGATAATGCCCCAGCTCTCATGGATAATGCCCCAGCTCTCATGGATAATGCCCCAGGTCTCATGGATAATGCCCCAGCTCTCATGGATAATGCCCCAGCTCTCATGGATATTGCCCCAGCTCTCATGGATAATGCCCCAGCTCTCATGGATAATGCCCCCCTGGTCTCATGGATATTGCCCCAGCTCTAATGGATATTGCCCCCTGGTCTCATGGATATGCCCCAGCTCTCATGGATATTGCCCCAGCTCTCATGGATATTGCCCCAGCTCTCATGGATAATGCCCCAGGTCTCATGGATATTGCCCCAGCTCTCATGGATAATGCCCCAGCTCTCATGGATATTGCCCCAGCTCTCATGGATATTGCCCCAGCTCTCATGGATAATGCCCCAGGTCTCATGGATAATGCCCCAGCTCTCATGGATAATGCCCCAGCTCTCATGGATAATGCCCCAGCTCTCATGGATATTGCCCCAGGTCTCATGGATAATGCCCCCAGCTCTCATGGATATTGCCCCAGCTCTCATGGATATTGCCCCAGCTCTCATGGATATTGCCCCCCTGGTCTCATGGATATTGCCCCCCTGGTCTCATGGATATTGCCCCCCCAGCTCTCATGGATATTGCCCCCTGGTCTCATGGATATGCCCCAGCTCTCATGGATAATGCCCCAGCTCTCATGGATAATGCCCCCAGCTCTCATGGATATTGCCCCAGCTCTCATGGATAATGCCCCCAGCTCTCATGGATATTGCCCCAGCTCTCATGGATAATGCCCCCAGCTCTCATGGATAATGCCCCAGCTCTCATGGATAATGCCCCAGCTCTCATGGATATTGCCCCAGCTCTCATGGATAATGCCCCAGCTCTCATGGATAATGCCCCAGCTCTCATGGATATGCCCCAGCTCTCATGGATATTGCCCCAGCTCTCATGGATAATGCCCCAGCTCTCATGGATAATGCCCCAGGTCTCATGGATATTGCCCCCCTGGTCTCATGGATATTGCCCCCCTGGTCTCATGGATAATGCCCCCCTGGTCTCATGGATATTGCCCCAGCTCTCATGGATATTGCCCCCCTGGTCTCATGGATATTGCCCCCCCCCCAGGTCTCAGGGATACTGCCCCCAGCCCAGCTCACCTTTGCTGCTGCTGCTTCTGCTCCTCTGCCAGCGGCCGCGTGCTTCCTGCTTCAGTGGCCGCTGACAGGAAGTGCAGCCGCTCGCCTGGGAACTATGAAACAGCCAGGCGAGCGGCTCCACCTCCTGTCAGCTGGCCCTTGTAACAGGAAGCACGCCGGCCGCCGGCAATGTGCGGCGGCGGCGTTCGGGCTCGGGCCACAGCGGGAACGCTGCGTTCCCGCAGCGGGAAAAGTGCGGGAACGCCGTTCCTGCGCGTTCCCGCTCGACTCGAGCCCTGCCCATCAGCATCTCTATACACAACCTCACAGCATCTCTATACACAGCCCCATCAGCATCTCTATACACAGCCCCATCAGCATCTCTATGCACAACCTCACAGCATCTCTATACACAGCCCCATCAACATCTCTATACACAGCATCTCTATACACAGCCACACAGCATCTCTATACACAGCCCCATCAGCATCTCTATGCACAACCTCACAGCATCTCTATACACAGCCCCATCAGCATCTCTATACACAGCATCTCTATACACAGCCACACAGCATCTCTATACACAACCCCATCAGCATCTCTATACACAGCATCTCTATACACAACCCCATCAGCATTTCTATACACAAACAGCATCTCTATACACAACCCCTTCAGCATCTCTATACACAGCCTCACAGCATCTCTATACACAGCCTCACAGCATCTCTATACACAACCCCATCAGCATCTCTATACACAAACAGCATCTCTATACACAACCCCATCAGCATCTCTATACACAGCATCTCTATACACAACCTCACAGCATCTCTATACACAACCCCATCAGCATCTCTATACACAGCATCCCTATACACAGCCACACAGCATCTCTATACATAAACAGTATCTCTATACACAACCCCTTCAGCATCTCTATACACAGCCTCACAGCTTCTCTATACACAGCCTCACAGAATCTCTATACACAACCTCACAGCATCTCTATACGCAACCTCACAGCATCTCTATACACAGCCCCATCGGCATCTCTATACACAACCTCACAGCATCTCTGTGAACCCTCAAATGAACCCCCTATCTCCACCAGGGGATTCCGGGCAGCTAGGGGTTCCCCGGGTATCTGACATCATCACGCTATGCGTGAGGACGTCAGGCAGTGAGGGGGGACCCGGCGGTGGAGCCGCCATCCAAGACGGCGGCCCCCACCGGAGCTAGGCCGCACTTCAGCGCCGCAAAGGCGCCGAAGTGCGACCCGGTGCCTAAGGGGTTAAAGCCAGGCACCGCTTAAAAGGGGAGACTCTCCTTTTAATCGGTGCCTGGCTTTTTTTTGTCGGACCTCCCGATCGGGAGGGAGAGGGATCCGAACGGACCCCCCCTCCCTTCCAGGCGATCTCCCGGCATTGCCGAGTCGCCTGGAAATGACGTCATCGCGCATGGCGCAATGACATCATTTACGTCGGGAGGAGCTTGACTTCGGCGTCTGAGGACGCTGAAGTCAGAACGCCGCGGGACCCCGGACAGAGAGGTGAGTATCTCCGCCGGGGGTCCCGCAAAGCTGATGACATGTGGGACAAGTCCTCCTCAGCATACAGCGGGGGTAACTGAGCCCACTCGTTGTCAGCAGTGAAGGGGTTAAAAATTTCTTTTTTCAAACTTTTTGTCCTTGTTTCCTGTCCCCCAGGGCACTACCCGGACCCCCATACACCTTTTATGGCAAATATCTAGCATATATACCCTCTTGGAGGGCACTCTAAAAATCGAATTTTGAGTCCCATTGAGTTGTATTGAGTTCGAGTTCAAATTCGAACTTCTGAAAAGTTCGAGTTCGAATGCGAACCGAACTCGGGGGTGTTCGGCTCATCCCTACCAAGAAGGTCTGTCTTAAACCCTATAGAGTCTCTGAGGTCAAGTACTTTGGTTCTGCCATTGGTAAAAGGCTGGTCAAACCTCAGACCACGAAGGTTAAAGCGATACAAAACTGGCCACATCCTGTGACGAAAAGAAGGGTACATTCTTTAATGTCCATGGTCGCTCATCCTGCTGGTATTGAGCTGGGGGGAGGATGTGTGACAGACAGCCAGGCATGGTTGTAAATGGGATGTATATCAGCAGAGAACTTTTAAAACCCCAGGGAAATGTATATCAGCATGTGCGTTTTGTAGCTGGGCATGCAAGGGAGTTGTAGTCTGGTTCCCTGGGGTTGGGATAATGGAGTGAAGGGTGCATGGGCGTCCGCAGAAATTTTTACAGGGGGGGGCAAAATTTTAATGGCATCCATATTCTGCCGTTTTGACAATGTCATGAAGGGGACAGTCATAAAATAATGCGTATTAATACAAAGGCTGCGAAACATGATGCAAGTCTAATTGAAGAATAAAAGGTGTAAGCGTCTGATCAGAGTTGCATTTTCTAGTCTGTTAATGCCATTCAATGCACCACACTAATCACACACCCAGGATCAAGGCACTAAGGGAAGTGTTTTTAAGGCCATCTCTGTATACACAAACCATGACCCCCCCCCCCACACACAGATAGTGACACACACCAGGCTCCCCACTCCAAATATAAATATATATACATACACACACATACTGTGTGTGTGTGTGTGTGTGTATATATATATATATATATATATATATATATATATTTATACACACTCACCTTCCCTGCACACACACACACACACACACACCCCATCTCTCCTCAAGCGTCTCTTACATTGTATGCTCTTGAGCAGGGTCCCCTCTCCTCTTAGGACCCTGCCCCAGAGTTTACAATCTAAGAGGAGAGGAGACCCTGCCCCAGAGCTTACAATCTAAGAGGAGAGGGGACCCTGCTCCAGAGCTTACAATCTAAGAGAGGGGACCCTGCCCCAGAGGTTACAATCTAAGAGGAGAGAGGACCCTGCCCCAGAGCTTACAATCTAAGAGGAGAGGGGACCCTGTCCCAGAGCTTACAATCTAAGAGGAGAGGGGACCCTGCTCCAGAGCTTACAATCTAAGAGGAGAGAGGACCCTGCCCCAGAGATTACAATCTAAGAGGAGAGGGGACTCTGCTCCAGAGATTGCAATCTAAGACAGGGGACCCTGCTCAAGAGCTTACAATCTAAGAGGAGAGGGGACCCTGCTCCAGAGCTTACAATCTAAGAGAGGGGACCCTGCCCCAGAGGTTACAATCTAAGAGGAGAGAGGACCCTGCCCCAGAGCTTACAATCTAAGAGGAGAGGGGACCCTGCCCCAGAGTTTACAATCTAAGAGGAGAGGGGACCCTGCTCCAGAGCTTACAATCTAAGAGGAGAGGGGACCCTGCTCCAGAGCTTACAATCTAAGAGGAGAGAGGACCCTGCCCCAGAGCTTACAATCTAAGAGGAGAGGGGACTCTGCTCCAGAGCTTGCAATCTAAGAGAGGGGACCCTGCTCAAGAGCTCACAATCTAAGAGGAGACCCTGCTCAAGAATTTACAATCTAAGAGAACTATTGTAAGCTCTGGAGCAGTGTCCTTTCGCAGGGTCCCCTCTGCTCCAGAGCTTACAATCTAAGAGGAGTGTCCTAAGAAGGGATCCTGCTCCAGGGCCTACAATCTAAGAGGAGAAAGGACCCTGCTCCAGAGATTACAATCTTTCTCTACTCTTAGATTGTAAACTCTGTAAACTCTCATAAATAAAGACACTGGCATCAAGCTTAATAAAAAAGTATTTATTTGACAATCATTACCTTTTTTCCTGTGGCCCATAGTAGCAGTTGCATCTCAGCCCTGCCTCTCCCAGCATGCAAAGTGAGGGAGAGCACGAGGTGGATTGGAGGTGGAGTGGGGATGTGACGCTGGTGCAGCCTAGTGGAGAGCCCAGGAACTGCAGTGTGAAGTGAATAAATTATAATTTAAGCCTGTTGATCCAGGGGGGGGGGGCAGTGCCCCCCTTGCCCTATGCTGTGGACGCCCATGGAAGGGTGGGCCATTATCCCAGCAAGCCTGACTCACAGGTGTGGCTTTTCAGGCTTGCTCAACCTTTAATGTAAGGGAAGCTGGTGTAGGTGTAGGAGGGGAGTGTGTTCAGCTGATGGAGAGAGCTGAGCAGTGGCGACTCTAGGAACAATATTTAGGGGGGGGCACAGAAGATACCGCAGTCAAAACTGGGGGGGCACTAATAATTTTCACCACTAAATCATACCACTGAATAAAAGTAAGGGCCCTATCACCTGGTGTGAGCTAAAACACCATCACTAAAGGAAAAATTTAGTGCGAGTCGCTAAAACTTACAGGGTTATTCAGAGAGGTGAAAAGCAGGAGAATGACTGGAGAATGGAAAATTCTTGGTCAAAGAATCGGCTATTTTGACCTAGAAATTTCCATTCTCCAGTCATTCTCCTGCTTTTCACCTTTTTCTGAATAACCCTGTTAGTGCCTGACGACCTACTAACAGATCACCTTGACTGCAGTAGTCCATGAACAAGGTCGTTTGGCGCACGCTACGGAAACTCTAAGACCCAAGTTGAGACCTAGCGCTAATGTGGTTGTGTACAGGATAGAATGCTTTTTCTTTTCAATACCTATCCCCCACCCTCACAAGCTTGAATATGAACACATCCAGTGAATAACCTCTCACCCCTGCATTATTAAAATCCTCCACGGTGGCCGTATCATCCATGTTTTGATGCACACATATATTAAGGCTGATGGGCATTGCATGATAAATGCCTCCCAGCACCATGTAGAATCATTACACTGCATTTAATAGATCCAAAAGGAAGGCCAGGTGTATGACAAAAATTTCCCTGCTACAGCATATAAACAATACATGTTTTAGGGCAAGACTTATCCATGTGTTCCTTTAAACATGGTCCACACAGTCACCCTAATAATCAACTGCTTACATACTATGAATAGCCCCCAGCATAAAATGTTTAAAATTAGGCAATATATTACAATTAGGATATATGTGGATAAAGGATACATTTATAATAGAGCCGACTGCAACAGCAGCGACATTGCTGACCATATCCATTACTATGGTGTATGGGGCCAAGAGAACACCTGTGCTGCATTCCTTTCAGTTGCCTGTTAATTTTGGACGAGGACCTGTTTTTTCTGTTTTTTTGGAGTTAGCACCAGGGCTGAGCAGTAGGTAAAATGTTGCAATTAGTGCACCTCAAAAAATTTAGTGCTGGCACCAAGTGATCTGTAAAGATATCTAGCACTCCCCGTGTTAAGTATAGGATGCGGAAAGTACAGTAAGCTCGCGGTACAAATCGCTAATAGCGACGCGCTAAGTGATTTTTCCCATTTGTAGCGGGAGGCAAACGATCTGTTGGTCAGGCGCTAGACTGAACTAAAATCACGCCGACGCAAGGGTTAGCTCACACCAGGTAATAGTGCCCTAAATAAGTAGAAACATAGAAAAATGTCGGCAGATAAGAACCTTTCGGCCCATCTAGTCTGCCCAATTACATGAATACTTTACCTGGATTTATCTTTTGTTTAGGATAGCCGTATGTCTATCCCATGCCTGCTTAAATTCAATTACTGTTTTGGCCTCTACCACTTCAACTGGAAGACTGTTCCATGTATCCACCACCCTCTCAGTAAAATAATGCTTTCTGATGTTACTTTTAAACCTTTGCCCCTCTAATCTAAGACTATGTCCTCTTGTTTTGCTACTTTGTTTCCTTTTAAATATACTCCCTTCCTCTACCTTGTGGATTCCCTTTACGTATTTAAATGTTTCTATCATATCTCCTCTGTCTCGTCTTTTTTCCAAGCTGTACATGTTAAGATCATTAAGCCTTTCCTGGTAACTTTTCTCCTTCAAGCCGTACACCATTTTAGTAGCCCTTCTCTGAACTCTCTCTAAGATGTCTATATCCTTCTGGAGATACGGTCTCCAGTACTGCACACAGTACTCCAAGTGAGGTCTCACCAGTGCTCTGTACAGTGGCATGAGCACTTCCCTTTTCCTACTGCTAATACCTCTCCCTACACAACCAAGCATTCTGCTAGCATTTCCTGCTGCTCTATTACATTGACTACTTACCTTTAGATCCTCTGCAATAATAACCCCTAAATCCCTTTCCTCAGATGTTGAGGTTAGGACTGTATCAAATATTCTATATTCAGCCCTTGGGTTTTTACATCCCAGGTGCATTATCTTGCACTTATCCACGTTAAAACTCAATTGCCACAGTTCCGACCATTTTTTTAGTTTACCTAAATCATTTGTCATTTGGCTGATCCCTCCAGGAACGTCAACCCTGTTGCAAATCTTTGTGTCATCAGCAAAAAGACATACTTTTCATTAATACATTCTGCAATATCACTAATAAAAATATTAAATAGAATGGGTCCAAGTACTGACCCCTGAGGTACCCCACTGGTAACAAGACCTTGCGCCGAATAAACTCCATTTACCACAACCCTCTGTTGCCTGTCACTCAGCCACTGCCTAATCCAGTCAACAATATTGGAATCCAAGCTCAAAGATTGCAATTTATTGATAAGCCTTCTATGCGGAACAGTATCAAAAGCCTTACTGAAATCTAAATAAGCAATGTCTACTGCACCACCTGTGTCTATTATTTCTGTTACCCAATCAAAAAAATCAATAAGATTAGTTTGGCATGATCTCCCTGAGGTAAACCCATGTTGTTTCTGATCCTGTAATCTATGTGTTTTTAGATGGTCAACAATCCTTTCCTTTAACATGGTTTCCATTAATTTCCCCACTACTGACGTAAGACTAACTGGCCTATAGTTCCCAGATTCCTCCCTACTACCCTTCTTGTGAATGGGCACAACATTTGCTAATTTCCAGTCTTCTGGGACGACTCCCGTTAGCAAGGATTGGTTAAATAATTCTGTTAACGGTTTTGCTATTACATCACTGAGCTCTTTTAATAATTTAGGGTGGATCCCATCAGGCCCCATTGACTTATTTGTCTTTACTTTAGACAGCTGCTGTAGAACCTCCTCCTCTGTAAACTGATATGTAATTGTCTCATTAGTGTTTCCTCCTAACTGAGGTCCCTTTCCTTCCTTTTCTTCTGCAAAGACTGAACAAAAATATTCATTGAGGCAGTCAGCGAGACTTTTATCCTCTTCTACATACCTTCCTTCCTTTGTTTTTAATCTATCTAATCCTTGTTTTACTTTTCTTTTCTCGTTTATGCATCTAAAAAATGTTTTGTATATATATATATAAGATTACAAAACCCCAGAGTAATGTGATGCAATGATGCCTTTTTGTTGTACTAACCTGATACTTAAACTCAATATTTTATTTGACGCAATTTGGCAGTTTCCGCTGAATGTCTGATAACTGCTTCAGCGACTCCACTTTTAGCAAATTACAGTGACCATTCACTAAATAGGGAATTCACCTTATTTTCTGCAAAATAAATTCCCCGAAATGTGACGGAAAGCAGAGGATCTACAGATCATTAGACCCTTTAGATTCTAACTTCCATAATAACCCCTAAAATGTCTTAAACCCAGAGAAATGCAATAAAAATAATAAACAATGTGGCATTTAGCTACCCCTTAACCCCTAAAATGCCATTAATCAAGGAAAAAACAAATGTATACTGTGAGGGATGAAGCCTGCCCATTAACCCTTAATATACAACTAAACCAAGGCATAAACTAACGTAATACACAATGTAATGTATAGTCTGAACATTAACCATTTCACTGCTGAGCCATTTCAACCCTGTGAAAATGTTTTTGTTTAAGTGCACGTTTTTATTTGATGTTTTATGACTTTTACATCACACTGAATATGGTCATGTGGGGTATCATTGGAAAGGCCAGAATCTGCCCTTTCAAATGACATCTAGTTCATCCATATACGAATCATAGCTACGGAGATACTTTGGTCCGAATTAGTGTGGGAAGCTGGATGCTGATTTTTGGTGGGGGGGCACATGGGGGGGCAAGGAATAACCTAGGGGGGGCAATTGCCCCCCTTTCCCCCCTGTAGAGTCGCCTATGGAGCTGAGAGAAAGAAAATAGTTTATGATCTACTGATTTGATGTGATCTACTGATTTGCTGTGATGTACTGACTTGCTTTGATCTACTACCTTGCTGTGATCCACTACTGCAGTGCGGTGAGGAAAATAAAAATCAAAAAAGACATTTCCGTGTTACTGTGTCCTGGCACCCTAGAAGACGAGGCACAAAGGAGTCCTGTTACAATATATATATACTAGCTTTTGCCCGCGGCTTTGCTCGCGTGGATTTTAGGATTTGTTAAAATAGTTTTTTAAAAGACACTTGAGGTTTTTTTGGTAGAACCCCCCTTTCCCCCCCACTTGGGATTTTTGGAAAATTGTAAAACACGTGTTATTTTATTTTTCAAGAAGAATGTAAGTGCCAAATTTCACACCTGTAACATCTTTGGTTTTTGAAATATAGGTATACTGATAAAAGTATTCACATCCCTTTCCCCCACCCCCTGTAACTGGATTTTCGGAAAATGGTAAAACATGGGGTTTTTTTGCACGAAGATTGTAAATATCGAATTTCACACCTGTAACATCATTGGTTTTTGAAATATATGTATAGTAATAAATGTATTCATCCCCCTTTTTGCCCCCCCACACTGGATTTTTGGAAAATGGTAAAATACATGTTGTTTTATTTTCAAGATAAATACCAATTTTCACATCTGTAACATCTTCTGTTTTTGAGATATAGGTATCCTGTTGAAAAGTATTCACCCCCCCCCTTTTTTTCACCCACCATGTGGGATTCTTGGAAAATGGTAAAACATGTGGTTTTTTTTTATTTTTCAAGAAGATTGTAAGAGCTAGATTTCACACCTGTAACATCTTTGGTTTTTGGAAATATAGGTATACTGATAAAAGTATTCAACCCCCCCTTTTTCCCCCTCCCACTGGATTTTTGGAAAATGGTAAAATAGGTGTTTTTTGTTTCTCAAGACAAATCTAAATATAAATTTTCACTTCTGTAACATCTTCTGTTTGAGATGTAGGTATCCTGTTTAAAAGTATTCACCCCCCCTTTTTTTACCCCCCCACTTGGATTTTTGGAAAATGGTAAAACACATGTTTCTTTATTTTAAAAAGATTGTAATTACCAAACTTCACACCTGTAACATCTTGGTTTTTGAACTATAGATATACTGATAAAAGTATTCAACTGCCCCTTTTTGCCCCCCTCCCACTGAATTTTTGGAAAATGATAAAATAGGTGTTTTTTTGTTTCTCAAGATGAATCTAAATATCAATTTTCACGTCTGTAACATCTTCTGTTTTTGAGATATAGATATACTGATTAAATGTCTTCAGCCCCCCTTTTTTTCACCCCCCCCACTTTGGATTTTTGGAAAATGGTAAAACACCTGTTTTTATTTTTCAAGAAGATTGTAAATACCAAATTTCACGTCTGTAACAGCTTTGGTTTTTGAAATATAGGTATAATGATAAAAATATTCAGACCCCTTTCCCCCGACCCCCCCAATTGGATTTGTAGAAAATGGCAAAAAACATGTTTGTTTTTTTCACGAAGATTGTAAATACCAAATTTCACACCCGTAACATCTTCGGTTTTTGAAATCTAGGTATACTGATAAAAGTATTCAACCCCCCCTTCTTGCCCCCCCAAGGAATTTTCAGAACATGGTATAATACGTGTTGTTTTATTTTTCAAGACGAATCTAAATACCAATTTCTTTAACATCATCTGTTTTGGAGATACAGGTATCCTGTTTAAAATATTTAAAATATTCAACCCCCTTTTTTCGCACCCCAGTTGAATTTTTGAAAAACGGTAAATTATGTGTTTTTTATTTTGCAAGAAGACTCTAAATACCGATTTTCACGTCTGTAACATCTTCTGTTTTTGAGATATAGGTATCGTGTTTAAAATATTCAACCCCCTTTTTCACCCCCTTAGGGGCGGAGTTTCCAAAAATCCTTCCTTAGTGGGTGCCGACATCATAAAAACAGTGCACCTTCAGAATTTCACGATCCTAGGTTAAACGGTTTCAGCTGGGCGTTGATGAGTCAGTCAGTCAGTCAGTCAGGACTTTCGCGTTTATGTTAAAAGTATTCAACCCCCCTTTTTGCCCCCCCAAGGAATTTTCAGAAAATGGTAAAATACGTGTTTTTTTATTTGTCAAGATGAATCTAAATACCGATTTTCACTTCTGTAACATCTTCTGTTTTTGAGCTATAGGTATCCTGTTTAAAATATTCAACCCCTTTTTTCACCCCCTTAGGGGCGGAGTTTCCAAAAATCCTTGCTTAGTGGGTGCCTACATCATAAAAACAGTGCACCTTCAAAATTTCACGTTCCTAGGTTAAACGGTTTAAGCTGGGCGTTGATGAGTCAGTCAGTCAGTCAGTCAATCAGTCAGTAAGGACTTTCGCGTTTATACATATATAGATATATATATTTTTTTTGGAGAAAGGATTTTACCAGGAAGGATACATTGAGATTTCTCTCGTTTTCAAGTATGTCCTGGGTGGCGAGTATGTACTGTTATGTGTCTTGTCCAAGGACACTTACTGGAGAGGAGCTCTTGCAACAATCCAGAAGGAGAGCACCCCAATTCATAAATGTAAAGACTTTAACAGAAGCTCACACATTAAGGGCAATATTCCAAAATTGGTGCTAAGTTAACCAGAGCTGTTGTAAACTTATCAACTCCATAAACTCTACAGTAATGCCTCTGATACGTTTACAACAGCTTTGGTTAAGTTAGCATCAACTGAAGCTCACCCGACACATCGCGCTGGTTGCAAACTTGCCACTTGGCCTATGGCTACCGCTCACCCATTCACCCTGTCGTACCTGCTGAGCTTCCTTGTGGACCCAGTTGTATTATCTGTGAACAGAGCATGCACATGAAAGCCAGAGTATACCCTCTCTTTTTGTTGGTATTATCGTAGGTCTCCTCGCCAGTGTTCTGCTCCCGAAACGAATGCACAACAGACGATTGTTAATATTTTCCTGAACAGTGGTCTCACATGCACCTATCACTGGAACTGACTAATGTCACCCCATTTCACTGGGCTCTATTCTCTACCTGTGTATCCCTCTGGATGGCACCGTTTGCCTACTCTGCACCAGAGAGCCTCGGGACACTTCCTTCGGGGCAGACGGTTAGATGTCTGCTTAATGTTCTACTCGCGCTGTCTCATTATTGTTCCCTCCCTTTTTAAGTTTTGAATGTGTTATTTACTCCTGGGGCTTCCTCCCTTCTTGGTCACCTGATCTCCTCGTACCCCCTTAAGGTAGTGTCTACCCTGGTTATCACTATTTTTTTCTAGATTTAGGGGACGCTGCAGCTCCTTAATCACCTTGAAGGTGGTCACTTATCCCCTTTGGCACATTTAAACCAATTGTCTCCTTCTAGCCCCTCCCTTACCAACTATGGAATAGAGGTTTTACCATATTTTAACCCTTGGCAGGTTCTAACAACTCTGTCTTAACCCTTTCAAGATTTCAACAGTTGGTAACTCATTGCAGATTTTTACATGTTTTTGACCCTAATCTCTGTTAAAAAATGATGGGAGTTTAGTTCACAATATTTGGCCATAAATTGCTTAACCCTGTCACAAATGTCATTGTATACCATTGTGACAGGTCCTACTGTAAAACACTTAATGACCTCCCTTATGGGATTAACTCACTGAGGACAGAATCCTTTCTGGAGCTTCCTGCGATTCAAGGGTAAATAGAGCAAAAAATAGAACACCTGTGACATAAGGGCGATCATTAGGTGTTTTACAGCAGGACCTGCTGTGATGGGAGACATTGAGGTTTGTGAAAGGCTTAAGCAATTATGGCCATATATTGAGAACTAAACACATAATTTTATTAACAGAGTTTAGGGTTAAAAACCTTGTATAAAATCTGCAATGGGTTAGTAGCTGTTGAAATCTTGAAAGGCTTAAGAGTTGTTAGAAACTGCAAAGGGTTCAAATGTGGTAAAACCTTTAAATGTGCGAGTTTCTGTTAAAGGCTTTACCCGTATGAATTGGAGTGCTCTCCTTTTGGATTGCTATAATTTTTGTCTTGAGAAGCACCTGCCGTTTATGTTAGTAAAGGTTGAGTGCTGTCCTTCTGGTGCATTATATATATACAGTTGTGTTCAAAATTTTTCAACCCCCAATGCTGTAAAGGGTTTTAGGGAATTTAGTGTACATTTGTAATTGTATTCAGAATGAAATCCTACAAGGACTTTTTAAAGAACCATATGCAACTAAAATGACATCAATTGGTTTTGTAATACAGTAGTAAATGTTTCTTTTGTGAATTCTTCATTGACACAATTATTCAACCCCTTAAAGACTACCACTCTGAAGAACAGAGGTTCATTCAAGTGTTTTCAATCAGGTATTGAAAACACCTGTGGATGTCACGGAGCAGCAATAAAGCATAATAAGCACCAATTAGGCAGCTTTAAAATGACTGTGATACTCAGCTCCTTCTAGACATTTACTGGTGTGGTTACAAACATGGTGAAGTCAAGAGAATGGTCCAGGAAGACCTGAGGCTTGGGAGACGTTGGACCTTTCAACAGGACAATGATCCCAAGCATACCTCCAAGTCCACTAGAGCATGGTTGCAGATTAAAGGCTGGAACATTTTGGAGTGGCCATCGCAGTCACCTGACTTAAATCCGATTGAGAATCTCTGGTGGGACTTAAAGAAAGCAGTTGCAGTGCGCAAGCCTAAGAATGTGACTGAACTGGAGGCTTTTGCCCATGACGAATGGGCGAAGATACCCGTAGATCGCTGCAAGACACTTGTGTCAAGCTATGCTTCACGTTTAAAATCTGTTATAACTGTAAAAGGATGTTGTACTAAGTACTAAGATTGAATGTCACTTGGGGGTTGAATAAAACTGATAATGATGTGAGCACAGAAAAGACATTTGTGGTTATTTCATTATAAATGTTATGTTATATTTGTCTGACCTACACGTGCCTCTTTGATTTAATTGTAAGCAAGATGACTGAATGATCAAAATCAATGTCAAACTGGCCAAAACACTCAATTTCAGTGGGGGTTGAATAATTTTGAACACAACTGGATATATATCTCAAAACAAGCCCCGCACGACCAGGACATCTAAAAACTATAAAGAGACTAATATCGGGTGCTGGATAAAAGTAGTACGGAAAATACACCATGAGAAAGATCCACAACTCCAGAGCTCAAAATATGTTTCAAAAAACCTTTATTGTATCACCGACGTTTCAGTTCCAATCCTTTATCAAGGTTGTGGACTATATAATATATATAAAAATCCAAAATGAATGAAGCACTCGGTCGGTGGCTAAATACAATGCCTAGGTGCTACCCTTTAAAGCATGGATCTAGAAACAATGGTAAGGGAGCACTCTGGGTCTTAGAATAAAATAATAAAGTTTAATGGAAATCTACATTAAAGGGACCGACGTTTCGGCTTCTAGAAGTCGGCTTCTAGATGGTTTTCATCAGGGTATGTCCCACACGTATGAATACAACAAATAAATAGTAAAAACATAAACTCACCCCCAATCATGTCTCGCTGTGTCCCAGGCCACGCCGATCAGCTCAGGAGCCGGCGTGCCCTTCTTGGACGCCGTGCGTGTGACGTGTATATCGTCATGTCATGCTGTGCGACGGGAATGCCCGTGGCCATGGTTACCTGCAAACAAATGCAAGCTACAAAAATACCCCATAGTGACCATGAAAGCGGCAAACTAAAATAAAAGAAACATGCATAGGGACATGAGCAGCTGGAACACAATGGAGAATAAAATAAAATTGCAAACTGAAACAACTTTCCTTGCTGTGATAGTGCTATTCCTGTAGCTAAAAAGAAAAAATGAAAGGGAAAAATGACTGTGTGGTCGCAGTTGATTTAATGGTGAAAAATATGGATCGTGGGATAATAATGGCACGCCGGCTCCTGAGCTGATCGGCGCGGCCTGGGACGCAGTGAGACATGATTGGGGGTGAGTTTATGTTTTTACTATTTATTTGTAGTATTCATACATGTGGGACATAACTTGATGAAGGCTTCTAGGAGCCGAAACGTCGGTCCCTTTTATGTAGCTTTCCATTAAACTTTATTATTTTATTCTAAGACCCTGAGTGCTCCCTTACCGTTGTTTCTATATATACATATATATATATCCAAATATGTCAGATCCACATATATTTGGACACAGGCACAATTTTAGTTTTTTTCAGGTCAGGTATTTACCAAAACATATTAGGGTTAACTTTACACCCTCCTTGGCTCCCCTTTTTTGCCCAGGGATGTTGGTGCTGATTTCTGGCCTGGGACTTTTGCGAACAGGA
Source organism: Leptobrachium leishanense (assembly GCA_009667805.1). Lineage (NCBI taxonomy): Eukaryota > Metazoa > Chordata > Amphibia > Anura > Megophryidae > Leptobrachium > Leptobrachium leishanense. The sequence continues at coordinate 253,039,815 of CM019066.1, forward strand.
GACCCTGTGGCTATTTCCCGTTGACTCCCTATTCCCTCTGGCAGCCATTTTGAGGCCTACTTCGGAGTGGTACTTTACTGACCAGGGCCAGGAGATTGATGGTTGCGGTGGCGTCCCCTACCATGACGCCATGGTGCGAAGGGTGCGCTTCCTGGGGAGTTGGTGGGCCCACGTTTCCTGGGAGTCACCTGCCGCCTGCTGATCTGTTTGACCGCCGCAGATCTGGACATCCTGCCTGCACCCAAGTCGTTTTCGGAGTCGCCTCGTGGTCCCCTACCGCTGTCCGATCGGGACTTGCTCCTGCCCACAAAGGGGATGCTGGCGGCTCTGCTGGTGGAGTTCCGGGAGCTGTGGCATGATTTCTGGAGAGAGGCTGGCTGGGTCTGTGCAGTGGAGGCAGCTGCGGAGGAGACCGGCTGGCCTGCGATGTTGATGGAGGAGGAGCAGGCCTGCGGTGTGTCAGGGCCTGAGTCGGGACAAGATGCTGACTGTTTGAGCGGCCCCTCGCTCCCCAGCTGCTCTGGCTGTGGAGTTACCCCTGTAGTTAATGGCTGCTCTGCTGGAGGCTCCTGTGGCTCTGGCCAGTGGCTTGATGGACTCCTCTTCTTCCCCGCCTGCTGTGCTTCTCCGTTTCTGCAGTGTCCTGGTGGAGCGGCCTGATGACCTGCCACATGAGATGGTACCAGATTTCATGGTGGACTGCTGGCTGGACCTGGTCCTCAGAGGCTTTGGTGATCATACAGTTTTCCTCGCTTTTCCCTATGCAAGTTTTCCTCGATGGCTCTGCTTCCCTGCTTTACGGGCCGGCATATGTGACCTCCGGTGTGCTTTCATCTGTCTCCTTGTTGCCCTGCTGGGGGTCTTGGATCACCCTATGCTTCTGGATACCCGCTAATGTCTCCCTCACATGCATCATTCCCCCATTTTCTGGCTAACGCTCCCTGACCGTGACCTGTACCCCCCATTCAATCATTTTTTTGTGGCCCCCCTTTTTGTTGGCATACTTATTATGGTGCCTGGGCACCTCATTCTCTGCAGTTTTGGGACTCTTGTGGACATGCTGTGGCACTGGGATCTCCTATTCCCCTCCACCCTTTTTCTTTGTGCGACACGACATAGGGTTGCCCTGGGTGAGCCATCAAGGTGGCAACCATGGCTCTGGTCATCTTTCTTGGCCCCAGGACTCCTGACCCCATAACCTCTTACATGGCCCATGGCTTTCCCTCGGGTTGCTGGGGCGAGCCGGGAATGTCACCTTTGCCAGTAGTCCCCCGCCCTCCCCAAACCACAGCCCTTTCCCATGTTGTTGTCCCTGATGCCCCATGCTGCCCCTGCCACCTCCCTCATTTGGACCGCCCATTCTGGTTTTGCTGACCCTCCTCTTTTTCGTTTCTTATTTTTGAATTATTGAGATGCTTTTTACAGTTTATGTGGCTGTATATCATCAAATGTACTTTTAGAAAAATTGTAAAGAAATTCTGATCTATTGTCTGGCATATCCTTTATGCGTGGGGATCAGACGCACATATCAGTGTGTAGTCTAGTAATATATCTTTTGTACAAGTTCAATAAAGGCATTTGCGCAAGTTATTTTTTAACTCTGCTTGGCCATCCATTCTTATAGTGAAAAACAAATAAACAAACCCCAGAAATATGTAGACAGCATCCTGTGCCAATATTTTTCCTTAGTTCCTTTCATTGCTGTGTTCAGTTCTATTTGTAGCTGTCCCACAGGATTTCTTTTAAAAAATTTACCATTAAAATGAGAAAGCATAGCATTGAACAACTGAAGGCGTGAAACTATGAAAATAATTTCTTTATTGAGATATGTATCAGATGATAATTTGGCAGCCAGTAATATTAAACTGAGTAGACGTCTGAAAGAATTCTTATTAATTGATCTGTTTTGAAGTGAAATAAGGAGATAAATGGGAAGAAAATGTAGAAAATGAAAAACACCGCATGTAGCAGTATGCTACTTTGATATTTTCAATTGGACTATGGCATGCTGTGATAAAGATTGGTAATGTATTTACCCCCAGTTATCTTTAATATACAAATGATACAGTCTCTAACCACAACAGATTCTAGGCAGGGGAGAATTCTGTTCTGGGATTTAAGGAAAATATATCTATCAGTTTGAATAAAGAACTAAAATACTAATTTATTCAGTAAACAAACTTGAAATATCAACGATCAATATGCTAAAAATAAATGACTCGCAATGCACCAACACAACTAACATATATGTATATTTTTATTATCATTTATAAAGTGCCAACAGTTTCCGTAGCGCTTTACAAGAAGAATGGGGTATTAAAATAACGAATTACAAACAAGGAATCAAGAGGTCTTACATGCGCACAGAAGCTTCAATCTAGAGGAGTTGGGGTGGAAAAGAACAAAAGGATCTACCAGCTTATTAGTGGTCAAGAGTCCCAATGCTAGTGTATCGCTCACCCCCCGAAGGAGACGCTGAATAAACCTCAGGATAGTCTCACCGCACTAGGAATTATTACATACAAGCACTGTTGTGGATTTTCTAGTTTTATATACTTTACTAAAAGATAAAGTGTCGTAAAATATATATGCACGTTGAATGAATTTACAGGATGCGTCACGCGGGAAAAACACGCAGCAGAAAAAAACGGTTAACCCCCTCAGTTCTGGAGTGTAAGTCCCGCAAAATAGCTCAAAATATATATGTACAAAGTTTAGGGTACCCGGGTACTGTGTTCGACTGGCCAGTGAACGAAAAAATCAATCTTCGACTAGTCACCGTTGGGACCCTGTGAATTTAAACAATATTGCAGCGTGCATTTCTGTTTTGGAACTGTGGCCTGGAGGCCTCTCACCCATCCGTAGAATGAAACTGTCCAGCACTCGATGCCTCGACCAAAGGATCTTTCTCCGCTGTGTACTGGGACTCTGTGCCCCCAAATCTGCTCCCTGCTTGCCAAATCTCCGCAACTGGAACAATCGATCCGCCGCCTGCACTCCCAATTGATCGGCACGGCCTCCTAACTCGGGGTCCTGCTGGAACCAGCTTGTCCTCCAAATCTCTCAGCGCTGAGTAGGTAGGTCACAGCACGATTTCTGTCCTGATCTCCAGCACCAGTAAGACAGCGTCTGCACTCCGGCCTGGTTGCGATCCCTGACAGCTCCAATGTGCGTCCTCCACCTTTCAATGCTCCGCTCACTCTCCGCGTGCCAAAACAAGGCTCCCCAGTATATCCTCCTCTTTGTACCACCCACTTCCTGTCCTCACGCAAAGGGTGATGGGAGATGGAGTCCGCTCTGTGCAGCATATTCCACAATGTCTCCCTCTGGTGGCAGCAATAGTTCAATGCACCAGAATACAGTTTTTTAAAGCAGCGCTACACTCTCCCCCCCCTAAACTCTTGGGTCCCTCCAAGGGTGTGTAACTGATACATAACATTGCAATATTTACATGAATCAATACATTCAGGCTCAGTAGCAGACATATAATGAGTCAGATATACATCCTCAAGTTGACTCATGTGCTTAGCTACCTCAGCTAGCGTAGCAGACACTTCGGGCAGCCTTCGCACAGTGGTAACAGCTTTCTTTGTGCAGGGTTACAATATAGTTCAGGAACACCCGCAGCCATGACTCTCATTCCCTCTGCTCCAACCACTCCTTGGGTTCTTTTCAGTCAACTAGGCCTCTCGATGAAGCTCGTCTTGACCTTTCTCGAGAAGGCTTATCATCCTGGAGACGAATGCAGTGTTTAGTGCTCTTAGCGCATCCCACGTCAAACTCATACTTGGAGAACGAATTTTCCGGTTTGAGTATTGGAGACTGAACCCGCTTCTTCCACTTGAACAAGATAGGAGCATTTGTAGGGTAGAACCGTTCAGCTGGTATCGCTTTATTCACTCCCCCTCCTAGATCGGTAGTGAAGAGGGGCCTAACAGAAGCGATTAACATCCGTGCCTTCAAATTTACTGAAGAGTCAGACACATTACATATGCTGACTTGTCCGTTTCAAAACTCTTGCAGAGATTATTTCAGGGACTTCTCTGGACTGTATAACCTTCTCTGTCCCTTCCATTTTCCTCAGCCGCCTCACTTCTGCAGGGGCTCTCTGTTCTTTGACCATCCATTGACAGACCGGCTGTAACATCGAGTGCGCCTTTTTGGGAGCATGATTCTCTTCCTTCACCAGTGGGGTTAGAAGACGTCTCACTAAATCGGTGTTCGTCCCCACTATCATAGAACTTCGATTAGCTCCCGAGGGCCGAGGACACACAATGGCCAACGTGTCACATACTCCCGGTTGTCAAATGGTCACGGAACTGAATTCCAGCTTCACCTGTAGATATCCATCATAGGGAAACCTCTCAGTCCCCATACCCCAGATTTCAAGATCCTTCAACTTCTTCAGGGGTATACAGTCATGGCCAAAATTGTTGGCACCCCAGAAAATTTTCCAGAAAATCAAGTATTTCTCACAGAAAAGTATTGCAGTAACACATGTTTTGCTATATACATGTTTATTCCCTTTGTGTGTATTGGAGCAAAACAAAAAAAGGGAGGAAAACAAGCAAATTGGACATAATGTCACACAAAACTCCAAAAATGGGCTGGACAAAATTCTTGGCACCCTTTCAAAATTGTGGATAAATAAGATTGTTTCAAGCATGTGATGCTCCTGTAAACTCACCTGGGGCAAGTAACAGGTGTGGGCAATATAAAAATCACACCTGAAAGCAGATTAAAAGGAGAGAAGTTCACTTAGTCTTTACATTGTATGTGTGTCTGTGTGTACCACACTAAGCATGTACAAAAGAAAGAGGAGAATAGAACTGTCTGAGGACTTGAGAACCAAAATTGTGGAAAAATATCAACAATCTCAAGGTTACAAGCCCATCTCCAGATATCTAGATTTGCCATTGTCCACAGTAGGGATGTACGTTTCGGGTTTCGGAATTTCAGAATTTTCACGAAATTTCCCGATTCGTGCATTCGGATTCGGCCGATTTTCCGAAAAATTTCAGATCCGAAAACGGCAGATCCGAACAAATTTTCGTGCCGAAATGAAAAACTTTTCGGAGTTTTTGAATGGACTAGAAATGTGTAAAATCGAAATTCATTTTCGTTCCATTCGTGATTTCGGCTCCATTCCTGATTTCGGTTCCATTTCAGTAATTTCGGACATCGTATTTATATCGCTGAATCTGTAATTAAATTTTGTATCATTCCCATCTCAATGTATCCTTCCTGGAAAACCAAAGAAATCTCAATGTATCCTTGTAAAACATGAGAAATCTCAATGGCAGAATTATCGTATCGGCAGAATTATCGTATCGTATTATTATCGTATCCGAAAAACCATTAGTTTACGTCAAAACGAATAGAAACTTTGAAACGAGGAGAACAGACGTTCCGAAAAACACGAAAATTTACGAAATCACGAAAAAAAAGTCGATACGAAAAACGAAACGAACCGACCCGAAACGAAAATCGGCCGAAACGAGTTGAAACGAAAATTTACAAAATCCGAACGAACTGAACCGAAAAAAAAATCGGTGCACTAGTCCACAGTGCGCAACATTATCAAGAAGTTTGCAACCCATGGCACTGTAGCTAATCTCTCTCGGTGTGGACGGAAGAGAAAAATTGATGAAAGGTTGCAACGCAGGATAGTCTGGATGGTGGATAAGCAGTCCCAAACAATTTCCAAAGAAATTCAAGCTGTCCAGCAGACTCAGGGAGCATCAGTGTCAGCGCGAACTATCCGTCGACATTTAAATGAAATGAAACGCTATGGCAGGAGACCCAGGAGGACCCCACTGCTGACACAGAGACATAAAAAAGCAAGACTACAGTTTGCCAAAATGTACTTGAGTAAGCCAGAATCCTTCTGGTAAACCGTCTTGTGGACAGATGAGACCAAGATAGAGCTTTTTGGTAAAGCACATCATTCTACTGTTTACCGAAAACGTAATGAGGCGTACAAAGAAAAGAACACAGTACCTACAGTGAAATATGGTGGAGGTTCAATGATGTTTTGGGGTTGTTTTGCAATGGGTGCCTTGAATGTGTGCAAGGCATCATTAAATCTGAGGATTACCAAAGGATTTTGTGTCGCACTGTAGAGCCCAGTGTCAGAAAGCTGGGTTTGCGTCCGAGATCTTGGGTCTTCCAGCAGGACAATGACCCCAAACATATGTCAAAAAGCATCCAGAAATGGATGGCAACAAAGCGCTGGAGAGTTCTTAAGTGGCCAGCAATGAGTCCAGATCTAAATCCCATTGAACACCTGTGGAGAGATCTTAATATTGCTGTTGGGAAAAGGTGCCCTTCCAATAAGAGAGACCTGGTGCAGTTTGCAAAGGAAGAGTGGTCCAAAATTCCGGGTGAGAGGTGTAAGAAGCTTATTGATGGTTATAGGAAGTGACTGATTTCAGTTATTTTTTCCAAAGGGTGTGCAACCAAGAATTTTGTCCAGCCCATTTTTGGAGTTTTGTGTAACATTATGTCCAATTTGCTTTTTTTCCTCCCTTTTTTTGTTTTGTTGCAATACACACAAAGGGAATCAACATGTGTATAGCAAAACATGTGTTACTGCAATACTTTTCTGTACTTGATTTTCTGGAAAAATTTCTGGAGTGCCAACAATTTCGGCCATGACTGTATGTTTCAAGTATTTCTGATAGAAGCCTCAGTAGATCAGAGTTACTTGTGTGTCTCTAATTGCCTGATTCGCTCTACCCTTGCTATAATATGTATATAAGGGTTGTTTTCTATTTGTTTGGTAAGGCACTATACACTGAGGAAGGGGCTGTGTCCCCGAAACGTTTGTTTTGTGTTTTCCTTTTGTTTATTTAAAATAAATGTGGTAGCACCAGTGCACCATTCCTTGCAGCGCTGGAGGTATCTTTTTTCCATACTTGCTTAAGATTCATTACCCTCTTGGTTGGATGTACAAGAGTGAATTGCCTCTCCAGCAGCAGCTGAGTATATTTTCATAAATTTTCTTAAAGAACTTTCTTTTGGGTATTGTGGATACCCAACCCCATACATAATTTTTGTGTTCCTATACAGAGTTACTTGAGCGCCTGAATCTAGAAGAACTTTGGTGTAGATCCCTTGTACCTGAACCGGAATGACGGGCAAAGGACCTATCAGCTTATCAGGGAACTTCTCCGTAGTAGTAGGAAGCATAGGTCCAGTCTGTTGTAACCTAACCCTAGTCCTCATTCGCGGTGATTGAGGGAGTGCATTGTTTTCCCGTGACGTAGGACCGGACCTCCAGGGTGAGGATCTTCTAGTTCTAGCAGGTACATATTCAGACCCTCCCTGCCTCCTATTTGGATCTTGGTAATCGTAGTAGTCTCCAGCAGTTGGGTACCCAGTTTGTTCTCTCAACCGTGGTTCTCTGAAGTTTCCCACCTGTGAGGTAGATAACAGTCCTTCAAAGGCCTTTAAGAACTCTTCAACTATTTTCCTTTCTGGCCTTCGGTTCGTACACTGCGCTCGGAAATGACCCAATTCTCCACAGCTGACACATCTTTCCTTTAAAGACGGGGGCGCACTTTCTCGCTGCGTCTCATTTGAAGACCACCTGTCGGATGCCACAGCAACCCTTGCTGTTCGCATATCTGAGAGAGACCTCTGAATTTCAATCTGTATTTCTCGGCTCAGATCCGCGTGAGCCTGTTCCAGTTCAGCTTGGGCCTCTTGTACTCTCTTGAGAGTTTTTTGCATCTCACCATAGACCTGGGTTGATGATTTTTTTTTCGACATCCTCAGGAGGCATATAGACAATGAGCTGCTCTTGTCGATCAATTTTCAGTTCATATGTCTCCTCCGGATCATCTTCGTCCAACGAACACTCGTTATACCTTACAGGTTGGGCATAAACCTTTTCTCCCCTTCTTGCAGACTTCTCTTCCAGAAGGGCTTCTTCTTCTCAAACGGTTCGAATCAGCTCTAGGTAATTAAACTCTTTATTGCCTTCTTGAGTCTTTAATTGCAACATCACAGGGTCTAAATGTTGAGCACCCCTCAATATCTGTCACATTCTGATCCGATCTACCAGGGCAGGTTTCGGCCCCTTTCTTGAGTAGTATCTGGTGCTGAATCTTGTCCAGGCGCCTCATATAATCAGTCATTTTCTCACCTGTCCGCTGGTAGGTGTGTTCGTACTGGTACATGAGTTCAGCAGCCTTTTCTGTTCGCCCTAAGACTTCCTGTAAAATATTTAAGTAGTCTAAAGCAGTACAGTCTTTCTTACTCAACTTCAGGTTTCTAACAGCCTCTGATGCAGGTCCCTTCGCTGATGTTTCCGGCGACGCTGGAGCTGCACGGGTGCGCGGGCTTTCTGCGGCCTCCTGTGAAGCGGATGGAGACACGGGGACCCCCCTGAACTCACCTGATACTGGTGCCAGCGGCGGCCTCCTGTCCCTTCTGAAGGCTGATCTTCAGCAAATGTTTGAGAAGATGCTTGGTGAGATGAGGGCGGTTTGGCGCTCTGATTTCACTGGCGTGAAGTCGGAGATGGCGGCTATTCAGGGGCGGCTGCTGACCACGGAGACACGTGTCGAGGGAGTTATGGCAGCACAGGCCCTCCTTACACTGAAGTTAGAATCGTTGCAGGCCCAAGTGGCGCTGCTCACGGGGCGGTGGAGAGAGTGGAGGCTCGCCACCGTCGGAAAAATGTCCGGATTAGGGGGATCCTAGAGACGGTTCCCACAGATGGTTTGCTGAACTATGCCAACCGAATCGCCTCCCAAGTCTTGGGTTTACGAACTGGAGACTCCGCTGTTTTTTGCGCTGTTATGCGGTTGCGAAGGGCGGCTACGGCCCCAGAAGGGGCTCCGCGCGACGTGTTGGCGGTTACATAGTTACATAGTTATATAGGCTGGAAAAAGACATGCGTCCATCGGGTTCAGCCTCTCCCACATAACCTACTGCTGTTGATCCAAAAGAAGGCAAAAAACCCAGTCTGAAATATGGAGGAGACCGGCAAACCTTGCTTGATGTCCTCCCCTGTCACCCGTGCCCCATTTGTGTTTGAGGACTTCTCTGTGACTCTTTTTAACGATCTACCATTCCTGACCTTGTCGGCTCGGAGACGTTTTCTCGAGGTCTCCTCTTTTTTGCGGAGCAACGAGATCCGATACAGATGGGGAGTGGCGGGTTCCATGAACATTTACTATGAGAACCTGACGCATTTGGTGACCTCTCCTGAGGAGGCATGGCGTGTGCTACAATCGCTGGGCTTAACGCCGACTCAGGCCCCTACCGCTGGGAGCTTTTCGTCTGCTGTCTCTGACTCGAGCTAAATGGTTGGAGCCCAATTGTTGTTTCATATTTCACATGGGCCACCTTTTTGTGGACTTATTTTCAGCCTTCAGTTTGTATGTGGTGCCCCCCCTTATTTTTCCTTTTTCAATATGTTTGGGTATATATTTGCCGTTTTTGATGGACTGCTTTTGATGTCTCCTTATATACTGCTGTACCCCGGCCGAGGGTGTTCTATTTGGATTTTGTTTTCAGATTATTTGCAGCGGGTTTTTGTGTTTTTTGTTTTTTCTGCAATAACAGGGTTGCCTGAGGTGTGCCACCATGACTTCGAGTTATGATTGGCCCTCAGGATCCCGGGCCTCGTGACATTGTCCCTCCATGGCCTCCTTCGGGAGCGTGCCAGAAACGTCACGGAGATGGTCTTTGCCATTCCCTGCACCCCCCCTTTTTTCTGGGCTGCTTTGTATATATAACCCCCTCTCTCCTATTATCTCACACACTTATTTTCTGAGATGTTTTTATCTACATATGACTGTTGATGGATTCTTTATGTCTTCAGTTTTACATATGTGAGTTTTTCTGACCCTGCGATTGGTGATATATCCCCTCCCGATTCTGTGTATTTTACAGTTTTCCCTTGAGACACCCCCCCCCTTATATATCCTATGCCGTTGTTATTCAAGTCTGTTTTTCTCTTGGTTCCTGCGAGACCATTTATGCTGGTCAGTTTGTGACCTTTCGTACAAAATAAAAAAATTTAAATAAAATTAATTAATTGTGTAAGGAGGGTTTGTTCCTTGACATTTAGCCAGCAAGTCTCCAATAGCCACTATGAACTCTGTCCTGACCATGGCTAGCGGACTGGGCATGGGAATGTTTGCGGGATCGCCACGTGGCGCACTTGGCTGAATCAGTTGAACTTCCACATCATCGGTCAGCTTTACACTAGCGCCCTGAAAACACACTGGAACACCCTTTCTCCACTTAAAAAGAACATATGTGTGAGAAGTCTCTGGGTTCGCTTTAATGTCCAGAATTAACCCCCGATGATCTGGTGTCAGTGCGGCCACAGCCCAGCGAATCTGGTCTTTGGCCCAAGTGTCTGCGGTAATGTCCATAACTACACTTAACCCTATCTGGCTACTGTGTTTCTCACACCATTTGGCAGCAGTGTCTGGATCCATATTAACCTTTTAATTTTGGTATCTAAGAGGCTGAGATCCCGGACGAGCCCCCACGTGTAGTGCCCACCCCCCGAAGGAGCCGCTGAATAAACCTCAGGATAGTCTCACCGCACTAGGAATTATTACACACCAGCACTGTTGTGGATTCTCTAGTTTTATATACTTTACTAAAAGATAAAGTCCCCTATTACATTCCTCGCGCAGCGCATTTGCGTGCACGCAAATGCGCATTTGCGTGAGGAAAAAACATTAGCGCATAACGTCCTATCACGACATTCGCGCAAACGATGCAAGTTAACGTCCAACGCGAGTGACCCTGCGCGAACCCAGCACGAGCGCAAGTTCCTGCGTGCATCCTATACTTAACATTGTGAGCGCCAATGCGCTTGTAATACCATGCACGCATACGCGTACTATCTTAGCGCAAAATGTAACACACGACATTTGCGCGCATCATTTTAACGTCTTGGAAAACCTGGTGTTAACTTACAATCTGAACGTTCTGGCCGAAACTAAATGAACTGCAGTACAGTTACACATTCTACATATACCCAAACAATAAAATTAGTAAATTGTTTAATTTTCTATTTTTTTTGCAGCACCAAAACCTAGCAAATGGTGGTTCTTAATTCTGATTGGCTGAATCCCGTGAAAAAACAGTCTGCCCACCAATTCCTGCACAATTCCCACCGATTCATTTGCGCCCAGCTTTGCGCGTCGGATTTGCGCTCGAAAAAAGTTGAAGGCTGAAAAAATGTGCTCGGATCGTAATACCGCGTTAATTTGCGCGCGCTAATGTTTTTTTGCGTGCGCAAAAAAAATTGCGCTGGGCGAGCGCATTTGCGCGAAGAGTGTAATGGGGCCAAAGTGTCGTAAAATATAAATGCACATTGAATGAATTTACAGGATGCATCACGTTGGAAAAACACGTTAACCCCCTCAGTTCTGGAGTGTAAGTCCCGCAAAATAGCTCAAAATATATATGTACAAAGTTTAGGGTACCCGGGTACTGTGTTCGACTGGCCAGTGAACGAAAAGAGCAATCTTCGACTAGTCACCGTTGGGGCCCTGTGAATTTAAACAATATTGCAGCGTGCGTTTCTGTTTTGGAACTGTGGCCTGGAGGCCTCTCACCCATCCGTAGAACGAAACTGTCCAGCACTCGATGCCTCGACCAAAGGATCTTTCTCCCCTGTGTACTGGGACTCTGTGCCCCCAAATCTGCTCCCTGCTTGCCAAATCTCCGCAACTGGAACAATCGATCCGCCGCCTGCACTCCCAATCGATCGGCGCGGCCTCCTAATGCGGGGTCCTGCCGGAACCAGCTTGTCCTCCAAATCTCTCAGCGCCGAGTAGGTAGGTCACAGCACGATTTCTGTCCCGATCTCCAGCACCAGTAAGACAGCGTCTGCAATCCGGCCTGGTTGCGATCCCTGACAGCTCCAACGTGCGTCCTCTACCTTTCACTGCTCCGCTCACTCTCCGCGCGCCAAAAACAAGGCTCCCCAGTATATCCTCCTCTTTGTACCACTCACTTCCTGTCCTCACGCAAAGGGCGATGGGAGATGGAGTCCGCTCTGTGCAGCATATTCCACAATGTCTCCCTCTGGTGGCAGCAATAGTTCAATGCACCAGAATACAGTTTTTTTTAAAGCAGCGCTACACTAGCATTTGTAAATGATGATGGTCATGGTAGTAGAGGCTTGTACGGCTAAAAAAAAATTTGTTTTGGCTGAGAATATGAGGATTAAAAACTAGGGTTAATAATTAGTGTTTCGGCGCACTTCGGCAATTTGTACATAGAAGTCATTTTTTCACTATGGGACAATTTTGTTGCTGCTGAAGTGCGCCAAACAGCACTGTGTTTCACTGTCAAGTGGCCTTTGGTGCTGAATCCAGTAGGTTCAGCACCACAGACCAATTGACAGCAAAATACAGTGCAGTTCGGCACACTTCAATGACATTGAAATAGAGGAATGTTTCATTCAATAGTTCAACTATGTCTAAATCACCGAAGTGCACTGAAAAAAATAATTAAGGGTGAATGTTCAGAGTAGTAGAGAATCCATGAGCCCTGGAGTGTTCCCAAAATATCAGGTATCCTCGAGCGGTGAGGTGACTGTAGTGAGAACAAGTTTTGCATAAAATTAACCTTTATTAGGATATGTTAAAAAGGTACACACTTCGTTGTACCAATACCTTAGAACAAGGATGCATTCATTCTTTCCATAGAATATATTGTAAATTGGTCAATAGTGAGATTGCATAATATTTTAGAGGTATCACTATATCAATTACGTCTCTATATTGGGGTTCTCATCTGTTTGGAGACCACATTGATATATATATGGTAGATATCAGGTCTGCTTGTACTGGGACCCTGAACTGTGAAACAGTAATCACTTACAGAGGTTGTGGGAAGGAGAGGATAATCAATGCATCACCACTCGGGTATTTTCCAAATTCCTCCGTCTGACCATAGTATCAGATACTATAAGTTTGGTTGTATGGTCAGACGGAGGAATTTGGCAAATAGTGGTAATGCATTGATTATCCTCCTGAATGTTCAGAGTCCCTGAGATTCCCTGGTATGCATTAAAAACAGAACCGACTTTTATACCTCGGAGCCTTTATCATGGTATAAAGGTACAGACTTAAGTAATAGAAAGCATGAACTCACCCCCCAATCGTGTGCCACCGCATCCTGGGTCACGCCGGTGGGCTCGGGAGCTAGCGCTCCCGCAGTGGACGCTATGTGTGTGACGTGAGTCAGCCACTTCATTCTGGAGCGACGATGAAGTCTGTCACCATGGCAACCCGTGTCGCTAATGCAATCGGTCTGAGAGAGGCACCGATGGATCAGATCTGTGCATGTGCGCAGCTCCAATCTATCATTCTGTGCAGGTGCTACTGGACTTGCGTATGTAAAGTTTGCAAGTCCCATTGTGGTGCACAATTTGCATTTTTGTCACTACGCATGTAGCACAGTAAGCACAAATAGCGCAAAAAACCTCAGGGAGTTCTGGGTTCTGGAGTCCCTGAGCCGCAGAGGAGAAGCTGCCGATGGATAAAAGGTGAGTAAAATGGGCAAAATAAATTTAAAAAATAATTAGTGGCGTTCCCTCTTTTTTGCCTTTAAATTATTGGGCAGAGGCTGCTGACAGTCTCTGCCCAATAATTTAAAGGCAAAAAAGAGGGAACGCCACTTTTCAGTGGAGTGTTGCTTTAATACTATTCTCGTCACCTTGATTGATACCCATAGTTCTCAGCTTCAGCCTGGAAAAATGGGCCATTCATAAAAATTCCACAAAAAAATAATCAAAGAGTAAGAAAACAAAAATAATAAAATAAAAAATTCCCCTGAAGGGCGGCGGGGTAGCTCCATCCTCCTCAATGCCCGAACAGCGACGGAGAACAGCCTCAAGCCAATGGGAGGCTGTTTCACTATTAGCTAATCAGGAAGCACCAGCAGCTTGACTAAAGGGAAAATCTCAGGCCAGCCAGGCCCTGTGAAGTAGAAGGCATTGAAACAGTCGGAGGGCATTGAAACAGCTAGTTGTGTGGATTTTCACATGACTGCTGTGTGACTACACTTTCATTCCCACAGCCGGGCCCTTGGAACTGGAGGGCAATATACAGCTAGGCCCAGCAGTGGGAACGGATTGAGCGCCGCACAGGTTAGTTGACAAGGAAATAATTTTTCTCCTGTGTGAAAAGTCATAACAAATCGATTTGTTGTAACGTATCAATTCTAATAGTTTCATTTAGATATCATTTCATTTCCAATGCTTTTTTTTTTTTTTAGATGAAATCAATACATTATTTTGAAAGCACTTCCCAAATACGAATCGGCAGAATTTCGGACTAATTGAGAATCGTAATGAAATGAAACGCATACCTCTACATGGTAGTAAAGTACATGTGGAGTAGGGGAAACATGTGAGGAGGAGTCAGATTATTCGGGGCTTTGAACGTGAGCGTCGTTATTTTAAATTGTGTCCTAAAAAGGTACAGGAAACAAATGGAAGGACTGACTGAGGTGCAGTGGCGTAGCGTGGGTTGTCAGCGCCCAGGGCAAGGCAAGAATTGTGCGCCCCCCAACCTGTGGACATGATAACACACCATGATTCCCTTCTACCAGTAGCGTATTGACCCCGTTACCCCACAAGCACAAGTATTGTATATTAACAAAATACTGATATAATAAAAAAAAGAAACACACATGCCCCCCCACGCTATACCACTGCTACCAGTCACCCTGTTCCAGTATACCCTAGCATAGTTCCACTCTCACACTATAACCAGTCACTCTCTCCAAGTAACCCCTAGTCACTCCCAGTAACCCCTAGTGACTCCCAGTAACCAGCAGTCACTCCCAGTAACCCCCAGTCACTCTCTCTCTCCCAGTAACCCCAGTCTCTCAATCTTTCTCCAAGTACTCCCACTTTCTCCCAGTACCCCCAGTCACTCTCTCTCTCTATCCAAGTATCTCCAGTCACTTTCTCCCAGTATTCCCAGTCATTCTCTCCCTGAACCTCCAGTCACTGTCTCCCTGTACCCCTCACTGTGTGTTGGTCACGCTGCTCTGGTGTCACACAGTGTTGCCTACCTGTGTGGAGTTGCTGGTGGCCTGGGGGGGGCTGTCCAGTGGGCTTAGTGGAGACCGAATTTTAAATTGTGCTGCAGGGCAGGTGCCTCCCTCCCTTCTCCCTGGTCAGCAGCTGCAGGGCTGCCAGCTGCAGGGGGGCTGGAACAGTGCTTCAAGGGGGGTTGACATGCGTGGTACAGGGTGTTTCGTCGAATAATGCTGCGCTGCTTCACATGACTCATGTCAGCGTTAAGTAGGAGTCGGGACAGAACCAGAATTTTATGTCCTGGTCCTCCCTTCTGGATGCTGAGTGCTAAGTCACCGCGGCGTGGCAAAACTGGCAGACACCTTGCTGATCCCTGCTGGAAAATATTAGTGGTTCAAATTTCTTTTGAAATTTTGCGCCCCCTAAGAAAATTGCGCCCGGGGCGACCGCCCCCGAGGCACCCCCCACGCTACGCCACTGCTGAGGTGAGAGGTAGGTGAGAAGCAACCCTGGCAGCAGCATTAAATTACAGCTTGCAAGCAAGCAATGCAGGCTTTGGGGAGGCCAATAAGGCAGTAATCAGATTGTGATATAAGTATCCCATGACAGAGCACCCTGGCTGTATCGTGAGTCCAAAAGGGACAAATTTTAACAACATTTTTAAGGTGGAAAATACATGCTTTGGTTAGTGTCTAGATGTGGGGAGTCAACAAAGGATAGAATACAGCGCTTGGTAAGGGAGATGGAGAGGTAAGTGGTGCTTCATGAAGATGGCATGAAACTAATGTCTGCATTCTAAACTGAAAGCCATTGCCATAATGCCCTCCATTTTTATTTATTTTGCAATAATTATACCCCAAATAACACATTGGAAAGGCTGGGTTTTGGGGCTCCTAGGCGTAACAATAACAGAACTGGTGGCCTACATGGCTGCTGCTTCTCTGCAAAGTAAAATTTAGCACTGCATACTTCTTAGATGATGCCCTACGTCATCTCTTTCATAATTGTTCTCCGAGTGGGACATGAGAAATTGTGTAATGGCATCGCTGTTGTTTGTTTTATAAGTGAAAAGTGAACAATGATGCTGCATTAGAACGAAAAAAAAAAGGATTTGATCTTTCCAGAGCTACTAATCACTTGACCTTATGGGGCGTACAAAAACGGAGATACAGGGGAACCTTCCTTCTTTTCAGAATAATATTCATCTTCTCTCCACTAATTCCCAGCATAGGAAATGAGAAGGTGAGTTATCATGGCAACATTGTTCAAGTGAAAACCAGATAATTGCACTGGTATCCTTGGGAAGGCCTGTCAAATTTGTGACGCGTACAGAGCTAGAGTGTCACTTACCTCCTAGATATATTTATAAAGTATTTTATCAGGAAGGCTACATCGAGATAGCCTGTCTCTGTATATGGATCAAAGAATCTTACACTCTCGATCCTTAGAATGGTCAGTTTAGCTACCTATTGCAAGAAACAGACAGAACCAGAGGTTTACGTGAAAATAGACACCAGGGGTTAATGCCAGGGATACTCATGAGCCAGATACCAGGATTGCTCGTGAGCCAGACTCAAGGGGTTAATACCAGTCCGGTAGTCAGAGAGGTGCCAGGTGTTGGTTTGCCAGAATAGAACGTCAGCCAGCTACCAGGAGTTTTGTGCCAGATCGAGTAGTCAGAGGGATGCCAGGGGTTAACAGCCAGGAAGTAAACTTCAGACAAGCTGGAGTCAATAACGAGTACATACAGGCAAGGAACATGTCTCAGGCATCTGCATTTAAACCTGGCAGGTGCCACGTCATCATGCTGCACCCAGCTGGCGTCCTCGATCCATGACCGCGAGCAGCCAGAATATCATTCAGCAGCCAGCCATCAAGCAGCGACCGCCAGGACTCCAGGTCGGAGTGGGATGCGACATAGAGGAACAGGGGTCGGTGTTTGGGGGGATTCCGTTGGGTTTCCCAGCTATGTGTGATACATAGGGTCATCGTGTGGGAAAACTCCTCTGTATATTGTGGAGAAATCTGTAGATGTCTCGCATACATTGTACAGGGCAAACAGGTTAAGAAAATTCTAGTATTTTACAGTCAGTAAATGTCACACTAAGGCAGATTGGAGCCATGATTCTTAGTTAAATATTTTGAAGTGACGTGAATATATCATGGAAGTTAGATTTTTCCCTGTGGAGTATATTTTATGCATAAATAACTGAGAACAGAGGATAAATGTCTTGGGTTGAAATAAAATTGGAAAAAGTGTTGACAGTAGTGCAGAACATTTAATGTGTTTTGGGTAATAGCCATCTGCTCTGAATACAAATGAGAATACAACTAGCAATGAATTTTTTTTCATAGTCATGCGAAATTGAAGACATAAAGTCAATGTTTTTAAGAATACAAGAGATGAACATTATGTCTGATCTCTCTGTACCTCACCCAGAGCAACAAAGAAAGTTAAACAGTACAAACGTTGTTAAACTGAAACAAACACTTGAGTCGAAATGAACCCCCAGTCCTAATCACTCATAATCAATGGAGGTTCATCCATAAGGTAAAAAAATGGCAGCATGGACTTCCGGTTTGGCGGCCATCAGAGCTGGTCGCATGCTACATCAGCTCTGTGAGGACTTTGGATTCAGCGTGTGGGAGGACCTGGGACGCCACTGAGGAGGGTGACTGGCAGGAATTCCACCCTGGCAGCAATACCACGGACGCTGAGTGGGCTCTGATACCGAGCCGGAGCACAGAACCGGGAGTGAGGCCTACTGAGCCGCCGAGCGCCGACAGCTGGAGGCATCCCTCCTCCCCAGGTGTGTAGTGGGCGGATAAAACTCGGGGACAACGGGTGGTAAGATCCCACCCCCCCTCTTCCCCACCTTAAAGCTCCCAAGTGACCAGACTGCAGACGGGGCCTGGTGGAGTAGCGGTCTCCGTCTTAAATCACGAGCAATCAGCACGCGGCACACTGACAACATCTCCCCCTGGGGAGACGTGCTGGTAGCTATTCTCCCCCCTTTTTTCTTTCGGCCTGCATTCTTTACTCACCGCCACTCTCCTTGGGGTCAGTGGGAGTTCGGACTGCTCTCCGGAGGGCGTGGCAAAGAGGACACATTACACTGGGGCCCATAAATCAAGCGCTACCTGGGGCAGCGATATCCACCCCTCCCCCACGTCTTGACTTTGGCGAGACATAGCTTGAAACACGTCAGTAAGGGGAGATTACAATAACAGAACACCGGGAAGCCATAAAAACAGACAACAGCGAAGGAGACAGAGGATAGATTCAATAAAATAAAAAACTAAATAAAAAATAAAAATAGAAACAACAAATTAATAAACAAAAAAAAGCAACAGGAAAAAGAAAAACATACTGGGGAAGGAACATATTAAAAAAAAAAAGGGAAAGAGAACAAGAGTACACAAACCAACTACATGAAGGTTAATCAAGGACGTGTCCTAATTTTTTCGGATCTCCAAGCGGAGATCCACATCACTTTTTATAATCGCCAAACTAACTCATGGATAAATTTGTAGCTAAGCAGACCGCCAAAAAACAAGGCACCAGATCTGTTAAAACAACAAAAAAACATCTCCACTAAGCTCCCTTTCGCCGTCTCCTCTTTTGCCTGCTTAGGACTTGGACGACGAACTTGTTCTTCAGACACCCCGTCCATTTCAAGAGCTGCACACACCGGCGACGGAGATGGCCAAAGAGGTTGCAACACTTCTCACCCCGCTGTTTGAAACTCAATTCCAAGCCCTAAAGTCATCTATTGATAACGCACTTCAATTGCTTCAAGCACACTCGGCTCAGATCTCCGATCTTGAAACACGGCAATCCACAACAGAAGACACCCTTAACTCTTTACAACCCACAGTTCACGCGCAACAGTCAACGATCACATCGCTTCAGGATAAGTTGGAGGACCTGGAAAATCGAAGCAGACGTAATAATTTACGATTCATTGGGATTCCGGAATCAATACGTGCTCCTGATCTCCTAGTTCTCCTTCAGGACTGGCTTCCTTCGGCATTAGCTATCTCCACCGATCCAGCCTTCCCGATACAAATTGAACGTGCGCACCGATTAGGAGTCACTAAGCCGACAGACAACTCCAGACCTAGACCTGTTATTGCATGGTTTTTGAACTTCCAAGACGCAGTGAAAATTTTGGTGGCGTACAAAAAGATCTCTACCCTTTTATACCAACAACACAAAATTCTAATTTTCCGTGACTATTCGGCTCAGGTCACACTCAAGCGCAAAGCTTTCGCCACGGTATGCTAGGCACTCTACAGTAAGGGTATACAATTTGCCCTACTTTACCCCTGCTACTCTTCATCTCCAAATTGGTGGTAGAGCCCTCTGCAAGTGAAGCTGATTTATTCCTACATCATGTACTTCCAGATTGGGAGAATGGTCAGCCTCCCCCGATGTCCCCGGAGACTGCCTCCTAAAGTCTATGATATTTCTTCCCTATGGACCTACGTCTTTATCCTAAACGGATTGTATATACAGTAGTTGCCTAAGTTTGGCTCCACTTCGACTGCCCAGACTTTGTTTCATTTTCTTCAAAAATGGGTGATTTCCCTGGCTCGAGCTGGGACCAGGGCCCCTCCTTTGTCGTCTTCATCTCACATACAATATTAGATTTTCGTACTGTTATTGGATAAACCACCATTTGCTGCTACTGGAAAAGTTCCGTCTCCTACCATTCTTCAACTTCTATCCTAGAATGTTAATGGAGCTAACACACCTGTGAAAAGGAAGAAAATATTGACTTACCTGGCTCACAAACTCTCCCACGTTACGTTACTCTAGGAAACTCATTGGCAGGGCCGTAGGAAGGGCGAGGCGAGTGAGGCACGTGCCTCGGCACAGCTGTGAAGGGGCGCAGCCATGGCTCGTGTCCTGCGGGAACGCTGCGGGAACCGCAGCTTTCCAGCAGGACTTGAGCCATGGCTGCGCCCCTTCACAGCTGTGAAGCGCCCAGCCCGAAAAGATTGCGAGCGGCCGCTTACTTCCTGCTTGAACGGCCGCTGACAGGAAGTGCAGCCGCTCGCCTGGGATCTAACAGCCAGCCGCGATCTCGCGATCTCTGCGAACTGCGCATACTGCATATAAGCGGCACCCGACTACTGATAACTATGTACTTTATTCCCAGGCTAAACAACACCTAGAGACTACTATACACGCCAAAGCGCTGGAACACTGTGACTTTCAATCACAATTTTTCTGTCGCTGGGGTGGTCGGTCGGTTAAGCTTTTGGCACGAATGGCTACAAGATGTAAACGTCAGCCCAGTACACGTTTATCCTCAGGGGATGGCGAGCCTTGCTTCCCTCCTGACCAAATTAACTGATTATTTTATGATTTTTTTCCAGACTCGATCCCGACCGCCACAAGATAATGATGATCTCGATGATGCCTTTCTTGAGACTCATCCTGCGCCTCGTCTCCAACCACACCACAGGGAAGCCTTGGAGCGTCCTATTTCAGAGCAGGAGGTGGGGGATGCCATAACTTCTCTTAAAACTGGTAAGTCACCAGGTCCGGATGGCCTAACAGCAGACTATTACAAGATCCTGAAAAATCTAATTTTGTAAGGGCAAGGGCTGTGACCCCTGTATAGTGTTGTGCGTATGGAACCCAATGGCAAGTCGTCGAAGAAGGAAACCAGGAGATGTATAAGTAAGCAATTGAGTTTTTACTGAGATGAAACAAAAGTCCAGGATAAACGACTATAACTCTAAAGGTATCCTTGGTTTGGTGGAAAGGCCAGAACGGGGAGTTACGAGTAAGGGTCTTCGGGTTCAGAAGTAAAACAACATAAAGTCCAGAACGAAGGGTTGTAGAAGAGGGTAACGTGGGCTGTGGCCTATTGAGACAAGTCTGGGTTGAGGAGCTGGTGCTGGTGCTATGGTCGTGGAGGAAAGCTTGGATACAGGATCTGGAACTGGTACCGTGGATGTGGAGGCAAACCTGGAGATGGATCTGGTGCTGGTACCGTGGACGTGGAAGCAAGCCTGGAGATGGATCTGATGCTGGTACCGTGGACGTGGAAGCAAGCTTGGATGCAGGGTCTGGAGCCGGTACTGTGGAGGCAAGACTGGATGCAGGGTCTGGAGCTGATACTGTGGAGGCAAGACTGGATGCAGGGCCTGGAGCCGGTACCGTGGAGGCAAGACTGGATGCAGGGTCTGGAGCTGATACTGTGGAGGCAAGACTGGATGCAGGGCCTGGAGCCGGTACCGTGGAGGCAAGACTGGATGCAGGGTCTGGAGCCGGTACCGTGGAGGCAAGACTGGATGCAGGGTCTGGAGCCGGTACCGTGGAGGCAAGACTGGATGCAGGGTCTGGAGCCGGTAATGTGGAAGCAAGACTGGATGCAGGGTCTGTAGCTCAGGATTCACTTGGAACAGGAACTAAGAGGGAACACTGGATAACTGAAGCGGTGAACCACAGTATAACCTGGTTAATGAATTGAGAAAGGCGGCAGGTTTAAATAGGGTTCAGAGGATCATAGTACCGAGGTCTTCGTGCTTTAAGGGGATAGGCGATCGCGCGTGCGTGCTTCGTCTCTCCTCACTTGGATTCCGTTGGCGGTGTGGGACGCACCCCGGGTCTCCTCCTCTGAGCTGCGGACCAGAACCGTAGAGCGACGCGCCACAAGGGACCCTGGGTAAATGTGCTGTGTGTCCCAACATTGTGGCCGTGGTTGGACCGCGGCACGGGGCATTACAGATTTGCCCCATTCTCACCACCATGTTTAGTGACATATATCTTTCCTGCAGTGCCATTGACTCTTTTAATGCATCCCACACAATCCTAATCCCTAAACCTGGAAAACCCACTGATAACATGTCCTCATATCGCCCAATTTCTCTTCTTAATACAGATTATAAAATTCTCACTAAAATCTTAGCCTCTAGACTTCAAACCTTGCTTCCTGCCTTACTGACACATCACCAATTAGGCATTGCTCGGTAGTTGGCATTCAACGGGCAGTAGCAGCGGTGCTGGGGGCTCGTTCGGTTCCCCAGCAGGGTCACCCAGCACTGCTTAGTCTAGATCTTGAGCAAGCTTTTGACTCTGTTACCTGGCCACATTTACTTAGAATATTGCATCATCGTTGTTTTGGTCAGATGTTCACAGATTTTATCCGCAACATAACCAGATACCCAGCTTCTTGTACCGTTACGAATGGTCAAGACTCGCCATACTTTTTGCCAGGTAGAGGAGTGCGACAAGGTTGTCCACTTTCTCCTCTATTGTTTGATATAGCTCTTGACCCTTTATTACGAGCCATAGAACATTCTATTACTTTCTGGGGCAAATTTGGTGGGCGGGATACAACTGAAATTTTTCCGCCTTTGCTGACGATCTACTCCTGTTTGCTGAAAATTTGATGGAAGCACTGCCCTCACTATTTCCCCTTTTATGTAGATTTCAAGATGTCTCGGGTTTATGGGTGAATTGGGCTAAATCCACAGCTCTTTACCTCCGCAATGCCCCCCTCCCCAGTTGCCCACGCAAATACCATTAACATGGACTCAAACTTTGCTAAAATACTTGGGAGTGCAAATCCCAGCAGATTTAAATAATCTTTATGCTCTTAATATCCCACCAATACTTAAAACTGTGATCAATGATCTTAAAAGATGGCACAAACTCCCACTATCCCTTTATAGTAGAGCCAATCTGTATAATACAATTACCTTTCTGAAACTACTGTACCTATTACAGGTTTTACCGATCCTTATGACTCCTAAGGACGAAAAACTATTAAATACAGCTCTCCGTAGATTTTCGTGGATGGGCTCCGCAGCGTGTTTTAGCCTAACCAAGCTTTACCAACCCAAACACCGTGGGGGTCTCAATTTACCTAACCTACGAGATTATAATTTGGCAGCACAGTGTCGTGACGCGGTAGACTGGCTCTCAGAATTGTTCTCCGTTCGATGTCTCCTTAGACGCTACTTGGTCCTCTAATCATTCGCTCACATTTCTTTTTTTTTTGTATTTAAGGTTTTTATTTTGAAATAAAGTCAGCAAAACAAGCAAATAAAATGGCCTCGCAGGGCCATAATGTCATAGGAAGGATAACGTTCAAAACAGTAAGCATAGGCACAGCAAACAATAATATATCAGCAAAATCATCCCCAATAGGGGGGGTCTCATCTAGAACATGCATATATAAAGTCAACTGACTACAGCTGTAGGTCAGCAAAATCATCCCCAATAGGGGGGTCTCATCCAAATGTAAGAGGATAGAAAGAAAACACTTGTAACTAAAGAAGGGGGGTCACGTGAAAAATCATCAAAAAGTCGAAAAAGGGAGGGGGAGGGGGGGGGGTTAAAGCAACAAAAGAAAGTCTCAGTATCCCCAGCCGGGGAGTGTCATCAGAGGTGGGTATGAGAGGACCCAAAAAACAGCAAGAGAAAATAAAAAACAGTCTCAGGTGGCCTATCAACCCGTGTCTCTAAAAGGAGGGTCTTGCTTAAACACAGATAACATAAAAAAGGGGGGGGGTCTCATGAAAAATCTGCAAAATGTCGAGAAACAGGGGGGGGTTAGAACAAAGGTCGTCAAAAAACATTTCGGAAAAAAAAGTCTCAAATCTATCCCCAGCCGGGAAGTAGCAGCGGGAAAAAGGAAATAAAATGGTAGTCGAAGCGTCTCTGAATCAAAAAGGGGGGGGTGGGGGGAACTCGCAGATATGTCTTCGTATAATATCGCAGTAATAAAAAAGAAAAAAGAAAATCAGAACACAGAAAAGAGTGTGCCATGGGTCTCTTCATCATCCTGTGTCTCGAAATGGTAGCATTCGTGAGGCAGGTAGTGCCCTGCATGCGCGATCGGGGCCTCCAACTTCAGCGGACCCGCAACCACAAAGCCGACCCCCAAGTCTCATCCAGACCCGAGCTTCTCCATGCCCTCCTCCGTCAGATGCTTGGGTTATAGCCGCACGCATTGTTGGGGAGTACCTTGGTGCCATTCTAACGGCCAGCGGAAGGGGGTCAGTCTCCTTAGGTTCACAGCAGTGGATCAACATCACCGGGTCCGGCGGGACCGGTACCACCCGGACTATGCGAGGCCCCAGCTTGCCTCCTCCAGACAGCTCCGGGGTCGGTGCCCCAGTCAGGTCACCGGTCCCAACGCACTCCTCCAGAACATCAGCCATGTCCCAGTCGGGTTCAGCGGGGCACAAGGTCGCGTCATCTCCTAGAACATCTACCTCCTGGTTCTCTGCCTCCTGGCAGCCACGTAGTGCAGCCATCACCCGGCACCAGACACCGCGGGTGAGGGGACCGTCGTCATCCTCCTCCGTCAGCATCTTCAGGCAGGCCTCGAGGCCTGAAACAAAAGCCCCCTCTCCTCCAGCGGGGGGAGGGGATCCGCCCCATCGTCGACCCGCAGCTCCATCTACCTCATCCGCAGAAATAACAGCTAGAGCGACTGGGGGACGTGGGCCCACCATCCCCACAGTCAGCAGCCCGGATTCCGGGGCAAAGCAGTGAGTCCTGCAGATCTAGGAGGGGTGTAGAGCCAGATGGTAGGCCGCAGGATGGCCGCCAGCACCGAGTACGGGCCACACACCAGCAGCCGCCAGGGTAGTCTCTGGTCCGGAGGGGGGACCGAGCGGGCTCCGGACAGTAAAGGACCGGCAGCCAGCCACTCAGGTACCCCGAATCAAAAATTTGCAGCAGGTAAGGTCAGCTATAGGGCCCTTAGAGGAGAAGACGTGTGGAGCTCCACCATTACACGTCCGTCTCCACGAGCGGCCGGCCACGCCCCCCTTCGCTCACATTTCTATTGCACTGTCCCTGTGGCGAAATCCCTACATCCCTACATCACTAACTCAGAATCCGCTGATTTACATTACTATCAAAGCATGGAAACTGTCCCGTATCAAAATGAATGCTTGTCCTACGTCCTCCCACTTTTTGCCATTAACTGTAAATCCCCATTTTGGTCAGGATTCAACACATTATCCCTTTGCAGACTGGTCTAGAGGTGGATTACGGCTTTTATACCAAGTTTTGGATCCCTACACAAACACAATTTTACCACTTAACACTCTCAAAACTAAATACCCTTCACTATCTTTCCCATGGTTTGCATATTTCCAATAACGCTCATATCTATCTAGGGTCACATCTACCTTTACGATGACCGACTGGACTAATCGTCTTGATGATCATATTAAGCATTGCTCTTTGCTTAACTATTCCATTTCTTCACTGTATAATATACTCCGCCATACTGTCGATTGGTCAAAGATTAAGACATGTCCTATACAGTGGCTTTCACACATACCATCCCGCTCTACTGAAGATTTGTTATCAGCTCACACATACATGATCCGTCCGTGTCATATCAAGAAATGTTCATAAAAACATTACATCATAGTTATTACTCACCCAGTATACTATATTGAATGGGTTGGAAACCTAATCCCTCATGCTTTAAATGCTCAGACAAACACGCTGACTTATATCACTGATTTTGGAGCTGCCCAGTAACGTGTCGCTTTTGGTCATCTGTTCACACACATATACTCGCTACTACTAAACAATCATTACCGCTAACACCAGATTTCCTAATTTTTGGTCCTATCCCTTCATTGAAAATACGCTACAAACACTTTCTATCTCTGGTCACTGCTGTGGGTCGGAAAACGATTTTACAGACCTGGAATCACTCCACTCCAATCCCTCTTGCGCTCTTTCAAACCAAATTGAATCATCTCTTCCACATGGACTGGCCTCACACCTTGGTTAATAAGGAAACCCATACTAAGAAATTCCTCACCATATGGCAATGTTACTTCCCAACAATGGATCCCCACATGCGTACATTAATCCGAACCTCGATACAATACACAGCTTGGTATTCTGCAGAAATTGTAGCAGGACGTAACCCATTACAACCCTTACTCTGATATACAGTATATACCTCACAAGGTATAAACCTACCAGGCTCCCGTCTCACCCTAACATAGACTGAACCTAGTGTTTCCATATCCACGATTATATTACAAAACTTTTACTAACTTTGGACCGGGCAGTCCATTGTTTTGTTTGCTTTTGATTTCTTTGTTCTTATTTTGTGGTTAAATAATTACTCATCACAAAATGATTATTTTCAATGAGCAGATTGTTACCGGAACAGTAAACAGATAAAAAGGAAAAATGTTGCACGACATAAACTTTTGTACGAACCAACCGTTTGCCTTTATTTTACAGACACCATGCATATCGTATTGTATTGTCCACTGTACTTTATTCTGTGCACAATAAAAATTGTCAAAATAAAAAAAAATGGCAGCACCCCAGCTGGAAAGCTGCAAATAAAATGTATAAGTATAAATACTATGTGGCATTGATAAAGACTCCGCTCATTATGGCCAGTAGCTTTGTGATTGTGGCCGTAGTGCCAAAATAATATTTATTGTACTGAAAATTCTCCTCCTTGGATGAAGGCTTTCAGAAATGAAATAAGATCATACATTCATTTTACACTGAGATATGAAAAGTGTTGCCCCCCAAAACAAGGCAGAAACTTTGCTTTCTCTATTGCCACACCCTGTGGTGATTCTCAGCTCCTCAGTCCTTGTCAAGTCTCCTATCACTCTGGTAGCCAGGGAAGTTCCTGTTTTGCTTCAGTTTTCATGGAGCATCACTTTGGGTAAACTACTTTGCCATTTAAAATGTTGTACATTTTTGTTGTGTTTTCTGGTAAGGACAGGACCCAGAGGTTCCACCTCATCTCCTGGCCAATTGTATTCCTAGTCTGCCCATCTCATATCCTGACCAAATGGGTTGCCACTCAGCATTTATAGGACTTCTACTTCTCTTTGCCAAAGCCCTGTTGTGGTTTTACTATCCCTCAGTGTGTTCTTGAGTGTTCTTTAATTTTGATCTCCTGGTATCAGACCCTTAGTTTATTCCTTGACGACATTTTTGCCTTCTCTGTTAATTGACCCCAGCCTGTTTGAGTATCTGATTTTGTATTACCGACCTTGGCTTGTTTGCCCGCAAACCTGTACCTCTCCTGTCCCAGACCTCAGGTTGTATTTCATTTCCTGGATATTCTTGTTTTTTTTTTAAAACTTTACCTGGTACCCGGCCATCTATAGACTGGCTCTACCACAAGTTATCTGTGTTCTTTGTTTACACTCCTATCTGCGTGTTGTTTCATATACTCACCATTACACTCTTCTAGAATTATCTTTTTGTGTCAAGGGATAACATACAGTACAGACAACACACAGGTGATAACAGGTAGACAATTGGCCTTTAAAAAGCAACAGGAATGGAGATACATAAGACAGAAGATTTTTTTCCTTTTTTCATTTTCCCCATCATCTTACATATTATGAGCGATAATGCATACATAACGCTAACGTTAGCTCTCAGCTGGGAGCGTTAACTTTTGGTAGCACTATCGCGGGCAGACCATTTTATGTTCCAACGCTAATGGGTTAAAAAAAACGTTAGCAATTCGGATTTTGTGCTTGTCATCGTGAGCTTACTGTACTTTGCGCTCCCTATGCTTAACATGGGGAGTGCAATGTGTTACATTCAGGGTTATTCAGAGAGAGGTGAAAACCAGGAGAATGACTGGAGAAGTGAAAATTCTAGGTCAGAATAGACAAATCAGAAAAATTCTCCCGGGGGGGGGGGCGTGGCTGACAACCGGCGGGATCGGGCGCGTGCTTTGGAGCTCCCCTGCAGACTCATCCTAACGGGCTATATACTAGCGTCCCCCCATCAGCACGGGTCTCTTAGTTACCAGTCTTACCCTCTGGAGCTCGGAGGTCACAGCGGCTGGTTGGAAGATCCTTCTGCACTTTCCTTGCCGGACCTTGAATATCCTCCCGTGGTCTTTGCTGTGTCGCCATCTTGGAAACCTACTGAAGTGCTCCGTGCTGCTGCGGCGGCCGATTTCCTGCCTGGTTTGCAGCGATTACTTCCTGGAGTGGCGGGAGCATCCCGGAGTTTGGCGGCCCTGTCATCTGCCTGCGGGCTGGGAGACTCGAGATCCTGAGGACGCTTCCCGGGGTCTGGTGTGTGCGGCGGTCATCTTTTGGCCTATTTTGCAGTGTTTGTGACCCTGACCCTGTTGGGAGGTGATATACTTACCTCCATGGGGAAGAAGTCCCGGAAAGCTGGGGAGGCAGAAGACCAACAACTCCAGGACATCAGGGTGTCGCTAGGGGTTGGGCGTGCTGGTGGAGTGCAGTCCCCTCATGATGAAGCCTGTTCAGAACCCTCGGATGAGACTGCTAGACCCTCACCCCGTAAGATGCCTGTTGGAAGCGCCCTGCAACAGAGCCCTGCCAAGCCGCTCCCTGAGGAGGTCATGCACAGGATAATGGATGACTTCAGGGGTCTCTGGCGCGGTGTCCTGCAGGAGGTGCATGCTGCAGTGGCACTGGGGACCTTACAGTCCCAGATCTTGGATGTCCGCGTTCGCTCCCAGGAAACGGCGGCGGCGCAGGTGGCTTCTGATGTGAAGATTGCAGATCTTCAGATGCAGGTATCTCGCCTAAGCTCAGCGGTGTTGACCCTGGAGTCTCGCCACCGTCGCAGGAATATCCGTCTGCGGGGGATCCCGGAGGAGGTGCCCGATGGCTCTAAGTGTCATTTGCAAGTGGCATTTTTAAGTGGACATCCAGAGTTGTTTCCTGGAGTTGCGGGACTGGAGAAAGGAACTGCAAGGCCCACTTTTACTCTGGGTAAACGCACGTCTATATCATGCTTTCTCTCACGCTTCTACTCTTTACTTCTACTTTTCTCCTTAAATGGAACTCCTGCCCCTCTACCACCGACCCCTACACTATCTGCATCTCTCCCTCCCTCCTCTCGTCCACATGATGGCCTCGCATGAGCTCCTTTGTTTCCTCAGAACATGGTCTCCCTCTAACTCTCGCGCTGCCAATCACTCCCACTCCCACAAATCCCATTCCCACCTTCTCTTTCTCACCCTCCTGCTGCTACTCTCTTCAGGTGACATATCCCCTAACCCTGGCCCCACAACACATCCAATACTTCCCTCTCATCCTATCTCCATCGCACATAAATCACCTCCCTGCAAGCCCAGCAACCTCATCCCCATAAATCCCTCAGCGCCTGTCCTCTTTCTCCTGCGCCCTCTGGAACGCTCGCTCTGTGTGCAAAAAAACTCACAGCAATCCATGACCTCTTCCTTTCAAACTCCTTCAACCTCCTAGCTTTAACTGAAACCTGGATAACTCCCTCTGACACGGCCTCCGTTGCTGCTCTCTCACATGGCGGTCTACACTTGAGTCATACCCCCAGACCGGTGAGAGAAATGGTGGCGGGTCGGAATCCTGCTCTCTCCCACCTGCACCTACCAGCATCTCCCTCCACCCCCATCCCTCTCCTTCTCCTCCTTCGAGACACACTGCATCCGCCTGTTCTCTCCTCTGGCCCTCAGGGTGGCAGTCATCTACCGCCCACCGGGACCAACCTCCCAGTTCTTTGACCACTTTGCTACCTGGCTCTCTCACTTTCTGTCTTCTAATCTTCCATGCCTAGTTCGGGGACTTCAACATTCCCATTGACGATCCTTCCGCCCTGCTGCCTCCAAACTTCTTTCACTCACGTCCTCCTTGGACTCACACAATCCTCCCTCCTCCCTACCCCCGCGATGGTCACGCTATTGACCTTGTCTTTTCCAACCTCTGCTCCATTTCTGAGTTCAACTGTCGCCCTTTCCCCATCTCTGACCACCACCTTCTCTCTTTCAACCTATCTGGACTTCCTAAACACCCTGCTCCCCCACCCCGCACACACACTCGCAGAAATCTACAGGCTGTGGACCCCCATCAATTCTCCAACCTACTTCACCACCTCCCTCATACCTCATCCTTCACCTGCCCTGATGCTGCCACTAATCACTACAACACTACGCTTATCTCTGCTCTAGACACTCTTGCTCCTCTTCGACTCTGTAAGGCCCCACGCCGCCAGCTTCAGCCCTGGCACACCCTCCAGACTCGCTACCTGCAAAGATGCTCCCGCACCGCAGAGCGTGCCTGGAGGAAATCCCGCTCTGAAGCTGATTTTGTTCACTTCAAGTTTATTCTCCGGTCATACACCTCTGCCCTCCACTTGGCCAAACAATCCTTCTTCTCATCTCTTATATCTACGCTGTCCTCCAACCCTAAACGGCTCTGGTCCACCTTCAACACCCTCCTCTACCCACCTGCACCTCCCCCTCAGCTGCCTTCAGCGCTCAAGACCTGGCAGACTACTTCCTCAGTAAAACTTTAACTATCAGAAGCAACATCCCAACACAAGATAGTTATCTGCCACCTCCACTCCCACAGGTCCCTCTGCCACCCTCTGCCGCTTCCTCCCACCACTGAGGAGGAAGTCAATTCCTTATTGTCCTCCTCACATCTCACCACGTGCCCGCTCGACCCCATTCCCTCACATCTAATTCCTCCCCTCTCTCCTCCCTCACCCCTGCTCTCACACACATCTTCAACCTATCTCTCTCCACTGGCTCCTTTCCATCCGCCTTCAAACACGCGCTAGTTACCCTTTACTAAAGAAACCATCCCTAGATCCCAACTCTCCATCCAACTACCGTCCTGTATCCCTGCTTCCCTTTACCTCTAAGCTCTTAGAAAAACTAGTCTTCAACCGCCTCTCCATCTTCCTGTCCTCCAATTCCCTACTTGACCCCTGCAATCTGGCTTCCGTCCCCTACACTCAACTGAAACTGCCCTCACCAAAGTCACCAACGACCTCCTAACTGCTAAAAAACACGGCCACTATTCTATTCTCATCCTGCTTGACCTCTCGGCTGCTTTTGACACTGTTGACCACCCCCTCCTTCTACAGACCCTCAACTCTCTGGGTCTCGGTGACACTGCACTTGCTTGGATTGACTCCTATATCCAACAGGTCCTTCTGTGTGTCCTTTGCTGGTAACTCCTCCTCCTCATTGCCTCTATCTGTTGGTGTACCT
This sequence comes from Leptobrachium leishanense, assembly GCA_009667805.1. Lineage (NCBI taxonomy): Eukaryota > Metazoa > Chordata > Amphibia > Anura > Megophryidae > Leptobrachium > Leptobrachium leishanense. The sequence continues at coordinate 253,070,859 of CM019066.1, forward strand.
CAAGGCTCTGTCCTTGGTCCTCTGCTCTTTTCCATCTACACCTCCTCCCTGGGCAAAATCATCAACAGCTTTGGCTTTAATTACCACCTCTACGCTGATGACACTCAGATCTACCTCTCTACCCCTGATCTCTCTCCCCCTGTCCTTTCAAAAGTCAGTGACTGTTTATCTGGCATCTCCTCCTGGATGGCCTCCCACCACCTAAAGATCAACATGTCAAAGACTGAGCTCCTACTTATTCCTCCCTCTAATGCCGCCCCACCTCCTGACTTCTCGATCACGGTGGAGGAGGGTATCACCATCTCCCCATCAAACCAAGTTCGCTGTCTTGGAGTTACACTTGACTCTGCTCTTTCCTTCATCCCCCACATCAAGTCTCTTTCCTCCTCCTGCCGATACCAACTGCGTAATATTTACAGAATTCGGCCATTTCTTACCGCTGTCGCCACAAAACAACTCATACACGCCCTGGTAATCTCCCGACTCGACTATTGCAATAATCTCTTATCTGGCCTCCCTCTGTCCCACTCTCCCCCCTACAATCCATCCTGAACGCCTCCGCCAGGCTAATTCACCTCACCCGCCGCTCTGTCTCTGCCGCTCCCCTCTGCGAGTCCCTTCACTGGCTCCCCATCCACTGCAGAATTAAGTTCAAAATCCTTATCTTACCTACAAAGCCTCACTAACTCAGCTCCCCACTACCTGTCCTCACTAATCACCAAATACACCCCAGCCCGCTCCCTAAGGTCAAACAGTGACCTGCGCCTAGCTTCTCCCCGCATCACCTCTTCCCATGATAGACTGCAGGATTTCTCACGCGCAGCCCCCACTCTCTGGAACGCTCTCCCTCGTACTGTCAGACTTTCCCCTAACTTCTCTTCCTTCAAACGCTCCCTGAAAACATTCCTATTTAGGGAAGCCTACCACCCAACTCACTGACGCAACCATCAATCACTCTCACCTTACAGTCCTCTCCTCCTGTTTCCAACCCCAACCCTCCCAGATTGTGAGTTCCTACGGGAATAGGGCCCTCATCTCCTCCTGTACTGTTTGTCAATGTTGTTCAATGTATTGTAACCCTGTCTATACTGTGCTTATTGTACAGCGCTGCGGAATATGCTGGCGCTTTATAAATAAAGAATAATAATAATAATAATAATGGAGGGCTTCTCACTTATGCCCGCAGTTTGGTGGCCCAGCTTTTGCCGGCTGGCTCTGCTACTTCAGAGTCGCCTGTCCTGTCGGCAATGTGGATCCGGATGGTGGCCACTACTCCGCTGAATGTCCCTCGAGATGTGGTCATGACTATTCGTGATGTGGCTTCCCATGCACAGATCCTCACCGCTGTTGGCCCTACATACAGAGTCTCGTACAACTCAAACTGCATCACATTCTTCAGAGATTTGCCGTTCCTTGCACTAGCAGCCCGGCGCTGTTTCCGGGATGTTACAGTGGTGCTCCAATACCGTGTAATTCAATATCGCTGGGGTGCTTCCTTTTCTCTTATTGTGACACACGAAGGCATGACTTACTCGGCTGCGACCTTGGAGGAGGCGCAGGCTGTTCTGGCCATGCTGGGTCCCATGGCAGCTCCACGGAGTCCCCTGAGTCGGCTGTCTGACCCAGGATGATCTGACCCGGGATGACGGACTAGGTCCCCCCCCTCCTGTTCTTAATTCTGCTCGTTGCCCTGCACTTTTATTTACTTTTTATTTTTATTATCTACAACTGCTGACATTCTCTGCCACTAGTTGATTGTGGTTTTCTCGCCTGGGCACTCTCTCTTGTAGAGGACTTTGTGGCTGGTCTCCCAGATGACCTTGATTTGGTTTGGCTGCAGGTTCGTCAGGACTCCCCCCTTTTTTTTTATGCGGGATGCCGGGATGACCTGGGTGAGCCATCGATATGGCCACCATGGCTCTGGCCTTGTCTCTTGGCCCAGGTCTCCTAGCCCTTTGGCCTCTTCCGTGGCCCCTGGTCTTCCTGCGGGTTGTCGGGGTGATCCAGGAATGCCTAGTTTCCTGGGCAGTCCCCATAGCCCTCTCTTTTTTTTCTTTCTCTCTCCTGGCGGCCCTCTGTGATATCTCCAGCCCCTGTGCGAGGTGCCCGACTTGTTTTTCAGCTGAACGTCTTCTGAGAACTTTATAGTCTAATGTTATTTTCTGCATGTTTTTGAATTTCTTTATAGATGACTTGTAGCCCTATGTGTCCATTGTGACGGAACCGTGCTCTTCCGCCTGTCCTGACTCTCCAGACACCCCTTTGTTGCGGTCAGCCCGGCTACTTGGAGCGCTGTCCTCAGCGCCTCGAGCAGCTTGACCCACCTGCTTCTGTTCCTCTGCCCTGGAGCCGTTAGGAATTTCCAGAAGGCCGCTCGGTGCCTTCTGATGTTGAGTATATAGTGTAGCGTAGTTTATAATAAAGACACCAGGCATGGCTGTATGCTTTAAAACAGGATTCTCTCTCTCTGAGCTTGAGAGTTCTCTGAGTTTTAATGAACAAAACCCCACCATTTATGCTGAAGTACAACAGTCATAATTTGCATAAATGACGCACCTCGTCCTACCAATATACTAATTACATTATGTCAGTTATTTGCAATAAACATTCTTTACATTCTTAAACCTTCAACTCACACAACATTTGTATAATCCATTGTTCTAACACATCAGATTAAACACAAACACTATCACAGATCCCTTGAATTAAACATGGAGCTAGATAAAGGGAAAAGCCCTGTTGCATAAATTACACAGCAGTAAAGCTTGTTTACTGGCTATACAGAAACACATTTACCTACAGGAATATAAGTATATTTAAAACTAAAGTTACGCCATTTTACACTAAACTAATTTAAACTAAAACCAAACGATGTAAAATATATCTAAAATCACACGATATAAATGAACATAAAGTCTCTTGTAGTTTGAAGCATGGAGCGTTACGTCAGCTCCATGACATATGTCCCCCCTTCCAGAACGACAGGGCAAGCTTAGATCCCAAACGGATTGCTTGCCACTGACGAGACCTCTCACTTTGCCACTCTTCTGTGCCATTTTCAAAGTTCCATGGTTGCGGGCACATAAGCAAAGTCAGCGGGGTCTGACTGTTGCTAGAAGGCTGTGGGTCCATAGTCCCGGGGCAAGAGGCAGGCCAACCCTCTTGTCCAGTGCACCAGGCAACAGGCCACCACAGTCCACAGACACAAAACGTTTGCTAGCGGGTTCACTGGAATTCCCCCCAACATCTTTCTGTCTCCAGGGCACCTCTGCAGACCCAGGACGAAGACACAGTCAGCAGTCCCAGTCCCCAGTCTCTCCTTCGGGTGATGCCCCCTCCCGAACATTTAGCAGGGACCCAGCCCACGGCAATCCCCACAATCCCCCCTGGGACCAGGAATCCGGCAGTCTCCCCGGGTAGTCACTCACTGATTCTGCTGGTCTTCTAGGCAGGTAAGAAGTGGTCCCCTCTCTTGTAGCACCTTGGGTCACAGGGGTGGAGTGCTGGGTGGTCTCCATCTTCGTTGGTGACAAAGCACACTCTGATGCCAGCACAGCATCCACCTCCAGCAACACTGGGTACAATTGCTCCTCTATGCAAAATATAACAGGGGCAATGACTTGACTCCCTGTTGTGCTGCTCTCCTCCATGGTGGGCACATGGGTGCTGGCAGCTTGTGCCAGGAACAACTCATCTCGGAGCTGTTGGCACTGTGCTCGTGTCCCTTTGAGCTCAGCCTGCAGGTGACTAACAGTGCCCTGGTGCTCCTGCTCCAATACACCTAGTTGGTGTGTCAGACGGCTCACCTCCATCTCGCTTGCCTTGGCTTCAGCGAGGCTCTCATTCCGAGCTGCATCAGTTTCTAGCAGCTGGTGTTGGCACAGCTGGAGTTGGTTCTGGAGCAGCTGTATTTCCTCTTGCTGCTCATGGGCACGTGCCTGCATAGTGTCTCGGGAGAGCTGTGTGCGCTGAAATTCCAGTTCACAGTTCTCCAGGTGAGTTTTAAAAGCTGTCCTTTCTGTCTGTAGAGCAGCTCTGGTTCGCCGTTCAGCTTCTAGTTGCTCAATCATTATACGGGAGCTGTGCTCCACCTCCTCTATTTGCGCATGGGCTCCACTGAGCTCCGTGTGCAGGGTGTTGGTAGTGTCCTCGCAGGCACGAACCTGGGCCGACAGTTGTCGTATAGTGGCTGCCTGTTCTCGTGCTTCATTGCAGTGGAAATCTCTCTCCTCCATGACAGTTCACAGTTTATCCTGATGGTCCTGTAATGTCTCTGCCAGGGCCAATAGCTCTGTCCGAGCATCACGCAAGTCAGCCTGTAATGAGCTGACCAGACTGTCCATGGTCTGTGTGGCCCCATTTTTCAGGAGGGGAACAGCCTGGGTGCCAGTCTCTCCGGTGACCTGATACTGCCCGCTGGAAGATGGCTTAATGCTGTAATCCCCGGACTGTGACGGTGTTTTGCTCTGGTCTGCTTTGGCTCGGCCACCCCTCTTTCTCTTCTGCTTCCCGCTGGCTGGTGGGGGGAGGCTTCCTCCAGGGGTCTCGAGGACTGGTAGCTGGGCTGCAGTCTGCAAACTTTTTAAGTCCATTTCGAGTGCCCATTCCTCAGCAGCGAGTCCCTTTAGCACAGGCCAAAAGGCAGAGTCCTCATAAACGTCCAGGTAGCGCCCCTGGATGGCGCACAATTCTGCATGTCTGGCAGCTTGTGGACTGCCATAATTGTCTCCCCCCTTAAAGTAGATCCATGCTGGGCCAGGACCGCGCAACACATAGCCTGGGGGAGGCTTCTCGTCAGCTTCCCAATCCTCCTCACTCACACATTGCAGCAAGTCCTCGTATTTGCACTCTAAATCGAGTGCGGCACGCAGCCAGTGCACCAACTGGTCTCCATGGCTCGCAGTGGGCTGAGGCCCAACACTTGGGGTCTCCACAGCTGAATGTCCTCTGCGATTCTATGCTCATAAAGAATAAATGAGCTGTCCTGATCCATAGTCCTCTTTAGACTGTTTTCTTGCACCGCAGGCAAAAACCTCTGCGGTCTCTCTCAGCGGGGACACATCTCCACTCGCTCCGGGTTGCACCACACTTGTGCCTTTGACCCTTACTTCAGTATTCGTTCCTTCCATGGCTCTCCAGCAGGTCCTTCAGGGTGTCCTGCTTGCAGGCTGTATAGTTGGCCATCTCGGGGTGTATTGGTGTTGGAGAGCCTCTATCCACACCGCTTGCCACCAATGTGACGGAACCGTTCTCTTCCGTCTGTCCTGACTCTCCAGACACCCCTTCGTTGGCTGACCCACCTGCTTCTGTTCCTCTGCCCTGGAGCCGTTAGGAATTTCCAGAAGGCCGCTCGGTGCCTTCTGATGTTGAGTATGTAGTGTAGCGTCGCTGAAATAAAAACACCAGGCGCGGCTGTATGCTTTAAAACAGGATTCTCTCTCTCTGAGCTCTGAGAGTTCTCTGAGTTTTAATGAACAAAACGCCACCATTTATGCTGAAGTCCAACAGTCATAATTTGCATAAATGACGCACCTCGTCCTACCAATATACTAATTACATTATGTCAGTTATTTACAATAAACATTCTTTACATTCTTTAGCCTTCAGCTCACACAACATTTGTATAATCCATTGTTCTAACACATCAGATTAAACACAAACACTATCACAGATCCCATGAATTAAACATGCAGCTAGATAAGGGGAAAAGCCCTGTTGCATAAATTACATAGCAGTAAAGCTTGTTTACTGGCTATACAGAAACACATTTACCAACAGGAATATAAGTATATTTAAAACTAAAGTTACGCCATTTTACACTAAACTAATTTAAACTAAAACCAAACGATGTAAAATATATCTAAAATCACACGATATAAATGAACATAAAGTCTCTTGGAGTTTGAAGCATGGAGCGTTACGTCAGCTCCATGACATCCATATTACATGGTCTTTTGTTTTTGTGACTTTGTGTTAAATCCAAAAATAAAGAATTTTAAAAAAAATTAAAAAGTCTCCCATTTATCTCACTTTCCAAATCGGCTATTTTGACCTAGAATTTTCACTTCTCCAGTCATTCTCTTTGTTTTCACCTCTCTCTGAATAACCCTGTTAGCGTTAGTCCTAATGTTAATTACCTTCCCGCTGTGGTAACTCAAACGTTAACCACAGCTAGGAGCTGATGCTAACTGATTCCACTTCTGCAGAACCAATCAACACCAGGTAAAAAAAACAGTAAAAGTCAGATACTCACTTCTCATAGTGATAACAGCGGCTCGATCCTCTTCTACTTGGCATCGGGAGCAGAAGGAGACTAGGCGAGGAAAAAAATCCCCCAGTCTCCCTCTGCGAATTACTCAGTCGACCTGCCGGATCTCGCTAGGCGAGATCCTGCAGGTCATGTGACCGGCAGTGGAAGCCTCAATGGAGTCCAATGGACTCCAAGGAGGGATGGTCGTGGCGGTGCTTAGCGCTACTGCCGCGAGCATCCCAAATCTTAGCGCCGCATTACTGGGCAGACTGCTGGATAAGCACCTGCACCGTAATATCATGCTAAAACGGGAATGCTAAGGAAAAACTTGCAGACGCAGGTTTTCCTCATTAGCACCCCTGTTTTAGTGTGATATACTGTATGAAATACGACCCTTAATGTACAAAGCCCATCTGCCACATTCCAGACAGTAACACCGGAGATTATAACTTAGAAATGCTTTGGATATTGTAACTGCATAAAAACTGGTATCTGACGTAGCGCTCCAATGCAGCAAATGAAGGGAAGATTTTGAGTTACTGGGAATTTTGGAGGACAGGCAGAAGAGATTGGAACAAGAGAAAATGAGAAACTGACATTTCTGGTTAGGTGACTTGAAATGGAGTAGCAAATCTTGGCACTTAAACTACTGTCTTGCATTAATGTAGACTGTAGATGTATTTTTTCAGTTCAATTACCTATTATTACTCAACTAAGGCTCTAATAAAGTCTGAAAATGTGAAATTGTAACCTATACAGTAGCTCTAAATGCTTCTTGTTTTGAACAGGCGACCATTTGGGAGGATTTATAGGTCTGCCTGGGACAGTGTGCCATTCAATCTGTTATTTATGGATTTACTCTTTTAAGTCATTTGCATAGCCCGATGAGACTTGTCAACAAGAGGTAGTTAGCGACTTTCATTGATGTACATAATAAAATTATACTGCCATGCAAGATAGGATCCCAAAAGAAAAGATTTTTTCCTGCGCATATTATTTTATTCATAAATGTCAGTACATCAACTGTCCTTCACTGAACAAAACAGTTACAGTTACAAGTATTTATAACGCGCCAACAAGTTCCGTAGCACTGTACAATGGGATAGATAGAACAAATATACATATACGTTACACACACAGAAAAGTAGAAGAAAGGACCCAGCTCGAGAGCTTACACTTTGAGGAGAGGGGTGACACACTAGGTGAAGCTAAATAGCAGAGTATGTGAGGTAGCGGGGAGCATGTGGGCTGAATGGGAAGATGGTGCATAAAATGTACAGTGGGAGATCATGGAGTGAGCCAATAGGCTTCTCTAAAGTACTGCGTTTAGAGAAATTAGGGTTGCACCAATACCATTTTTTAAGAGTATGAGTACCAAACTACCAATACTTTTTTTTCCAGGTACTCACTAATACTGATCACCGATACTTTTATTTAATGTCATGTGACCGCTTCCCAATAAATAATTTAGAATTTTGCTGAAAGCCTGTCCAATTTATGTTAATACTCAAATGCATGGCCAGACACCCCATATACCAATCGCAGAGGCCTACACATGTCAGGGAGTACGGGGTTTGAGCCCAATGTGCAGCAACGCAGAGACTGAGGCCATTTTAGAATCGAAACAAGGTAGAATTTTATTATAAAATAAGGATACAATGAATAAACAGGATAAAAGCGAGATATAGGAAATAGCTGGACTGATACAAGGATAGAAAGGAAAAGACTGACGATAGAGGCAGACAAAAGGAAAACTAGGAACTATAAATCGTAAGACAAACTAGGCGTTGCACGAGAAGCTGTAAATTGCAGGAGCAGCTTGGTACTGCAGGGGAAGCTTGATAATGCAGGTGAAGCTTGGTACTGCAGGTGAAGCTGGATAATGCAGGTGACGCTTGGTACTGCAGGTGAAGCTGTAGATTGCAGATGAAGCTTGGATTTGCAAAAGAAGCTTGGATTTGCAAAAGGAGCTTGGGAGTTGTAGAAGGAGCTTGGGAGTTGCAGAAGGAGCTTGGAAGTTGCAGAAGGAGCTTGGAGTTGCAGAAGGAGATTGGATTTGCAGAAGGATCTGTAAATACCTGGGTTAGTAGGATAAGCTGTAGATGCCTGGGGTAAGCGTAGAACCTGAAAGCCTACGTTGCCTATAAGCGTTGGAGGCCTGGAAGCCTGGGATAAGCGTTGGAGGCCTGGAAGCCTGGGATAAGCGTTGGAGGCCTGGAATCCTGGGATAAGCTTTGGAGGCCTGGAAGCCTGGGATAAGCGTTGGAGGTTTGGAAGCCTGGGATAAGCATTGGAGGCCTGGAAGCCTGGGATAAGAGTTGGAGGCCTGGAAGCCTGGGATAAGCATTGGAGGCCTGGAAGCCCGGGATAGACACAGGAAGCCTGGAAACTTGGATAAACTGGAGAATCCTTCAGTAGTAAAACTACTTAATGCAGAAGCATGTTGCAGAGGGCGGAACTCCCTTTTCTGGAGAGGAACACAGGGTAATTGGAGTACACCTGGTTCTGTTGTGGAGAGAGGAATAGCTGGTTAGGGAGTCACGATTATGGAATGAAGAAAGGGAAAAAGGAAAAACCAGGCTTATAAATCCACTTTAGTGAGACACAGCACTCAGATACGAGAAGCACTAGTTTGTTTCTTGGCCTTCCGCTGGCATCTCCGTATGACTGTCCTGGATTCCTGACAGTAACCCCCATCAAGGGCCGCTCTCCGGGCAGCTAGTTCCCTTTCAGAATCCTTGATTTCTTTACGGTGAATCAACCTTTTTTCAAAGACTTCAATATCTTTACGGCTAACTACTGTTCCATTTGAGGCAATAACACATTCATCCAATAATGGGTCAGCAATTTCTTTAGATTTCTCAGGACACAGTTTTTTGGCTATGGAATTCCTTTGGTAGGTACCACGATTCTTCATGGGATAAACAATAGTTGTGCCAATGAAAGCTGTGCTTTGATTATGATTAGCAGAAAACTTTGTACATACAGATGGTTGAACATAAGTCTTGGGAATAAAAAAATTAGTGGAAGGAGCTGTCATGACATTAGCCTTACTGCCTGGACCACCATAGAGGTGTTTGGCTACTTGGCATCTGTCTTGAGATCTGAATGGGGCATATCAATGGAATCCTCATAACTTGGCTCCCATTCTCCGTCAGTATATTCATCAGAAGAGGAGCCGTCGAAGGGAATGAAATCTTCCTATGGATTTCTGTGCGTTTTAACAATAACAGACCCAATGTATCCCATATGGTGAATTGGGGGTCTTTCGGGACCTTGGGTGATCTGAAATTTTAGCGTAGACTGGCACAGTTTTTGGGTTGATATTACCTCATTAACTGTCTCTGAGTTCCAATCTTCGGATCCTGAGTTATCTGACGGGTGACATAGCGAAGATTTGGCAATAGGTGCACGTGAAAGGGATGCTTTCGAGGCAGATGTCTCAGCAGGGGTAACCTGGACTGATGGCCCATTGGTAGCGGGCACTTTGTTCAGCAATACTTTAACGGCTGGCACCTCGGCAGCGATCATCTGGATTGGTGGTACCTCGGTGGTATGCACTTTGATTAGTGGTGACTCAGAGGTGGGTAGTTCAGTCGCAAGTACCTGGACCAGCGGTTTTATTGCATCAGGAAAAAGTATTGATTGTGCCTTAACAACAAACAGTTCGGTAACTGGCCCCTGGATTGATGGCACCTTGACTGGTAGTGCCTCAGCGATTGGTACCTGGACAACAGATGTCTGAATAGACGGTACCTCAGAAGGGGAAACATGATTCGGTAATGGGTCAGTAGTAGGCACTTTGGTAAGTAGCATCTGGACTGTTGATAACTTGGCAACAGAAACAAGAACTGGTAGTGCCTCAGCAGCAGGTATCTCAGTAGCGGGTACCTTGACAATGGGTGTCTGGATTGGTGGCGTCTCCGTAATGGGTATTTTAGCATATACCATAGATTCCACTTGAGGCTTGTTCTTAGGAGCAGAGGCTTCAGGCTCAACCTCCTGAGTGGTAGTGGATATAGCTGTGTTAGGAGAGTCCATATCAGCTACACAGAGACTGAGAGATTCTTGAGCCAAAGCCACAGACATGGTACTACTATTTGCTGTACATGATACTCTAGGGCTCTGGGTTTGATCTTTGGAGTCAGCAAGGCGGTAATGTGTTTCCAAGTTATCAGATTTAAGTGCCTCTAATTTCTTCGGCAGGTACGGAGGGTTGAAAACAATAGGAGGTACAAAGTGCGTAAGAACAAGGCATTTTTGCTTCGTTGGTAATTTTTGTAGAAATAGAAGGGGTAGGAAGATGCTTAGGTGGTCCTACACAGCAGTCTTTGATTTGGTGGGTCATTTCCCTACAATAGAAGCACATAATATTTAGTCTTCTATGGTTAAGTTCCTCAGCTGTTAAAGGGCCATGAAATTTCTTGGGTAAAGAAGTGCGCACCTTAGTTGAGGTGCCACTCAAGCTCTGAATGAATTTCTCTAGCAAAGTTCCCCAGGAGGTAATAGCATGAAGGAGAGATTGTAGTAAGGACTTAAGGTTTTGTGTTGCTGCGAGCTCAAGGTATGGCTTCTGCATTTTGTCAGGGAGTACAGCGGTTTGAGCCCAATGTACAGCAACACAGAGAAGCGAGATATAGGAAATAGCTGGACTGATACAAGGATAGAAAGGAAAAGACTGACTGACTATAGATAGAGGCAGAAAGACTAATGATAGATAGAGGCAGACAAAAAGGAAAACTAGGAACTATAAATCGTAAGACAAACTAGGCGTTGCATGAGAAGCTTGGTACTGCAGGTGAAGCTGGATAATGCAGGTGAAGCTCGTTACTGCAGGAGAAGCTGGATAATGCAGGTGAAGCTTGGTACTGCAGATGAAGCTGTAGATAGTAGATGAAGTTTGGATTTGCAGAAGGAGCTTGGATTTGCAGAAGGAGCTTGGTTTTGCAGAAGGAGCTGTAAATACCTGGGTTAGTAGGATAAGCTGTAGATGCCTGGGTTAAGCGTAGAACCTGAAAGCCTGGGGAAGCGTTGGAGGCCTGGAAGCCAGAGATAAGCGTTAGAAGCTTGGGATAAGCATTGGAGGCCTGAAAACCTGGGATAAGCATTGGAGGCCTGGAAGCCTGGGATAAGCGTTGGATGCCTGGAAGCCTGGGATAAGCATTGGTGGCCTGGAAGCCCGGGATAGACATGGGAAGCCTGGAAACTTGGATAAACTGGAGAATCAGTAAAGGTTTTACTTCCTTCAGTAGTAAAACTACTTAATGCAGAAGCATGTTGCAGAGGGTGGAACTCCCTTTTCTGGAGAGGAACTCAGGGTAATTGGAGTACACCTGGTTTTGTTGTGGAGAGAGGAATAGCTGGTTAGGGAGTCACGATTCTGGAATGAAGAAAGGGAAAAAGGAAAAACCAGGCTTATAAATCCACTTTATTGAGAGACAGCACTCAGATGCCAGAAGCACTAGTTTGCTTCTTAGTCTTCCGCTGACGTCTCCGTTTGACTGTCCTGGATTCCTGACAACACATCCCTGACTACACACACACAGGTGCCAGACCTTAGATATAGATATACACACACACACACGCACCAGACCTCAGACACATGTATACACACATACAATATCTCACAGAAGTAGTTACACCCCTCACATTTTTGTAAATATTTTATTATATATTTTCATGTGACAACACTGAAGAAATGAAACTTTGCTACAATGTAAAGTAGTGAGTGTACAGCTTGAATAACAGAGTATATTTGCTGTCCCCTCAAAATAACTCAACACACAGTCATTAATGTCTAAACCACTGGCATCAAAAGTGAGTACACCCCTAAGGGAAAATGTCCAAAATGGGCCCAAAGTGTCAATAATTTGTGTGGCCACCATTACTTTCCAGCACTGCCTCTTGGGCATGGAGTTCACCAAAGCTGCATAGGTTGCCACTAAAGTCCTCTTCCACTCTTCCATGATGTCATCACAGAGCTGGTGGATGTTCGAGACCTTGCACTCCTCTACCTTCCATTTGAGGATGCCCACAGATGCTCAATAGGGTTTAGGTATGGAGACATGCCTGGCCAGTCCATGACCTTTACTCTCAGCTTCTTTAGCAATGTAGTGGTGTTCTTGGAGTTGTGTTTGGGGTGGTTATCATGTTGGAATACTGCCCTGCAGCCCAGTCTCCAAAGGGATGGGATCATGCTCTGCTTCAGTATGTCACAGTACACGTTGGCATTCATGGTTCCCTCAATGAACTGTAGATCCCCAGTGCTGGCAGCACTCATGCAGCCTCAGACAATGACACTCCCATCACCATGCTTGATTGTAGTCAAGACACACTTGTCTTTGTATGCCACACTTGGTTGTCGCCAGACACGCTTGACACCATCTAAACCAAATAAGTTTATCTTTGTCGCATCAGACCACATGACATGGTTCCAGTAATCCATGTCTTTAGTCTGCTTGTCTTCAGCAAACAGTTTGCGGGCTTTCTTGTGCATTATCTTTAGAAGAGGCTTCCTTTTGGGATGACAGCCATGCAGACTAATTTGATGAAGACAACCTCTGGGCACTGAGCACGTGCACTCAACTTCTTTAGTCGACCAGAGCGAGGCCTGTTCTGAGTGGAACCTGTCCTGTTAAACCACTGTATTGTCTTGGCCGCTGTGCTTCAGCTCAGTTTCAGGGTCTTAACAATCTTAAAGTCTAGGCAATCTTTATGTAGAGCAACAATTCTTTTTTTTTCCAGATCCTCAGAAAGTTCTTTCCTTTTTTAAAAATTCTTTATTTTGGTTTTTCACAAAGAAACAAATAAGGCGCATAAGGACCTCAGAAAGTCATCCACAATGATACACAAGAAGATGTAGAAGACTTAAACAGTCCCTCGTATGCCTGCTTTTGTCCAAATGGTTTGGAGAAGTTAATCAATTCAAGTGCGCACTGAAACGACACAGACTTGCTGGATAGTAGTCTATGTGGTCTTTCTCGGACAAAGCCGAGTAACTTCTTCTTTTTAATTGAAAAAACGATACATGCTTATATACCACTTTAGTGCGTAAGCGGAAACAGGGTGTTAACTAGTATTTTAATTATCATCAGCAGTGAAATTGAAAGATCAGCTTATTCCAAATGTCGACTTATTTTGTGTCGTTGTCAAATGTCGGCTATTTTGACCATCAATGGTGTAGCCATGTTCGGATACAGCATGTTCAGGATGTCCCGCACCCTTCTCCTTGTACCAAAAAAAGGAACCGCATGACTTGTGGTTTAGCCATCTGCTGAAACAGCGAGTTAAGCAAAATAAAATTTGATTCTCCCTGAAAAAAACAGTTTATTAATTTCATTTCTTAAAGCCGTACTAACATACCTAAATGAAAGCCGTACTAACATACCTAAATGAGCATTTTTCTAAGCTTTTCGTTATTATTAAAGCAGATACATATTTCTTGTCCATAACAGTCCCCCCTAAAAATGCACATTTCTCAAGTGTCCCACCTGGAGACGAGCTGTGCCTTATCCGTTCCCCTAGAGTCTCGCCAGCATTCTCTATTCTTCACCGGGTTTGAGACGAGTAGACCCTATTGGCACTACCCCCCTTTGTAGTTGGACTTGAGCTTGGTCGAAACTGGTGGGTCAGGATTCATGCCTACATCTCGTCTTGCAATGGGTCACAGACCTTGCCCATAGAAAAGTCAGATGCGGGTCTCCCAAAGAGGGGGTGCAGGGACGCATAACTCTCAGTTTGGTGCGTCTCCATAAGTCGTAGATTAGCATAAGAGTTCTCAATTTCCCCAGTTTCCCCACATACGTGACTAAGCATAACAGGGGTAGTCGATTCCACATTTTTTCTACAACTTTTTTAATGCAGGGCAAAACACAACACCCAATCACCACCAACAGAACCATTATCACCAGGATAACTATCCCTATTTGTGCTAGGATCTTCTGCCAGCCACACATCCAACCATAATAGTGATCCCATGGATCAGTAATTCCAGAATTTCTTACTAGTTCCTCAGACAGGTCTTCCAGTTGTTTAATAGCTTTAGTGACCTTAACAGTAGGGCCTGTGTTATCCGGGATAAAGGTACAACAGGAGGCACCTGTACCTTTTAGAATCTTACAAACCCCACCCCTCTCTGCCAGTATCATATCGAGGGCCATGCGATTCTGGAAGGTCATTGCGGAGGTCATTGCAAAGGACACCACCTGGTTTTGCACTTTCTCCTTCTCCACGGCGCTGTACCGCGCACAATAACCTCCTGTAAAGTTCCCAACCACCCGGCCACCGGTCCCCCAAGAACAGTAACAGGTGTAGTTCCCGGGATAGATGGTGATGCCCTCTGTGGGCCTGGGGTTTTGTGTCTGGAGGGGGTATTTGGACTTCCATTCTTCACAAGTTTTAGGGTCTTGATTGTTAGTAAACAAACTGAGAAAACATTCCTCAATGTTCTCAGGGATATTAAGAGGTACAGTACCTAGATGAGGCCTAGCACTGCCACACACATAGCAATTGGTTCTGTTGTGGGACTGAGCGCTATATTTCATCCATTCTAACCAAACATTCATGTCTGAGTATCCCGTTTCGGCGGCTATAGTATCTTCGAACGTGGGATCAGCGATGGCCACTATACCATTGGAAGAGGTTATATGGCGCTTAAGGGGACTGGACTGGTGTGGGGGGACCCAGTGCAGGGCCAGGTACATATCTCACAGGTGGAATTTTTCCAGGCTCCTAGGGTTCTCTGAACCCCCTCTTCCCCACATGCCCAGAACGTAGGTTCCTGCATACCCGGGTCCGGGATTTTCTAGGGTTAGGATCAGCTTCAGTGCCGTTGCCCCTGTTCTAGGCCTAAACACCCCATCATCATCTGACTCCTGCAATTCGTGTCTGGGGCATGTGTTCGGGGCCATTTTCAGTGTCACGTGAGTAAGAAGTGATTTACCATTTTTATCTTTTCTGTCTAGGGCGCTCTGTGGATTGTGTCCCCAGGAAACCCCAGTATTCCAACCCACCGATCCCCAACTACCACACTCCTGTCCCCAACAGTCATTGGTAACACACATATATATATCGTAGTTGTGTGGGATTCCATTTCTCCAGATACACTGCAAGCGGGGGCCTGGGCAGGGGGTTACATCACAATAGTTAAAGGTATAAATTGCCACTCGAGTGTTAGAGGAATTATACTAGAAAGAGATTAATCTGTTTTCCCCGGCGGCAGCAATCTGTTGTCCCATGGCAATGCCCACCTGTTTCCCTATCATAATGCTCAGCTGTTCCCCCACGACCTGTTGCACTACGGTAGCAGCCGCCTGTTCCACTATGATATCCACCTGTTGTCCCTCAATTCCCACTCCCCAAATGAGAAGGATATACACGATCATGGTTGGGTTGCTGTCTGGTCCGTCTTCGGTGCACAGGTCTTTTTACAGTGGGAAGCGTGGATCCAGGTGGCCTTTCCTTACAGCTTCACCAAGGTTGTTGTTGTAATGAGGACCTGGAAAGGACCGTCGTATCTGGGCTCCAGTGGAGTTTTTCGAAGGAACTTCTTAACTAGTACCCAATCTCCCAGGACAAATTGATGAGTGCCGTTGATACTTTCGGGATCTGGAATTGAAGAGAACACTTGACCATGGATATCAGTTAGTACTATTGAAACACTGGTGACGTATTTTACCAGACTGTCAGATTGTAATTGCAGTTGCTGAGGGACATAGCACTGTAGTCTGGGGGCCGTGCCGAACAGTATTTCAAAAGGTGACAGATTGTGTAGGCCCCGGGGGTATACCTGACGCTGAATAGGGCCATGGGCAGACTTTATGGCCAGGGCAAACCAGATTTCTGTGCCATTTTAAGCATTCTAGACTTCAGGGTACCATTTAGCCTTTCGACGTTTCTGCTACTTTGCGAGTGGTAGGGATCATGATAAGCAATGGGTACCCCTAGGGCGGACCAGATTTCCCTAGTTATGGTTGCTGTGAATGCTGATACCTGGTCACTTTCTATCACTTCGGGAACGCCTTACCTACAGACAATCTCTGTTAGTAGTTTCTTTGCTGTAGTTTTAGTGGTCATTTTAGTCACTGGGTAAGCCTCGGGCCATCCTGAAAACATATCTATGAGCACTAGGGCATATTCGTACCTTCCACTTTTAGGCATCTGAATATGGTCTAATTGAACCCGTTGGAATGGATATGAAGGCCTAGCAAGGTGTTTTTTCTGGACTTTCACTGGTCTACCAGGATTACATTTGGCGCAGATAGCACAGGATTTGCAGTACAAGGCACTGAGAGTAGAAATGCCTGGGGCGTAGTAGTGTTGGCCGATGAGGGCATTCATCAATGTTTTTGAGAGGTGTGAGGGCCCATGGGCCCATTGGACAGCAGCTGGATAGAGGGCTTTAGGAAGACACACCTTTTTCCTCATGCAGAGGAGCCCATTTATGCGTGTAGCCCCCCTTTTTTCACTTTTTCCCGTTTCACTGCTTGTAGCAGAGCCCTGGAAATGTGTTATTTGTAACTCTGTAATCTGTACTAACAATGGAACTGGCTGCTCAAGTTCCTTTTCCTGTGTCTGTGCCGCTGCCTGGTCTCCTCTGGCTTCTGGGGTATTAAGCTTGCTGAGTGCCTTCACTTTCAGGATTGCAACCTGCTTTGGTAAAAGTAGAGCGTCCATAAGGGACTGTATGGCTTTTCCATGTTTAACAGGGGTGCCGGCTGCCGTCAGGAAACCCCGGTTACGCCAAATCAGACCAAAATCATGAGTGACCCCATATGCGTATCCGGAATCTGTGTAAATATTAGCTGTCTGATCTTTACTGAGGAAACAAGCTTGTGTGAGTGCGTGCAGTTCCGCTTCCTGGGCAGAAACGGTGGGGGCGAGGGGAGAAGTATACAGAATTGAGAATTCAGTCGTGACAGAGCAACCAGTATGATCTTTACCAGACTCGTCCGTGAAGCGGTAGCCATCCACATGCAGTGTCAGGTCGGAGGTTATGAGAGGAGTATCGCACACACAGAGGGCAGGTGTGCTCTTTCTGAGATCATGGCTTCGAGGCAATCGTGTGGGCAGAGGGGTATGGGTCAGGGGAGTCATCAGAACCAGTGTCCATAGGGGCCTCGTGGCTATCATCATCACCACCATAACCATCATCACCCCCCTCAGGAAAAGGAAGGAGAGTAGCCGGGTTAAGGCACTGTCACCGGGTCAGGGTGACGTTATCCGGGAGCAGTAGGGAACGTTGCAAGCGCAGGTGCCTTGCGGAGGACAGATGTTTGGGCTGGGTTTGTTGGAGGATGGCAGAAATGTCATGCGGTGCAGCAACAACCAAAGGATGCCCTAGGACTATATCGTAGGATTTGTCAAGTAACGAGTGAGCTGCAAAGACTGTTCGGAGGCAGGACGGGGCGCCGCGCGCCACTGGGTCTAGATGGCATGAGTAATAAGCGATCGGACGGTTACGTCCGCCGTGTTGCTGTGTAAGTACGCCAGTGGCATGGTCACTTTTCTCAGATACAAATAGCTTGAAAGGTTTCTGGTAATCTGGCAAGCAGCTCAAGCAGCTGAGACAGCCTGTTTGAGTTTGTCAAAGTTGGTCACGGCGTCTGCAGGGAGAGAAAAGGGATCGGACTTAAGAGCTTCATACAATGGTTGCATGAGAGCTGAGGCATCAGGGATCCATGATCTACAGTATGTAATGAGACCCACGAAAGCCTGTAACGGCTTCTTCGCTGGAGGCAGGGGAACGGACAATATAGTACGTACTCTGGACTCAGTTAGGTGTCTTATGCCTTGTGAAATACAGTGGCCGAGGAAAACCACAGTCTGGAGGCACCACTGTAATTTGCCTTTGGAAGCTTTGCAGCCTTGTTTAGCTAGATACTGCAAAAGGCTGAGGGAAGTGGCCACGGCTTCCTCGTGAGAGGGGGCACAGAGAAGGAGGTCATCCACATACTGAAGGAGGACTACCTGGGAGTTCTCTCTCAGCCCCGTATCTAATATGGTGGCCATTGCTTTGGAGAATTGGGTGGGAGAGATTTGCACACCTTGAGGCATGACGGTACAGGTGTACTGCTAGCCGTTATGAGTGAAGGCGAACAAGTACATACAGGCAGGTTCGAGTGGCACAATGAAAAAAGCATTTGCCAAATCTACAACAGTGAAGTAACAGGCAGATGGTGGTATACCAGATAACAAAGTGTGCGGGTTGGAAACAATTGGAGTGTCTAGTATAGTGGCCTCATTTACGGCTCGGAGATCCTGAACCATCCTGTAGGCTTCAGGTTCTCCTTTTGGGGTCTTTTTCTTAACAGGGATCAGGGGACTGTTACACGGAGAGGTGCACGGGATGAGGGCACCGCTATCAACAAGTATGCGCACCTGTTTTGCAATGGCTGCGGACTGAGCCGGTTTATGGGGATATTGAGGTTTGCGGGGCAGGGTTGCGCCAGGTTTTACGATCACTAGGACAGGTGGGACTTGTAAGCGTCCTATATCCTCAGGGCCTCTCGACCACAAGTGATCGGGGACTTGATCTAGTACCGGGATTGTGGGAAACGCAGTTGGGCCAGAGTCGATAGACAGGAGCAGGGGAATAGCATTAAGGGCCACACTGTCATCCAATGACAGTGGCGCAGACAGAGTCACCTGTCCATCTGGCGTAAATTTTATAGAGGCTTGGATGCGAGACAGGACGTCTGCCCCTAGAAGATTCAAGGGGCAAGTATCGGACACAACAAATCTGGCAAGGAGATCAGGGTGATTTCCTATTTGTATGGGTTTGGTTAAGAAACTGGAGTGGGGGACGCCATCCACTCCCACACATGAAACATCAATGTCAGATAGAAAAGAGGGATCGGGTAGGTCTGTGGCTCGTATTAGGCTACAGGCTGCCCCTGTGTCTACGAGGAAAGTGGTGGGGTTACCTTCTATGGGTAACGTTATCTTAGTGAGTGGCCCTCCTTGTCCCTCCGCAGAGACAGCCATGACCAGAGGGCCTAACACAGGGTTGCCAGTTTCCTAGCGCAGGGGTGGGGGTGGTGGAAAATTATCAGGTACAATGGCAGTGTCTGGCTGAGGGCCATTGGCATCCGTCCTTTAGGGGGCCCTGGCTTGTGGGGTGCGTTACAATCCCGTTTGAAGTGGCCTGATTTTCCACAATTAAAACAGGTTCTTGGTGGGTGTTCCCCCTCACTACTAGGCTCCCCTCCCACAGTACCCCTGTCATAATGGGAGTGGGCTTCTTTGTCAAGAAAACGGATTATAAGCCTTTAGCTACCAGGAGGAGGGTGTGTAGGGGGAGCACCCGGAATTCAGGTCTAGACTTAATAAGACCTTTCTTTACATGGTCCTTTAGACCGGAAACAAATGCTGAGGATAACATCTGACCATGTGACTTATTGTAAGTATTAAACCCTAGGTCGGAAAAGACCTGCATCAGCCTGGCATAATAATTTTCCACTGATTCAGTCTTATCTTGGGTGATATCATTTATAGTAGTTGCTTGGTCAGCTAGTCTGTCCTTGGCCCACTCTCTAAGTTGTTCACAGAACTCTATACCTGACTGATATGAGACATCAGACACTAAGCGGGCAGAAGTAAATCCATTTTCCATTATGGGCCAATACCCATCGCCTGCTTTTATTTCACACAAACTTAAGAGATCTCTCCATGCAGCAGAGTAAGTCTTTTGAATCTGGACTATGCGTCTATAAAAGGGCATAGGATGTTTTTCTGGGTCAGGTAATGTACCTACTAGGGAAGAGGCTTGAGATGTTGTGAAGGTGACATACATAATGGGGACTTCAGAAGGAGTGAAGTCTCCCAGTCGGGGGGTTGGGAGCATCCAGGTGACATTATTCTTGGGATTCTAAACCTCCATCAGAAGTATATCATGTCTTTCTACCAGGTATGCATCACCTGTTTACCGCCAGACCACGACAATCTCTCTGATAATCAATCAAACCAATTTCCCATCAGGAAAAGAAGGGAAATGGTGGTTAAAGAAGGGAAACGCCACTCTTTATATGGACGGAGGCTTCAAAACCTAGAGCCAGGGAAACCATAGGCTCTTGTCAATGTGAGTGCTTTACATCCCCGTGACTAATAACATTTTAATTTCATTTGTTGTGAATCACTGCACGATTATTATCTCTTTTCTACCTCCCGCCTCCCCATTTCTTCGCTTCTCTGTTTTGAGAAACGATGAGGAGGACACATATCAACCATTGGATTAAGAAGGACTACGTCGTTTGATTTTTTTGAGTATTTACCTGCCCTTATTTGATTGCTTTTTGCACTGGATTGCATTTGCACTTTATTGAACAATTGGACACTGTCGCACTCTCTTTGGCTGCTTTTTAATACAGCCTTCTGCACGTATTGATTTTATGAATACTATCGTATTTATACGCACTTGCACTTACTCATTTCTGTTGGTAACAGAGTGATCATAATATTATGCACTAATATTATTGTGATTAATTATATGCACTTAACCTTTGATGCGCTGCAAGGGACCTATATTGTTTTTTTGAACCATTATTACAATATAAATTAAAATCAACTTGGAGATGAATATCCGACGCGTTTCATCGTATATTACCACTTTCTCAAGGTAAATGTCCATATGTCTGTTCATGTCTAGCTCTTCTTATATATACTTTTCTAGTGCCAAAAAAATGCAATCCGGCTGATACTCGTTAGTTTCCCACACCACAGGTGTGTGTGTTTAATTGTCTCTACTAGTTGCCTGTGAGTGACATGCTCCCTCTCCGCACCTTCAGTATCACTGCCTTGGGTTCTTCCTGTTATCATTACATCACTTCTGTTCCTGATTAATAGAACCTTAATTAGCCACATAATTAAGTTATGCAAAACTCCACATATTGAGTTAAAACCTCTTAAGACCTGCCCTGCGGCTCCTTGTAATGAGACTGGCCATTATAAAGAGAAACAGTGCAGCTGCCGCACTTGCCGTTTTATTGGGTTGAAGACCGGCCTGGGGGCATTTGCCTCCCTGCCCCCGGCCCAGTCTGCCTCTGGCTCTTATCCAGACTGCATTACATGTTTAATGTACATGTATTAATCTTTTGGAAAATTTAGCTGGTAGCTCAAAAAATTAATACATATTTTCGAAGACATTAAATACAGGGGGCACTATTCCATAGTTATTGCTAATGTAGCATCTCAATATGTAATCATTTGTGCTAGGATAAGTAAGCTTGCACAAGCTTACTGTACTTTGTGCATCCTATACCTAACATGGGGGTGAAATAATCATTAGCACTTCGATATGAGAGGTATTACAAGGTGCAGGTGCAAATTACCTTGGGGATGTGGAGAGACAAACGTTAGCACCTCCTAAAAGCTGGTGTTAAATGATGCTGCAATTGCAAAATCATTTAACACCATCTAACTTCTTACCCCATTAAATCCCACACTTACCTCTCATCCCATGGCGAGAAGCCTGGCTCGATCCACTGCTTCTTGTTTCCGCAAGCAGAGTGAGACTGGGAACAAATAGTTCCTAGTCTCCATCCACAATCACCCCTTGGCGCTTTGCGATCTCGCAAGAGCGGGGTCCTGAAGGGCTATGGCCTGGTAGTGCAAACCTCCATGGAGTCTTATGCCCTGAAATATCACACTAACATGGGAACGATACAAGAAAATCTGCATCTGCAGATTTTCCTCGTTAGCATCTCCATGTTAGCGGTAAGTATGGAATGGGGCCCACAGTTTCTTGGAAACAAAAAAGTGTGTGGAGAATTACGTATCAGGCAAAAAAAGTAGGGTTGCACTGATACCGATACTAGTATCGGTATCGGTGCCGATACCGGGTACTGCAGGAGTGCTTGGTACTCGTGCAGTACCCCCGATATTTTCCCAGATACCGGAAGCCGGCATTGAGCCGGCTTGCCGGCATCCAAGGGGCTGGGGCGGCTGTCCGAATGCTCTATCGGCATTCGGACAGGCCCTGCAGCTGCTCTCTGCGATGATACTTACCTTCCTGAGCGATGCCGGGAAAGCCTCCGCGCGTGCGCTCGTTGGAAGGCCCCCAGCCGCGACCACGTGGGACCATGTGATCGCGGCTGGGGGCCTTCCAACGAGCGCACGCGCAGAAACTTTCCCGGCGTCGCCCAGGAAGGTAAGTATCAACATAGAGAGGAGCTGCAGGGCCTGTCCGAATGCCGATAGAGCATTCGGAAAGGCACCAGGAGCTCTCCGCGATGATACTTACCTTCCTGGGCGACGCCGGGAAAGTTTCCGCGCGTGCGGTCGTTGGAAGACCCCCAGCCACGATCACATGGTCCCACGTGGTCGCGGCTGGGGGCCTTCCAACGAGCGCACGCACGAAGACTTTCCCGGCGTTGCCCAGGAAGGTAAGTATCATCACGGAGAGCTCCAGATGCTAGGTGAGCTGGGGAGGGATCCATGAGCTGGGGTGGAGATCCATGAGCTGGGGCATATCCATGTGTGAGCTAGGGCAAATCCATGAGCTGGGGCATATCCATGTGCTGGGGCATATCCATGTGCGAGCTGGGGCATATCCATGAGCTGGGGCAAATCCATGAGCTGGGGCATATCCATGTGTGAGCTGGGGCAAATCCATGAGCTGGGGCATATCCATGTGTGAACTGGGGCAAATCCATGAGCTGGGACAAATCCATGAGCTGGGGCATATCCATGAGCTGGGGCATATCCATGAACTGGGGCATATCCATGTGTGAGCTGGGGCATATCCATGAGCTGGGGCATATCCACGTGTGAGCTGGCGCATATCCATGAGCTGGGGCATATCCATGTGTGAACTGGGGCAAATCCATGAGCTGGGGCAAATCCATGAGCTGGGGCATATCCATGTGTGAGCTGGGGCATATCCATGAGCTGGGGCATATCCATGTGTGAGCTGGGGCATATCCATGAGCTGGGGCATATCCCATGAGCTGGGGCATATCCATGAGCTGGGGCAGCATGAATATATACATATCTTGGGGGCGGATATATACATGTGAGCTGGGGGCATTTTTATATGGTTTGTTCCTATTGGAAAGCGTCACATGACATTAAAGAAAAGTATCGTTACTCGGTATCGGTGAGTACTTTTAAAATGTATCGGTACTCGTACTTAAAAAAGTGGTATCGGTGCATCCCTAAAAAAAGGAATAACAAAATTACGATGTCTGCAATACTGATAGTGCTTTACTTAAAAGACAGATAAATAGATATACAGTGACAAGAAAAAGTATGTGAACCCTTTGGGATTACGTGGAGTTTTGCATGAATTGGTCATAAAATGTGCTCTGATCTTCATCTAAGTCACAACAATTTGAAAAACACAGTCTGCTTAAATAATACAACATAAACATTATATGTTTTCATGTGTTTATTGAACATAACATGTAAACATTCACAGTGCAGGGTGGAAAAAGTATGTGAAGCCCTAGCCTAATGACTTCTCCAAGAGCTAATTGGAGCCAGGAGTGCGCCAACCTTGAGTCCAATCAGTGTGATATTATTGGATGTGTTGCTGAAAGCTGTCCTTCCCTTTAAAAACACACACCAGTTTTGGGTTTACTGGTTTCAAGAAGCACTGCCTGATGTGAACCATTCCTCGCAGAAAAGAGCTCTCAGAAGACCTACGATCAAGAATTGTTGACTTGCATGAAGCTGGAAAGGGTTACAAAAGTATCTCCAAAAGCCTTGATGATCATGTGTCCACGGTAAGACAGACTGTCTACAAATGGAGAAAGTTCATCACTGTTGCTACTCTCCCTAGGCGTAGTCATCCTGTAAAGATGACTGCAAGAGCACAGCGCAGAATGCTTAATGAGGTAAAGAAGAATCCTAGAGTGTCAGCTAAAGACTTACAGAAATCTCTGGCACATGCTAACATTTTTGTTGACACATCTACAATAAGGAAAACATTAAACAAGAATGGAGTACATGGGAGGACACCACAGAGGAAGCCATTGCTGTCCAAAAAGAATATTGCAGCACGTTTGAAGTTTGCAAAAGAGCACCTGGATGTTCCACAGCACTGCTGGCAAAATATTCTGTGGACAGATGAAACCAAAATTGAGTTGTTTGGAAAAAAACACACAACACTATGTGTGGAGAAAAAAAGGCACAGCACACCAACATCAAAACCTCATCCTGACTGTAAAACATGGCGGAGGGAGCATCATGGTTTGGGGCTGCTTTGCTGCCTCAGGGCCTGGGCGGATTGTTCTCATTGATGGAAAAATGAATTCCAGAGTTTATCAAGACATTTTGCAGGAAAACGTAAGACCATCTGTCCGTCAACTGAAGCTCCGCAGAGGATGGGTGATGCAACAGGACAATGACCCAAAGCATACTAGTAATTCAACAAAAGAATGGCTTCAACAAAATAAAATATGCCTTCTGGAGTGGCCCAGTCAGTCCTGACCTCAACCCGATTGAAATGCTGTGGCATGACCTTAAGAGAGCGATTCACACCAGACATTAGACATGTGCATTCGTTTTAGTACTAAAACGATTTAGTTTAGAAATTTTGGGATAATTTAGTTTTAGTATGACTCAAGAGAAACGAAACTGCTCAGTCCAAAAAACGAAAGAAACTAAAATAAAATGCACTACATTTTAGTTTCAGTCCTTTTTGGGATATTACATTAATGAGTGAAGGAGACCAGCAATGAAGAGCGCAACATCCGAAGTTCTGCACCCTCCACATGCCAATGCTGTAGGATGTTCTATACAGAGAGGGGCATTAATAATGCAGGAGGATTTTCTATACAGAGAGGGGCATTAATTAATGCAGGTGGATGTTGTATACATTATACAGAGAAAGGTATAAATTGAGGAGGATTTTCTATACAGAGAGGGACATTAATTAATGCAGGTGGATGTTGTATACATTATACAGAGAGGGGTACTAATTAATGCAGGAGGATGTTATAAACATTATACAGAGAGGATCCTTTTTTTTTAAAGCCCTTTAAATCCAGTGGCTGTGAGCGCGGAGATCGGCTGCTTGTTACATTATCTCAGTACAATGTATCAGGCTCAGCTGTTACAGTAACTGACTAACAGCGCTCAGAGTTTCAGTAAAACAAGGAAATAATATTGTTCTAACGTCTTATAAATAAAAATATTATTTACTAGTTTTACTGAAACTCTGAGCGCTGTGATGAGCAGCAGTCAGTTACTGTAACAGCTTTTCCTGACACGGGGCAGTATTACAATGTTGGTGCTAACTTAACCAGAGCTGTTGTAAACTGAAAACCTCCATAGGCTATAATGGCTCTGGGAAGTTTACAACAGCTCTGGTTATGTTAGCACCAACTATGTAATATGGCCCACATTGTGCTGAGAGTGAGAGATACTGTAACAAGCAGCGATCTCAGCCCTCTGAGGAGCCACTACAATAGTAATTGTATCCATTGGTTTTCGGATGAATGAAATTAGTTTTCATACTAAATAACTGAAAACGAATTTCTTTAGCAACTAAATAAATTGCATTTTAGGACTAATCCATTAGTTCAAAACGAAATTTTGTGCTGTGCACATGTCTACCAGACATCCCAAGAAAGAATGAACACTGAAACAGTTTAGTGAAGAGGAGTGGTCCAAAATTACTCCAGATCGTTGTGCAAGTCTGATCTGCAACTACAGGAAACGTTTGGTTGAGGTTATTGCTGCCAAAGGAGGGTCAACCAGTTATTAAGTCCAAAGGTTCACATACTTTTTCCACCCTGCACTGTGAATGTTTACATGTTCTGCTCAATAAAAACATTAAAACATATAATGTTTGTGTTGTATTATTTTAAGCAGACTGTGTTTTTCAAATTGTTGTGACTTAGATGAAGATCAGAGCACATTTTATGACCAATTCATGCAAAACTCCACGTAATCCCAAAGGGTTCACATACTTTTTCTTGACACTGTATATAGTGAGTGCTTTTTATGTATAAAGCTGGATAATAAAGTCTGCAGTGTTTCTCCATATGTGTCTTGTGATTTTACTGAATGTGTTTCCTTTCTATAACATATTCTAATACATATATAAATATATAGGTAACAACAGAGGCTTTGTTTCAGACATTGCAAAGACATTCAATTTCATGAAGTACATCGACCTTTCAGTTTGTGTGGAATGTTTCTCCAGATAAACAAACAATGATACATGCTATATAAACATTTACACTACATAGTAACAAACAAGGAAGATGAACGCGTACCACGTCATAAAGCAGCTCGCCATGGTAACACATAAACAAGCCATAAAAATCACAAAACCTTTTTCTTTATGTGCTACCATGGTGACATGCACATCAGGTACAGAGGTTATAAAAGTGAGTGGTGACAGACAAAAAGAGGCACATTCTTCTCTAAACCTGTAAGACAAGAAGATACAGTACAAATAATACAAACAGCAAACCTATAATGAAGACTTTCATACTTTATAGGCAATAAACATGTGCATGGCCAAAAATTTCAGTTCGGTTCAGCAAATTTTGAAATACAAATATTTTGAAAGCATTACTGATTTGAAAATTGCTTTTTTGAACCAATCGGAAAATATCAGACTGATCCGAAAACATTGAATTGGTTCAGAAAGTTCAGAGGCAGACATTTTCCCTACAAGCCTTTCTATAGTTCCCTCTATACTCCCTCTTGAAATGTTACCGGAACCCACGTGGTTCACTCGGGACGAAGCCGGGCCGGCACAGACAAGGATTGACTGGACACGAGCCTCTTCAGGAAAGGCAAACTTTATTGAGACGTCACAACAGATGCTCAAACAGGATTGAATCGCAAAGAGTGAGCCCCGATCTCACCCGACATAGGGTATTATACCCCGAATACGTAATTAGGTACATCCCAATTAGCCCACCTCCCGGTGACACGATCCCACCCCACGTGGGTCCGTACCTCCCTTTATCGAATACAAAGACATTCCATACATTGGTCATAAATTGGCAAGCTTCATGACATTCTGACACAAGAGGATTTACAATTGCTCTGGATCCTGCCTATGCCCACCTCCCTTAGGCTTGTTTATTGTTCATCCTAGATAAGGCCTGGTCTGGTTTCACACTCCTCTTTGTCTCAGCTGCTGCTATTCTGACCTTGGTGTATCTATTCCTCATCCTGTCACTTGTGTGCCAGCTACGGCCTGCGTTCTCATTATTTTAATTACTTTTCTGTTAGTTCAACACATTCCTAGAATTCTATGTAAGCTACATCCTAATTTCAGCTAATATCTACTATTTAGGTTCAAGTGAACCAATATTCTGAACAAGATGGCCGCCTGGCTCAAGATGCCGGCCTTCTTCTCACCTGAGTCCCTTTCATTCCCATTGGCTCAAGTCCCAGATTCTCCTTCTGAGACTTGTAGCCACTACACTCCACTATTGCCATTCTTGAATACTTCGTACTTCGGGGGACCCATCTTTGCTGGGAACATGTCCTGCGGGATCATCAGTTGTATCTTTGGTGTTTGTGTGGGTGTTAGAGCTCTCTTGCATAGCGGCCATAGACATAGCCCTATGCGGTACAGGATCATTCCCTATCACCAGGATCACCACCACCATCAATATCATAGATCCAATCTGTGAGATAAACCTTAATATTGATCCGAACCAATCTCCGAAAGCGCCGAACCCACGAAGTGGATTCCAACCCTCAGCAGCAATCCGTCTAGCTGTGTTCTGCAACTGTACTACCTTCTCTTGGTGATCTTGGATTACCTGGTAATAGTCAGGGACATCATGTGTAACACACCCTTCCACAGCATACCTGGTACCCTCCTGTTAGTATGAATGGTGATAAATGTAGTGTCCCTTTTGGCATTTCTATCATCAGCCGCCCCAATCATCTCACCAAATCCAACGCATCCTCCTTATCAGCAGTCACATTCGCAACTACCAGTTCCTGATCTCTGGTGAGCTTCTTTCTCCTAATATATATGAACCCTGACTCACTTTCTGTGTTGATTCTGTATGTGTATGAAGTCCAATTGAACCTACTCGAATTGCACAAGCTTCCCCCCTTGCCTGTTTCTCTATCTGGTCCTAATTGGAAACACCATTCTGGTGGGTACACTGGCCCTGTTATTGGGTATCCAGGAGTGAATGCCTCCGGCTTCTCTCGAGGTTCATCAAAGGCGTGTATTGTAATATTCCCTGACGCAAATGTACTCATATTCATTGGGATTGAAGCAAAAGGTATATGGATTGTCTCTGGGTGCAGTCTACTACACACCCAACAGACTTTTTGGCATATTCATATTTAAATTTTACAAGTAGATGTCCTCGTGGTGTGATTTCTGGTTCTACACCTCGCCAATATCTCTGCATAGTATGGTTTTCCATCATTTGTCGTGTATCATTCCAGGCTTGGGAGGTGTCTACCTCGTTGGTTGAACTTGGACACCTAGGGCATGTCCCATGGGACAGTCCATAAATCAGATTTGCAAGGTACAATATTAGTTCCAGAAATGCCCCGAATGTCAAGATCCCTTGGGCAATTCTTTTCACAGTTACATAAACCCAATCCCTCCCCACTGGAATTTCAAAAGTAAAAGTCATCTCTGGTTGATCAAGGGTCGGGGCCGGGCCCCTAAAAATAGCCTTTGGGGTATCCCCCGGGGGATCCCTTTGCTCCTCCATTGGTGGATGGTCAGGCATTATTGTGTCCATCAAAACACCCACTTGTTGAGTCTTTTAGGTGCTCACAACTGTAGTCTTTGTCAGCTTTAGCCTCAATGGATTGGTCTCGTTGGTGACGACCTTCCACTCTGGTTCAGGATTGGCCGCAGCTACCTTCAGTCTGGAGTGATGTATCCACGGAACCACCTCGGCAACCTTCACTGCTGTGGGGGTTGATAACAGGACAAGGTAAGGACCTTTCCATTTTGGGCCTAGTGGGTCATTTTTCCACTCCTTCACCCAAACCGAGTCACCTGGACAATACTTATGCAGTGGGGGATATAAAAAGTGAGGTATATTATCTCCCACCCAAGTATTCAACTTTTGCATTGATTTACCCAACAATACAACCTGTTCATTTAGTTTAGTTTCACCCAATGCCCGTAGCTGGGTTTAAGGTAGCGATGAGGTCCAGATGAACCCGTGGATTCTCACACATCATGGCTTGGTACTTCGTCATCCGGCTATTGCTGAACCAGTAACTTCCTTTCACATTGTCATGCTCATCGCCGCCGGTGTAATAAAAAGCCTAAACCCAGTGCTGGCTCATAGTAGTGAGACTTTCACATGCAGTACCACTAGTCACCTCTGACTGTGTAATGCTCAGGTGTTGCCCAGATCATCTACTCCTGCATAAAACCAGGCCACACCTGAGACCCAGGACTTCCACATTGCCTTGGAAATATCCAAGCTGTTAGGAGCTACCTGCGATTCCTCCAAGAAACCTGTGACCCATACTCTGCTGGATCCTACCCTCTCAAGACTACCACTGTTACAGTTCCCCCCTGGACTTATTATTTACAAACCTTCTGGACCTCCTGTTTACTACAGACCTCTGGACTTGGCATCTTCCTGGATCTCCCAAGTTTTCCTTACGTGGATCACAAGGACTTGCCCACATCTCTAGTACTGATATATTCATATATACAACCTTGAGTATACTGTTTCTGTTTTCCCATTTTGTTATCTGCAGTTCCCTCTAGCCCTGTAAACCTGTGTATACATATATACAATCTCTCCCTTTCTTCTGATCCATATATAGTAATTCTGCTCTAGCCCTGTACCATGTGTATACATATATGTGTTCTGCTCTAGTTCCCTCTAGCCCTGTACCATGTGTATACATATGTGTTCTGCTCTAGTTCCCTCTAGCCCTGTAAATCTGTATATGCTCTGCTCTAGTTCCCTCTAGCCCTGTAACCTGTGTATGCTCTGCTCTAGTTCCCTCTAGCCCTGTAACCTGTGTATGCTCTGCTCTAGTTCCCTCTAGCCCTGTAACCTGTGTATGCTCTGCTCTAGTTCCCTCTAGCCCTGTACCCATGTGTATACATATATGTGTTCTGCTCTAGTTCCCTCTAGCCCCCTGTACCATGTTGTATACATATGTGTCTGCTCTAGTTCCCTCTAGCCCTGTAAATCTGTATATGCTCTGCTCTAGTTCCCTCTAGCCCTGTAAATCTGTATATGCTCTGCTCTAGTTCCCTCTAGCCCTGTAAATCTGTATATGCTCTGCTCTAGTTCCCTCTAGCCCTGTAACCTGTGTATGCTCTGCTCTAGTTCCCTCTAGCCCTGTAACCTGTGTATGCTCTGCTCTAGTTCCCTCTAGCCCTGTAACCTGTGTATGCTCTGCTCTAGTTCCCTCTAGCCCTGTAACCTGTGTATGCTCTGCTCTAGTTCCCTCTAGCCCTGTAACCTGTGTATGCTCTGCTCTAGTTCCCTCTAGCCCTGTAACCTGTGTATGCTCTGCTCTAGTTCCCTCTAGCCCTGTAACCTGTGTATGCTCTGCTCTAGTTCCCTCTAGCCCTGTAACCTGTGTATATACAATCTCTCCTCCCCTATTCCTTAGCTTTCTCCCACTTCTCTCGTTTACCCCTCCTAGATTCTGCTGTTGCCTCCGGCCTATCCCTTTTTGTGCCTTTTCCCAATAAATCCTTATATATAAATATATCTGGTTTACTAGTATTCATTGCATATTGGCTCGCACCTACCACCCCGGAATCAGCACATGACACACATCGCGTAGGGCTTTGACCGCATGTGGCACCTTGACATGAAGAACCTGTCCTAGTGTCAGCTTATCTGCTTCCGCTATTAGCATTGCGGTGGCTGCCACTGCTTTCAGACATGGGGGTAGGCCGCAGGCTACAGGGTCAAGTTGTTTGGATAAGTAGGCCACCGGCCTTGGCCATGAGCCGAAGTTCTGGATTAGTACTCCTGTTGCAGTCTGGTTATGTTCATGCACATACAGTTGGAAGGGCTTGCTGTGGTCTGGCAATCCCAATGCTGGAGCTTCCATCAGTAGAGTCTTTAACTTCAGGAAAGCTGCCGCCTGTTCTTCTTCCCAGAGAAAGGGGTCATGCTCTCCCCCCTTTGTGGCTTGATGGAGATGTTTGGCAATGTCCGCAAAATTAGGGATCCATAGGTGACAGAAGCCTGCAGCTCCTAGGAATTCACGGACTTGTCTCCATGTCTTTGGCTGGGGTATGCGGCATACTGCTTCCTTCCTCTCTGCTCCCAGTGCACACTTAGTACCTGTCAATTGAAAACCTAGATACTTCACACTTTCTTTGCATATTTGTGCTTTCTTTCTTGAAACTTTGTACCCTGCTTGGCTTAGCAGATGTAGCAGGGCCTTGGTGGCAGAGAGACAGTCTTTTTCTGTAGGGGAAGCAAGTAACAAATCATCTACATATTGTAGTAAAACAACCTTGTCTGGCTGAGCGTTGAAGGACAGGAGGACCTGGCTGAGCGCGCAACCAAAAATCGTGGGCGAGTTTTTGAAACCTTGAAGGAGGCGTGTCAGGGTCATTTGATGATGTGCTCCCATAGTGGATTCCTCCCACTGGAACGCAAAAAGGGGCTGGCTTGCTGGAGCCAGGCGGATGCAAAAGAAAGCATCTTTTAAATCAAGCACCATGTAATATTTTGTATCGCCTGGAATTAATGCCAACAAATTGTATGGATTTGGAACCACAGGGTGTAGGGTTACTGTGGCTTCATTGACGGCCCGTAAATCTTGGACTGGGCGGTATTCTTGTGTGCCCTCTTTCTGTACTGGCAACAATGGTGTGTTCCACGGTGACACGCAAAATTTCAATATCCCGTGATCTTTAAGTCTTTGCAAATGTGTTTGGATATTCTGCTTGGCGTTCTGTGGGATATGGTATTGTCTTAGAGCCACAGGCGTTGCGCCAGGTTTCAAATCAACATACACTGGAGGAATATTTACAGCTAGTCCGGGTGGGTTTTCCTCTGCCCAGACTCCAGGGATTCCCAAGAGTAGTGTGTACGGGTCTGGGGCGGCCGGCGGGGTTGGTGCCGTGCACCATTCTTCTTCTCTTGGCATAATTACTGCAATTTTTACAGGTTGGGTATTCTGGCTGGCTTGGCTGTACTGCCGTACAGAGCTGCCGCTCTCAGGCAGGTCTAATCTAGCGTGGCCCCCGGGGAGAAATGTAATTTGGGCTTGCAATTTGCAGAGGATATCCCGCCCCAGGAGTTGGATGGGACATTCAGGCATATACAAAAATTCATGTTCTACATTATGCCCACCCACGCTACATTTTCGAGAAGCAAGAAAAGGGTATTTAGCCGATACCCCCATTGCTCCCATTAGGTCAACCTCATTTCCCATTGGGGGTGCAATTTGCTGCGTTACAACAGAATATTCAGCGCCAGTATCAACCATAAAAATTTTGTCTTTGTCTCCCACCCTTACTGTGACCGTGGGCTTGTGATTACCGAGTGGGATGGGCCCAGGTCCATGTCAATATATACCTTGTCCCTCAAATGACGTTCCCGCCAAACCAACAAATCCGGCAGCATCATTTCTTTCATATCTGTCATTTGTGGTTTGTCCTCCCGACGCACCAGCCTCTCCCTGTACCCCATTTTTAGCTAATAATGCCGGACACTCACTTTTCCTGTGATCTTCACCCCGGCACCATGCGCACTGATTGAGCCCCAGGGGTTCCCTAGGGGCTCCCCGTCCTCTTCCCCCTCGACCCCTTGCCCTCCCTCTGTCAGAGGCACCCCTCCCATTTCCCATATAGCCAACTACATGTCCTTTCTGCTTTTGTATTTCTGCTAAATCCCGCTTATGAAACACTTTATTAGTGATTACTACTAATTCACTAATACCTTTTCCCAGAAATCCATCCAATCTCTGTATTTTGTTACGTATGTCCCGCTGTGACTGACTCACAAAGGATGAATTTACTAGCCACTGATTCTCTATGGCCTCTGGGTCAATTGGACTATACATCCTGTATGCATCTAATAATCTTTCCAAAAATGCACTAGGGGTTTCTTTAATGTCTTGTACAATATCTGCTATTTTTCCCATGTTGGTAGGCGTCTTGCCTCCCGCCTTAACACCCATTATTACCGCTGTCCGGTATGTTTGCAAATGAGCTATACCTTCATTAGTATTGTACGGCCATTTGGGATCTGTTTTGGGGTAGCCTCTGGCTGGGGCTTGCTATCTTCAACCGCCTGGGCGAGAAGAATCCTCTGCGCACTATTGTTTATACGGGCTCTCTCCTCAGTTGTAAACATTGTCAGCAATAGTTGCTGGCAATCTGCCCAGGTGGGGTTATGTGTAAGCATAACTGATTCTATCATGCTAGCCACTGCTGCGGGATTCGTGGAATACAGTGGTGTATGAGTTTTCCAATTAAACAGATCTGTCGTCGTAAATGGTACATATGTGTATTGCACCGGTCCAGGTTCCCCATTCTCTAAACAGAAAAATGGGGATAGAGATCTAGAAGGAACAGGAATGGTACATAGTATAATACTGTAAAAACAGTTGCAGTCACACGAAGCCTCTGTTAAAATCTCACTCACAAGATGTGGCGGGTATCAATGCATATAGCGTTATCTTTGATTAGCCCGAAATGCTATCCTGCGATCTCACCAGATTCCGTGTCACTCCACTGCTTCTTAGATGGATGCCAGGGCTGCACTCAGCAAGGAAATTCCACTTAGGAAAAAATTCACAGAGAAGGTTCAGCCAGACAGCAGAGATAAGGTGCAAAAAAGGATTTATTGGACCAGTTTAAAAAATTAAACTGGTCCAATAAATCCTTTTTTGCACCTTATCCCTGCTGTCTGGCTGAACCTTCTCTGTGAATTTTTTCCTAAGTGGAATTTCCTTGCTGAGTGCAGCCCTGGCATCCATCTAAGAAGCAGTGGAGTGACACGGAATCTGGTGAGATCGCAGGATAGCATTTCGGGCTAATCAAAGATAACGCTATATGCATTGATACCCGCCACATCTTGTGAGTGAGATTTTAACAGAGGCTTCGTGTGACTGCAACTGTTTTTACAGTATTATACTATGTACCATTCCTGTTCCTTCTAGATCTCTATCCCCATTTTTCTGTTTTGTTTACTGTACGTCGTTTGGAGGAGACGCTTTAGAGATCTAAAAGGTTGTATACCACCATTTGCTTATTCACTTATAACCTTGGGAAAGAGCACATTTCTGTTTTTGTTGTGATCCCCATTCTCTAATAAAGGACCCGGCACCTCCCGTAAGGGGAGCTGCATTTTACTTTTACCTGGATTGTGTTGATATACATCCCGGGGCTTAAATATATTATTAGCCGCACGAGTGGTGGCCCCTTGATCCACCCCTCCATCATCCCCACTCTCTCTGGGGGTTACCCGCTGATACACATTCCCATCGGGCATTTCAATTTTCTCCGCAGGGGTCCCTTCATCCTCCCCACCCGCAGCCCCCTCCTCTTCCGTGATACCACGAGCCGGAGCTGAGGGAGCTGGCTGGGAAATAGCAGCTGCCTGCTCCCTCCTCTCCGCCCGCGCAACTGCGGCATTCGGTGCCTCCCTGGCTGCCCCATAACACGATGGGTAGGGCGGGGGAAGGGAATCAATCTCCTCCGGATATTCTACCAATACCGGCTTTCTCTGTTCACCTTTATTCTCATTATTCGGGGGTACCTGTTTCTTGTTTTGTCCCGCCATCATTATAAAATGACTCTTATCTTTCACACAGTACCTCCATATATCTATATACGGGTACTGTCAGGATGACCATATCTCCCGGTTATATGGGAGTGCACTCTCTGTATTAGCTCTGGGTCCATAGACCCCTGTTCTGGCCATTCTAGAACCAATAGTGGCCATGCTATTGTACACAACAATTTCAATTTTTCCTTACTCAAATCCACACCATAGTGATGTGTCTCATACAACGCTTCAAAATTTCGTACCATATACTCCAAGGGTGTTTCACTCTCTTTTGCCTTCTTGGGTTTGGACGACCCATTACCCATTGTTACTCTTGTGGGCAGTAACTTTTTCACAATGCAGATATTTCTTTCAACACAATCACTTTATATTAACTGTCTGGTACTTCAGGCAACAGTTCTCCCGTGTCGCTTTTGCTTCCTCCTTCAGTAGCCAACTGCAGTCGCCTGAGTTGGGAACGTACTTCCGGAGTCCACTCTCAGATTTGCTTCCTCGCTAGGCAAGTAGGCGCACAATCACTCACAACACTCTCAGCATCCACAGCACATACTGTACCAGATACATTCAGCACAAAACAGTACATAAACAATTCTACTCTTTCTACTAGCCGAGGGCACGCCGACCCTCCTCTTGGCTCCTTATACCCAATTAATTGATCTCTAACTCTGGTCTGCTTGTGACTATGTGTACCCTGTTCTGTGGCAACACTCACTCCTGCTATTCCGATTTGCCTATGGGCAATACACCCACCCGGCACCACTCCTGCTGCAGCTACCGATGGCCCCACTGGCCCCCTTCTCTACACAGAATACACACTAGCACTGACTGCGGGCTCTCAGCCCAGTCACAGAATCCCTCCTCCTTTCCTTGTCCACGTGCAGCAGTTTTATTTACAAACACTTACTATGACAGTACTACTCCACGTGGCTACCCTCTCCCTCAAATTCAGAACTACACCTTGTCGGCATCCAATCCCCTAGGTCCAGACACGCGCTAGCCACTCTGGCTCCCTTGCATTGTCCGAGCTGTATGCGGCGGGTTCGGTATGCCCGACGAGACCGTGGCCACGGGTCTCCTTATCCAACTATGGTCGGACGTTTCCCTATACCAGTATCTCAAATACACACAAACATAGACACTTTACCTATCGCCGCGCTGCTTGCTGTTTCCTCGAACTCGGTGGTGTCCCAGCTTCCCGGGCCGGGGGTCCGTTTGGGACGAGACAAGGTCCACTTAACAGGAAATCCTGCTTGGCGCCTGCAGATGTCAGCTCACCTTCAACGGACGCCCAACCGGTGGGATCACTCGTACCTGCAGTCAACCGCTATGGTGTCCAGCAGTCGTTGCCGTACCGGTAAAGGCCTGGATCCTGGACAAGCCCCCAAAAATGTTACTGGAACCCACCTGGTTCACTCGGGACGAAGCCGGGCCGGCACGGACAAGGATTGACTGGACACGAGTCTCTTCAGGAAAGGCAAACTTTATTGTGACATCACAACAGATGCTCACACAGGATTGAATCGCAAAAAGTGAGCCCCGATCTCACCCCGACATAGGGTCTTATACCCCGAATACGTAATTAGGTACATCCCAATTAGCCCACCTCCCGGTGACACTATCCCACCCCACGTGGGTCCGTTTCTCCCTTAATCGAATACAAAGACATTCCATACATTGGTCATAAATTGGCAAGCTTCATGACATTCTGACACAGGAGGATTTACAATTGCTCTGGATCCTGCCTATGCCCACCTCCCTTAGGCTTGTTTATTGTTCATCCTAGATAAGGCCTGGTCTGGTTTCACACTCCTCTTTGTCTCAGCTGCTGCTATTCTGACCTTGGTGTATCTATTCCTCATCCTGTCACTTGTGTGCCAGCTACGGCCTGCGTTCTCATTATTTTAATTACTTTCAGGGCCGCCATCAGGGCATTACGCCCAATACTGCCGTAAGGGGCCCGGGCCCGGTGGGGGCCCGGGCCGCCGGGGCCTGGGGGGAGGATCCCGGGCCCCCAACGGCAGCGGCGTCGCCCTTTAACAGCTCCGGTATCGGACTCGATGAGTCCGAATCCGGAGCTGTGTCCCTGCTGCTGCTGCAGGAGCCGGAGGAGACTGAGACACTGTGTCTCCTCCGGCTCCTGGCAGCTTCACTTCCTGGCTGGGCGGGGCCAAGCAGCGTGTGAGGGCCTCCCAAGCACGTTGCTTTGGCTCCGCCCCTCCACTCAGTGGAGCTGCGCGCTGGAGCTGGAGGGACCAGGAAGAAGACAGAAGAAAAGAAGAGAAGAAGATTAAAGAAAAGGTGAAGAAAGAAGAGCTGAAGACAGAAGAAAAGAAGATAGAAGACAGCGAGTGGTGAGCCAGGGCCCAGACCCCTAGGCCCAAACCCAGGACCCAGACCCCTAGGCCCAAACCCAGGACCCAGACCCCTAGGCTCAGACCCAGGGCCAGACCCCCTAGGCCCAAACCCAGGACCCAAGGCCCAGACCCTGGGCCCAGACCCCCTAGGCCCAACCCTAAGGCCAGACCCCAGGGCCCAGACCCCTAGGCCAAACCCAGGGCCCAGACCCTAGGGCCCAGACCCTCAGACCCCTAGGCCCAAACCCAGGGCCCAGACCCAGGGCCCAGACCCCTAGGCCCAAACCCAGACCCCAGACCCTAGGCCCAAACCCTGGGCCCAGACCCAAGGCCCAGACCCCAAAGCCCAAATACAGACCCAGGGCCCAGACCCTAGGGTCCAGACCCCAGACCCAGGGCCCAGACACTAGGGCCCAGGGCCCAGACCCCCTAGGCCAAACCCAGGGCCAGACCCCCTAGGCCCAAACCCAGGACCCAAGGCCCAGACCCAGGGCCCAGACCCAGGGCCCAGGCCCCTAGGCCCAAACCCAGGACCCAAGGCCCAGACCCTGGGCCAGACCCCCTAGGCCCAAACCCAGGGCCCAGACCCCTAAGCCCAACCCCAGGGCCCAGACCCCAAGGCCCAGACCCAGGGCCCAGACACTAGGGCCCAGGGCCCAGACCCCTAGGCCCAAACCCAGGACCCAAGGCCCAGACCCTGGGCCCAGACCCCCTAGGCCCAGACCCAGGGCCCAGACCCAGGGCCCAGACCCAGGGCCCAGACCCCCTAGGCCCAAACCCAGGGCCCAGACCCCTAGGCCCAGACCCCTAGGCCAAACCCAGGACCCAGACCCCTAGGCCCAAACCCAGGGCCCAGACCCAAGGCCCAGACCCAGGGCCCAGACACTAGGGCCCAGGGCCCAGACCCAGGCCCAGACCCCCTGGGCCCAGACCCAGGGCCCAGACCCCTAGGCCCAACCCAGGACCCAAAGCCCAGACCCTGGGCCAGACCCCCTAGGCCCAGACCCAGGCCCAGACCCCTAGGCCCAGACCCAGGGCCCAGACCCCTAGGCCAAACCCAGGGCCCAGACCCTAGGCCCAAACCCAGGACCAAGGCCCAGACCCAGGGCCCAGACCCCTAGGCCCAAACCAGGACCCAAGGCCCAGACCCTGGGCCCAAACCCCCTAGGCCCAAACCCAGGGCCCAGACCCCAAGGCCCAGACCCTGGGCCCAGACCCCCAGGGCCCAGACCCAGGGCCGACCCCCAGGGCCCAGACCCAGGGCCCAGACCCCTAGGCCCAAACCCAGGACCCAAGGCCCAGACCCTGGGCCCAGACCCTGGGCCCAGACCCCCTAGCCCAGACCCTGGGCCCAGACCCCCTAGGCCAAACCCTAAGGTCCAGACCCCAGGGCCCAGACCCAGGGCCCAGACCCTAGGGCCCAGACCCAGGGCCCAGACCCTAGGGCCCAGACCCCTGGGCCCAGACCCCTGGGCCCAGACCCCTGGGCCCAGACCCCAGGGCCCAGACCCCTAGGCCCAGACCAGGGCCCAGACCCAGGGCCCAGACCCCCTAGGCCCAAACCCAGGGCCCAGACCCCTAGGCCCAAACCCAGGACCCAAGGCCCAGACCCAGACCCCCTAGGCCCAAACCCAGGGCCCAGACCCCTAAGCCCAAACCCAGGGCCCAGACCCCAAGGCCCAGGGCCCAGACACTAGGGCCCAGGGCCCAGACCCTGGGCCCAGACCCCCTGGGCCCAGACCCAGGGCCCAGACCCCTAGGCCCAAACCCAGGACCCAAAGCCCAGACCCTGGGCCCAGACCCCCTAGGCCCAGACCCCTGGGCCCAAACCCTAAGGCCCAGACCCAAGGCCCAGACCCAGGGCCCAGACCAAGGGCCCAGACCCCTAGGCCCAAACCCAGGGCCCAGACCCCTAGGCCCAAACCCAGGACCCAAGGCCCAAACCCAGGACCCAAGGCCCAGACCCTGGGCCCAAACTCCCTAGCCCAAACCCAGGGCCCAGACCCCAAGGCCCAGACCAGGGCCCAGACACCAGGGCCCAGACCCCTGGGCCCAGACCCCCTGGGCCCAGACCCAGGGCCCAGACCCCTAGGCCCAAACCCAGGACCCAAGGCCCAGACCCTGGCCCAGACCCTGGGCCCAGACCCTGGGCCCAGACCCCCTAGGCCCAAACCCTAAGGCCCAGACCCAGGGCCCAGACCCTAGGGCCCAGACCCTAGGGCCCAGACCCAGACCCTAGGGCCCAAACCCAGGGCCCAGACCCCTGGGCCCAGACCCAGGGCCCAGACCCCTAGGCCAGACCCCCTAGGCCCAGACCCAGGGCCCAGACCCCTAGGCCCAAACCCAGGGCCCAAACCCTAAGGCCCAGACCCAAGGCCCAGACCCAGGGCCCAGACCCCCTAGGCCCAGACCCAGGGCCCAGACCCCTAGGCCCAAACCAGGACCCAAGGCCCAGACCCCTAGGCCAAACCCAGGACCCAAGGCCCAGACCCTGGGCCCAAACCCCCTAGGCCCAAACCCCCTAGGCCCAGACCCCAAGGCCCAGACACCAGGGCCCAGACCCCCTGGGCCCAGACCCCCTGGGCCCAGACCCCCTGGGCCCAGACCCCCAGGGCCCAGACCCCCTGGGCCCAGACCCCCAGGGCCCAGACCCAGGGCCCAGACCCCTAGGCCCAAACCCAGGACCCAAGGCCCAGACCCAGGGCCCAGACCCTAGGGCCCAAACCCAGGGCCCAGACCCCAGGGCCCAGACCCCAGGGCCCAGACCCAGGGCCCAGACCCAGGCCCAGACCCCCTAGGCCCAAACCCAGGGCCCAGACCCTAGGGCCCAGACCCTCAGACCCCTAGGCCCAAACCCAGGGCCCAGACCCAGGGCCCAGACCCCTAGGCCCAAACCCAGACCCCAGACCCCTAGGCCCAAACCCTGGGCCCAGACCCCAAGGCCCAGACCCCAAAGCCCAAATACAGACCCAGGGCCCAGACCCTA
The DNA here is from genome assembly GCA_009667805.1 of Leptobrachium leishanense. Taxonomy (NCBI): domain Eukaryota; kingdom Metazoa; phylum Chordata; class Amphibia; order Anura; family Megophryidae; genus Leptobrachium; species Leptobrachium leishanense. Next base: position 253,111,134 of record CM019066.1, read on the forward strand.
GGGTCCAGACCCCAGACCCAGGGCCCAGACACTAGGGCCCAGGGCCCAGACCCCCTAGGCCCAAACCCAGGTCCCAGACCCCTAGGCCCAGACCCAGGGCCCAGACCCAGGGCCCAGGCCCCTAGGCCCAAACCCAGGACCCAAGGCCCAGACCCTGGGCCCAGACCCCCTAGGCCCAAACCCAGGGCCCAGACCCCTAAGCCCAAACCCAGGGCCCAGACCCCAAGGCCCAGACCCAGGGCCCAGACACTAGGGCCCAGGGCCCAGACCCCTAGGCCCAAACCCAGGACCCAAGGCCCAGACCCTGGGCCCAGACCCCCTAGGCCCAGACCCCTGGGCCCAAACCCAGGGCCCAGACCCCTAGGCCCAAACCCAGGACCCAGACCCAGACCCCCTAGGCCCAAACCCAGGGCCCAGACCCAGGGCCCAGACCCCTAAGCCCAAACCCAGGGCCCAGACCCCAAGGCCCAGACCCAGGGCCCAGACACTAGGGCCCAGGGCCCAGACCCTGGGCCCAGACCCCCTGGGCCCAGACCCAGGGCCCAGACCCCTAGGCCCAAACCCAGGACCCAAAGCCCAGACCCAGGGCCCAGACCCCCTAGGCCCAAACCCAGGGCCCAGACCCCTAGGCCCAAACCCAGGACCCAAGGCCCAGACCCAGGGCCCAGACCCCTAGGCCCAAACCCAGGACCCAAGGCCCAGACCCTGGGCCCAAACCCAGGGCCCAGACCCCAAGGCCCAGACCCTGGGCCAGACCCCCTGGGCCCAGACCCCCTGGGCCCAGACCCCCAGGGCCCAGACCCCCTGGGCCAGACCCCAGGGCCCAGACCCAGGGCCCAGACCCCTAGGCCCAAACCCAGGACCCAAGGCCCAGACCCAGGGCCCAGACCCTAGGGCCCAAACCCAGGCCCAGACCCCAGGGCCCAGACCCAGGCCCAGACCCAGGCCCAGACCCAGGGCCAGACCCCCTAGGCCCAAACCCAGGGCCCAGACCCTAGGGCCCAGACCCTCAGACCCCTAGCCCAAACCCAGGGCCCAGACCCAGGGCCCAGACCCCTAGGCCCAAACCCAGACCCCAGACCCCTAGGCCCAAACCCTGGGCCCAGACCCCAAGGCCCAGACCCCAAAGCCCAAATACAGACCCAGGGCCCAGACCCTAGGGTCCAGACCCCAGACCCAGGGCCCAGACACTAGGGCCCAGGGCCCAGACCCCCTAGGCCCAAACCCAGGTCCCAGACCCCTAGGCCCAGACCAGGGCCCAGACCCAGGGCCCAGGCCCCTAGGCCCAAACCCAGGACCCAAGGCCCAGACCCTGGGCCCAGACCCCTAGGCCCAAACCCAGGGCCCAGACCCCTAAGCCCAAACCCAGGGCCCAGACCCCAAGGCCCAGACCCAGGGCCCAGACACTAGGCCCAGGGCCCAGACCCCTAGGCCAAACCCAGGACCCAAGGCCAGACCCCTGGGCCCAGACCCCCTAGGCCCAGACCCCTGGGCCCAAACCCAGGGCCCAGACCCCTAGGCCAAACCCAGGACCCAGACCCAGACCCCTAGGCCCAAACCCAGGGCCCAGACCCAGGGCCCAGACCCCTAAGCCCAAACCCAGGCCCAGACCCCAAGGCCCAGACCAGGGCCCAGACACTAGGGCCCAGGCCCAGACCCTGGGCCCAGACCCCCTGGGCCCAGACCCAGGCCCAGACCCCTAGGCCCAAACCAGGACCCAAAGCCCAGACCCAGGGCCCAGACCCCCTAGGCCCAAACCCAGGGCCCAGACCCCTAGGCCCAAACCAGGACCCAAGCCCAGACCCAGGGCCCAGACCCCTAGGCCCAAACCCAGGACCCAAGGCCCAGACCCTGGGCCCAAACCCAGGCCCAGACCCCAGGGCCCAGACACTAGGGCCAGGGCCCAGACCCCAGGGCCCAGACCCAGGGCCGACCCCCAGGGCCCAGACCCAGGGCCCAGACCCCTAGGCCCAAACCAGGACCAAGGCCCAGACCCTGGGCCCAGACCCCCTAGGCCCAGACCCTGGGCCCAGACCCTGGCCCAGACCCCCTAGCCCAAACCCTAAGGTCCAGACCCCAGGGCCCAGACCCAGGGCCCAGACCCTAGGGCCCAGACCCCAGGGCCCAGACCCCTAGGCCCAGACCCAGGGCCCAGACCCAGGGCCCAGACCCCCTAGGCCCAAACCCAGGGCCCAGACCCCTAGGCCCAAACCCAGGACCCAAGGCCCAGACCCAGACCCCCTAGGCCCAAACCCAGGGCCCAGACCCCTAAGCCCAAACCCAGGGCCCAGACCCCAAGGCCCAGACCCAGGGCCCAGACACTAGGGCCCAGGGCCCAGACCCTGGGCCCAGACCCCTAGGCCCAAACCCAGGACCCAAAGCCCAGACCCCCTTGGTTCAGACCCCTGGGCCCAAACCCTAAGGCCCAGACCCAAGGCCCAGACCCAGGGCCCAGACCAAGGGCCCAGACCCCCTAGGCCCAAACCCAGGGCCCAGACCCCTAGGCCCAAACCCAGGACCCAAGGCCCAGACCCCTAGGCCCAAACCCAGGACCCAAGGCCCAGACCCTGGGCCAAACTCCCTAGGCCCAAACCCAGGGCCCAGACCCCAAGGCCCAGACCCAGGGCCCAGACACCAGGGCCCAGACCCCCAGGGCCCAGACCCAGGGCCCAGACCCCTAGGCCCAAACCCAGGACCCAAGGCCCAGACCCTGGGCCCAGACCCCCTGGGCCCAGACCCTGGGCCAGACCCCTAGGCCCAAACCCTAAGGCCCAGACCCAGGGCCCAGACCCCTAGGCCCAGACCCAGGGCCCAGACCCAGACCCTAGGGCCCAAACCCAGGGCCCAGACCCCTGGGCCCAGACCCAGGCCGAGACCCCTAGGCCCAGACCCAGGGCCAAGACCCCTAGGCCCAAACCCAGGCCCAAACCCTAAGGCCCAGACCCAAGGCCCAGACCCAGGGCCCAGACCAAGGCCCAGACCCCCTAGGCCCAAACCCAGGGCCCAGACCCCTAGGCCCAAACCCAGGACCCAAGGCCCAGACCCCTAGGCCCAAACCCAGGACCCAAGGCCCAGACCCTGGGCCCAAACCCCTAGGCCCAAACCCAGGGCCCAGACCCCAAGGCCCAGACCCAGGGCCCAGACACCAGGGCCCAGACCCCCTGGGCCCAGACCCCAGGCCCAGACCCAGGGCCCAGACCCCTAGGCCCAAACCAGGACCCAAGGCCCAGACCCTGGGCCCAGACCCTGGGCCCAGACCCCCTAGGCCCAAACCCTAAGGCCCAGACCCAGGCCCAGACCCAGGGCCCAGACCCAGGCCCAGACCCTAGGGCCCAGACCCTAGGGCCCAGACCCCTGGGCCCAGACCCCTGGGCCCAGACCCCTAGGCCCAGACCCAGGGCCCAGACCCAGGGCCCAGACCCCTAGGCCCAACCCAGGGCCCAGACCCCTAGGCCCAAACCCAGGACCCAAGGCCCAGACCCAGACCCCCTAGGCCAAACCCAGGGCCCAGACCCCTAAGCCCAGGGCCCAGACCCAAGGCCCAAACCCAGGGCCCAGACACTAGGGCCAGGGCCCAGACCCTGGGCCCAGACCCCCTGGGCCCAGACCCAGGGCCAGACCCCCTAGGCCCAAACCCAGGACCCAAAGCCCAGACCCTGGGCCCAGACCCCTAGGCCCAGACCCCTGGGCCCAAACCCTAAGGCCCAGACCCAAGGCCCAGACCCAGGGCCCAGACCAAGGGCCCAGACCCCTAGGCCCAAACCCAGGGCCCAGACCCCTAGGCCCAAACCCAGGACCCAAGGCCCAGACCTAGGCCCAACCCAGGACCCAAGGCCCAGACCCTGGGCCCAACTCCCTAGGCCCAACCCAGGGCCCAGACCCCAAGGCCCAGACCCAGGGCCCAGACACCAGGGCCCAGACACCAGGGCCCAGACCCCTGGGCCCAGACCCCAGGGCCCAGACCCAGGGCCCAGACCCCTAGGCCCAAACCCAGGACCAAGGCCCAGACCCTGGGCCCAGACCCCCTGGGCCCAGACCCTGGCCCAGACTCTGGGCCCAGACCCCCTATGCCCAAACCCTAAGGCCCAGACCCAGGGCCCAGACCCTAGGGCCCAGACCCAGGGCCCAGACCCAGACCCTAGGGCCCAAACCCAGGGCCCAGACCCCTGGGCCCAGACCCAGGGCCCAGACCCCTAGGCCCAGACCCCAGGGCCCAGACCCCTAGGCCCAAACCCAGGGCCCAAACCCTAAGGCCAGACCCCAAGGCCCAGACCCAGGCCCAGACCAGGGCCCAGACCCCCTAGGCCCAAACCAGGGCCCAGACCCCTAGGCCCAAACCCAGGACCCAAGGCCCAGACCCCTAGGCCCAAACCCAGACCCAAGGCCCAGACCCCTAGGCCCAAACCCAGGACCCAAGGCCCAGACCCTGGGCCAAACCCCCTAGGCCCAAACCCAGGGCCCAGACCCCAAGGCCCAGACCCAGGCCCAGACACCAGGGCCCAGACCCCAGGGCCCAGACCCAGGGCCCAGACCCCTAGGCCCAAACCCAGGACCCAAGGCCCAGACCCTGGCCCAGACCCCCTGGGCCCAGACCCTGGCCCAGACCCCCTAGCCCAAACCCTAAGGCCCAGACCCAGGGCCCAGACCCCTAGGCCCAGACCCAGGGCCCAGACCCAGACCCTAGGGCCAAACCCAGGGCCCAGACCCCTGGCCCAGACCCAGGCCGAGACCCCTAGGCCCAGACCCAGGGCCAAGACCCCTAGGCCCAAACCCAGGGCCCAAACCCTAAGGCCAGACCCCAAGGCCCAGACCCAGGGCCCAGACCAAGGGCCCAGACCCCCTAGGCCCAAACCCAGGGCCCAGACCCCTAGGCCCAAACCCAGGACCCAAGGCCCAGACCCCTAGGCCCAAACCCAGGACCCAAGGCCCAGACCCTGGGCCCAACCCCCTAGGCCCAAACCCAGGGCCCAGACCCCAAGGCCCAGACCCAGGGCCCAGACACCAGGGCCCAGACCCCCTGGGCCCAGACCCCAGGCCCAGACCCAGGGCCCAGACCCCTAGGCCCAAACCAGGACCCAAGGCCCAGACCCTGGGCCCAGACCCTGGGCCAGACCCCCTAGGCCCAAACCCTAAGGCCCAGACCCAGGGCCCAGACCCAGGGCCCAGACCCAGGGCCCAGACCCTAGGGCCCAGACCCTAGGGCCCAGACCCCTGGGCCCAGACCCCTGGGCCCAGACCCCTAGGCCCAGACCCAGGGCCCAGACCAGGGCCCAGACCCCCTAGGCCCAAACCCAGGGCCCAGACCCCTAGGCCCAACCCAGGACCCAAGCCCAGACCCAGACCCCCTAGGCCCAAACCCAGGCCCAGACCCCTAAGCCCAGGGCCAGACCCAAGGCCCAAACCCAGGGCCCAGACACTAGGGCCCAGGGCCCAGACCCTGGGCCCAGACCCCCTGGCCCAGACCCAGGGCCCAGACCCCTAGGCCCAAACCAGGACCCAAAGCCCAGACCCTGGGCCAGACCCCCTAGGCCCAGACCCCTGGGCCCAAACCCTAAGGCCCAGACCCAAGGCCCAGACCCAGGGCCCAGACCAAGGGCCCAGACCCCTAGGCCCAAACCCAGGGCCCAGACCCCTAGGCCCAAACCCAGGACCCAAGGCCCAGACCTAGGCCCAAACCAGGACCAAGGCCCAGACCCTGGGCCCAAACTCCCTAGGCCCAAACCCAGGGCCCAGACCCCAAGGCCCAGACCCAGGGCCCAGACACCAGGGCCCAGACACCAGGGCCCAGACCCCCTGGGCCCAGACCCCCAGGGCCCAGACCCAGGGCCCAGACCCCTAGGCCCAAACCCAGGACCCAAGGCCCAGACCCTGGGCCCAGACCCCCTGGCCCAGACCCTGGCCCAGACTCTGGGCCCAGACCCCCTATGCCCAAACCCTAAGGCCCAGACCCAGGGCCCAGACCCTAGGGCCAGACCCCAGGGCCCAGACCCAGACCCCTAGGCCCAAACCCAGGGCCCAGACCCCTGGGCCCAGACCCCAGGGCCCAGACCCCTAGGCCCAGACCCCAGGGCCCAGACCCCTAGGCCCAAACCCAGGGCCCAAACCTAAGGCCCAGACCCAGGGCCCAGACCAGGGCCCAGACCCAGGGCCCAGACCCCTAGGCCCAGACCCTAGGGCCCAGACCCCTGGGCCCAGACCCCTGGGCCCAGACCCCTAGGCCCAGACCCAGGGCCCAGACCCAGGGCCCAGACCCCCTAGGCCCAAACCCAGGGCCCAGACCCCTAGGCCCAAACCCAGGACCCAAGGCCCAGACCCAGACCCCCTAGGCCCAAACCCAGGGCCCAGACCCCTAAGCCCAGGGCCCAGACCCCAAGGCCCAAACCCAGGGCCCAGACACTAGGGCCCAGGGCCCAGACCCTGGGCCCAGACCCCCTGGGCCCAGACCCAGGGCCCAGACCCCTAGGCCCAAACCAGGACCCAAAGCCCAGACCCTGGGCCCAGACCCCCTAGCCCAGACCCTGGGCCCAAACCCTAAGGCCCAGACCCAAGGCCCAGACCCAGGGCCAGACCAAGGGCCCAGACCCCCTAGGCCCAAACCCAGGGCCCAGACCCCTAGGCCCAAACCCAGGACCAAGGCCCAGACCCCTAGGCCCAAACCCAGGACCCAAGGCCCAGACCCTGGGCCCAAACTCCCTAGGCCCAAACCCAGGGCCCAGACCCCAAGGCCCAGACCAGGGCCCAGACACCAGGGCCCAGACACCAGGGCCCAGACCCCTGGGCCCAAACCCAGGGCCCAGACCCAGGGCCCAGACCCAGGCCCAAACCCAGGACCCAAGGCCCAGACCCTGGGCCCAGACCCCCTGGGCCCAGACCCTGGGCCCAGACTCTGGGCCCAGACCCCCTATGCCCAAACCCTAAGGCCCAGACCCAGGGCCCAGACCTAGGGCCCAGACCCAGGGCCCAGACCCAGACCCTAGGGCCCAAACCCAGGGCCCAGACCCCTGGGCCCAGACCCCAGGGCCCAGACCCCTAGGCCCAGACCCCAGGGCCCAGACCCCTAGGCCCAAACCCAGGGCCCAAACCCTAAGGCCCAGACCCAAGGCCCAGACCCTGGGCCCAGACCAGGGCCCAGACCCCTAGGCCCAAACCCAGGGCCCAGACCCCTAGGCCCAAACCCAGGACCCAAGGCCCAGACCCCTAGGCCAAACCCAGGACCCAAGGCCAGACCCCTAGGCCCAAACCCAGACCCCAAGGCCCAGACCCTGGGCCAAACCCCTAGGCCCAAACCCAGGGCCCAGACCCCAAGGCCCAGACCCAGGGCCCAGACACCAGGGCCCAGACCCCTGGGCCCAGACCCCAGGGCCCAGACCCAGGGCCAGACCCCTAGGCCCAAACCCAGGACCCAAGGCCCAGACCCTGGGCCCAGACCCCCTGGGCCCAGACCAGGGCCCAGACCCTGGCCCAGACCCCTAGGCCCAAACCCTAAGGCCCGGACCCAGGGCCCAGACCCTAGGGCCCAGACCCAGGGCCCAGACCCAGACCCTAGGGCCCAGACCCCAGGGCCCAGACCCCTAGGCCCAGACCCAGGGCCCAGACCCCTAGGCCCAAACCCAGGGCCCAAACCCAGGGCCCAGACCCCTAGGCCCAGACCCAGGGCCCAGACCCCAAAGCCCAAATACAGACCCAGGGCCCAGACCCTAGGGTCCAGACCCCATACCCAGGGCCCAGACCCCAAGACCCAGACCCTAGGGCCCAGACCCCAAGGCCTAGACCCAGGGCCCAGACCCTAGGACCCAGACCCCAAGGCCCAGGGACCAGACCCAGAGACCAGGGCCCAGGCTAGACCCCAGGGCCCAGACCTCAGGGACCAGACCCCAAGGCCCAGTCCCAGGGCCCAGACCCAGACCCAAAGGCCATCATACACAGCCCGTTTCTGTGAGATTTTATTGCTGTGGATTCTGTGATATGTTCAGACACACCGCTCATTACTGTGAGTTTTATTGCTGTGGATACTGTGATAAGCTAATACACAATGCACATTACAGGGAGTTTTATTGCTGTGGTGCTATGTTATGTCCTTTTTTTTGAAGGGGGAGAAAAGCTGTTAGAGGTTGAGGGGGGGGGCCCTGGGGGGGCCCCATCGTGAGGTTTAGTAAGGGGCCCCATCATTTCTGATGGCTGCCCTGATTACTTTTCTATGTAAGCTACATCCTAATTTCAGCTAATATCTACTATTTAGGTTCAAGTGAACCAATATTCTGAACAAGATGGCCGCCTGGCTCAAGATGCCGGCCTTCTTCTCACCTGAGTCCCTTTCAATACTTCCCATATACCCCTGTATTCTACTACCTATTCGCCTCTCTATTCCTCCATACCAGAATTTAGGGTCATGATTAGGATTATTTTTAGGGTTTGGTGTAGGTTTGCTATTTCTGCCTGTTTTACGACTAGGGTTAAGCTTATTTTCAGAGATAGGATTAGAAATGGACAATGAGGAACAAAGAACAAATGTATAATAAATTGCAAATTATGAGTAAAAGGAAATAAGAGACCATTTCAATTTTAAATAAAAAAGTAAAAAATAAATAAATAAAAGAAATGTCATTTTTGAAACATTAATATCTTTCTACCCTCATTCACATAAAGATATGCCTACACTAGAGAGGCGCAGTCATAGGAGTCAGATTTTCACAGTTTCACCTGTTAGTGAGGCCAGAGGCACCTAGGGGGCATGGAACAAGGAGTTGTTACTCCAAGCAGCCCTGACGTGGCTGACATTACTAACAGAACAGAAAAATAGCAGGACCTCAGGCGAAGAGCAGTGCTGGTAGGAATATCACGTTTATTAGGGGGAAGCATCCCCACAAGTATCAATGACGTTTCGGCCTAGTGGCCTTAATCTAGTCTGACATTACTGACTGCTGAACACTGACGAAAAAAGCCAATCAGCCGTCAAACTCTGCTGAACTGAGGGTAAAGATAAAAAATAAAAATAATCAATTTTAAAAAAGGCGTTTCAAACAAAAAAGTGAATGAAAATATTCAAAAAGGTCCTATAAATAACAATAAAAAGGTCTGTTACAGAATAAAATAAATGGCATTTAAGAACAAACTGGAATAAAAAAAATTGCCTAAAAAATCCAGGAAAATGCCTAAAAAAGCTCTAAATAAATAAATGAAAAGGCTTTTTTGCTGCAAATGAAAAAATAAACGGTTGAATAAAAAAATGCTACAAAATGGTAATTTATTTTTACATTGAAACCTATGGGATTCGCCTGTTTAGACCTGTTGAACTAAAGCACCGAAAATCTGGATATTTAGCCAACACTTTGGTGCAGTTTGTCATTCTCTGAATAGATTAATCATTGCATTTTTATGGGGAATTTCACTGCTGCCATATTGTGGCAACCTGAGGCAAACTGCACCGTATTTCGCTGGCAATAATTTGCGAATTGACAGCTTTCTGAATAGCTGAATTGCCACGAAATTGCACCGCACAGTGAAATTCACAATTCAGTGCAAATCGGTGGCAAGTTCGGCACTCTATGAGTAACCCCTAATGCGTTATTACGCATTGGTTCATCGAAAACCTAAACAGCTGCACTGCTGTGAGGGTCGCAGGGGGCCCTTTGTAACCCTGTGTCTCGGATGTTTACACCACACAAGATCAAGTGAGGTGTCACTGGAAAGGTCAGACGTCAGTGCGCACATGCTCGGTGACATCAAACACGCAATGGACCGTCGGCTGCATGAATGGCTTTGCCAGCTGGCAGCCCATGTGTGAGGACGCTGCAGTCTGCCATTTAACTGGGGTCTGACAATGACAATTTTAGTAGTAATTCTATATTGTCATGAAACCTGATTCCCTATTTGTTTTCCCCCTATGTTTTTACTTCAAATGGATTAGTCCACGCCCCCTGTCTAACTCACATAGTTAGTTTGCCCCAGCCCTATTTTCCTCTTTAGAAAGCTTCTCTTCCTGTCAGCAGGGTCGGATTACGATCTCTATGGACCTCAAGCTGAATATTTTGGTTGGCTTTTTTTTTAAATTTAATGAAATGAAAACATATTTTAGTTTATTTAATAGTGCAGATACGGGTATATGTATCTAACCAGGCAGATACTGTACAGGAGGGGTGGGGTCACGCCTATTCCCCGATGGGGCGGCTGCAACCACCAAATGCATCCAGCCCAACAACATGTGTAAAACATAACAAAGAAAAAAATGTCATCTGCGCTAATTACCATTATACCGTGTGAAACTAAACACAATTAGAGGTTTGGTTTCTTATCAATGGCCATTATAAGATAAAGCTCGCCCGCCAAACGTCAAGGCACCTCTATGAGGGCGAGTCCTATCCAAAATTGAAACCACAGGCTGCTGCATAGCAAACCATACCTGCTCATGCTGCTTGTCAACAGGCAGATACTGTGTCAGTAAATTTCCATTCAGATTAGGGATGTGCATTTCGTTTTTTTCGGTGCTTCGGACTCGTCCGATGTTCCGAATCGGATCGGCAACAAAATACACAACATCCAAAATAATTTCCGATACGAAACAAAATAATTTCGAAATAATAATTATTTCGTATGAACGTGAAATTTGTAGAATCGCAAGTCATTTTCGTTCCATTCGTGATTTCGGTTCAATTGCTGATTCCGTAATTTCGATCAAATTCGATAGTTCATATCAAATTCGAAAGTTGATCCATTTGATAATTCATTTCAAATTCGATAGTTGCAGCATTTGAATCCTCACACTGCCGGGCAGCACCTCTACAGTGTGGCTCAGCAGTGAAAGGGTTAAAAAGTTTTGTTTTTTTTTTACTTTTTTCATTGTTTCCTGGTCCCCAGGGCAGTACCCGGATCACCATACACCTTTTATGGTCAATATCTTTCATATATGCACTCTTGGAGGGCACTTTAATTTTCAAACTTTTGAGCCCCATTGACTTGCATTGTGTTCAAATTCGAACTTTTTCAGATGTTCGAGTTCGAACCGAACACGGGGGTGTTCGGCCCACCACTACTCTACAGTATAATAATGCAGCATATGATTCCGCACAGTGTGCGGATTCAGGTGCTGCCCGGCAGTGTGAGGATTCATATGCTGCAATAATTATACTGTAGAGGTGCTGCCCGACAGTGTGCAGAATCATATGCTGCAATAATTATACTGTAGAGGTGCTGCCCAGCAGTGTGCGGAATCATATGCTTCAGTAATTATACTGTAGAGGTGCTGCCTGGCTGTGTGTGGAATCATACGCTGCATTATTATACTGTAGAGGTGCTGCCCGGCAGTGTGAGGATTCATATGCTGCAATAATTTATATTTTTTGTAATTCTTTATTTATAGAATTATAACAGAGTCTCACGTACTCAAACGAGTTGACGACCACACAGGGCCTGCAAAATCGCATGCAATAACAAGTTACAACAGGATAAAGGAGGGGTCAGGACTGCTCCAGATAAGCAAAAGCACCCTAAGCGAGAAAAAAAGAAAAGGGGAGGACAAGTGAAGGGAGGTAGGGGAGGGGAAGCAGATAGGGGAGGGGGGGGGGCGGGAAGGAGGTGGGTGGCAATGGGTGGGGAGGGCTTAGGAGGGGAGCTCCTCACAGCCAAATTCTCAAAACGTAGGCGTGAGAGCATATATGAGGAAAAATCTGTAATCCAATGGCACGGGTATTTAACAGCTAGGGCAAGCAAAATGACTAACAATGGTAAAATAGGGAGTAAATCAAAAAGTGGGGATTCTGTCCAATCCCAAAAAAAACCAAACAAAAAAATAAGCGAACGAGACCCAGGCGGATCTGAAAATAAGAATAGAGGTGGTGGAGTGTCTCAGCCCAGCCAGGCGTCTGACGGGCCTGATGAAATGCCCGCAGCTGCGAGGTCGTCCCAAGCCGTCTCGGGAGCAGTAACCGTGTACAGTATGTTATCGTGGGTCACCACTAGCCAGGCCCCAGCGGTAACGGATCCACTTACTACGTAGAACGGCCGTCGCATCCCGAAACCTTCGACGGGCCATCAGGGTCAAAAACGGGAGGTCATAGTAAAGTGCCAACGTTGCTTCTTCAAACTGCACATAGTCCCGGGCTCCAGGGGAAGACATAATCTTCGCTTTCATCGCAACGTTGCGGAATACAACTACCACATCTCCAGGAGCCCCTCTAGGTGCTGCTGCCGCCTTCCGGATCCAAAATGCTGCTCCAATCAACTCGGGTGTGGTAGGGGGTAATCCAGAGACCTGGAGTGCAAGCCAGGTATCGTATGGCAGCAGATCGTCTGCCATAACAGTGTCCGGGATGCCTCTGACCCGGACATTTCGGCGACGGTGTCGCGACTCCAAAGTTTCCACTGATCGAGTCAGGGTTGCCACCAGAGAGCGGAGGGTGACCAATTGGTCAGAAAGGTGAGACTGCTCCAAAGCTACCTCGTCTGTCTTCCCTCGCACCTCCGTCACCTGCGCTCGAATCACCTCCACCTCCGCTCGAACTGCTGCCACCTCTGGTCTCCACATTCCCCTTATCTCCTCCAGAATCCTACGAAGGTCCCCCTTCGTAGAGGGAAGACCGCCATCCTCCTCCGCAGTCTGGGTAACGGTATCAGATCCAGGGGGTCCCGCTGTAGCTCCCGGAGCTCCGGGGGAGAGCCATTGCGCGCCGCGGCCTCATTGTATTCAGCAGAAGGTAGCTGTTCCTCCTCCGAGTCTCCCTCCGAGAGGTCACGTGCGGCCGCCAAGACCTTCGAGGTCGCCACCAGCGCAGCCTTCCATTTTTTTGTGCCCGTTTTTTAGCGGCTGCAGTAAGAGGAAGCGACCCTAGCGACTGGGATTGCGGGGTAATCCAGGTCACACCAGCTCCATCTCCCTGAGGCCAGGAGGAGTCCTCACTTTCTGAAGATTCATATCCGGAAGGGAAAGTGCATGAGGCCATCGCTTTTCGGGAGACCGGGCCCTCGGCCATCAAATCCCTTATGTCTCTCTGTCCATGGCCGCTATTCTGGCTAGAGCGTTGGGCCAATTTCTTATCCATTGAACCAGCAAGATGGCACAGGGAAGCACTGCCAATCCACACCAGTTCTTCCAAGATGGCTGGGTGTAGTAGGCCCAAAGTGTAGGCCCCAACCCTCCGGGACAGAGACACACCACCGGGTGTGCAGGGTGAGAGGAATCAGACCCACCAGGTTTTGCCGGGTAGTCCAGGAACAGCGGGGAGCAGTCTTGGGGCAAAGCGAGCGGTAAAAAACAGCCAAGTATTATTAATAGAGCAGGAGCTCTGCAAGACACAACCGCTCGCTAATGCAGCTAGCCACGCCCCTATCATGCTGCAATAATTATACTGTAGAGGTGCTGCCCAGCAGTGTGCAGATTCATATGCTGCATCAACTTACATTTTTTTTTCATTTAAATCATTTAATTTGTTCTGTTTTTTTTTTTTTTTAGTTTCAGATAATTTTGTTCAGCTTTTTTTCCGTTTTAAAACATTTTGTTCTGGTTTTTACTTTTAAAGTCAGACCATTTGGGTCAGTATTTTTGCGTTTTTTAAATCGTTTTGGTAATTTTTTTCCCTTTCATACCATCTTAAAATGATTATAGTTGTGCATTGCATATTTATAAGAAAAAAAGGATCTTTCATAAAAAGATAGAATCGGCAGAATTACCGTATCGACTGAAATACCATTCATCTAAGTCAAAACGAATAGACCCTTTGAAACGAAGAGAACAGATGATCCGAAGAGACTGAAAATTTTCGATATCACGAAAAAAAGTCGATACGAAAAAACAAGCCGAAACAAAAATCGGCCGAAACGAAAATCGGCCGAAACGAAACGAAAATTTTAAAAACCCCAACGAGCCGAACCGGGGGAAAAAAAAAAGTGCGCATCCCTAATTCAGATCAATAATTTGCAGGGTTTAATTTTTTTTTTCCACATTTTATCATCCAAACCTTTGTGGTTATATATTCTATAGAGAATTCTTCTTAAAACAAATGAAATGGGAACTTGTTACAATTATATATTTTGGTGGTGTTTTTATATATTTTGATGGTGTTTAATGAATAATATGACTATGTATAAAACACTGACTTTGATCCCAGCGTGGGAAATGAGAATGGGAGTAATGGCAGTGGTATTGCTTATTTTATACATGAAAAATGGACAATGCTATCGTTTTGGAACTAAAAAATAAGTAAATAAAAAAGTTTTTCTTGTTTTGTTTTCTTTTAGATTTTACATGGTCACGTTTGGTATCAATGCAAAGGCCAGACTCTGACCTGTCCAATGACACCTCTCTTGACCTTGTGAGGTGTAAAGATTAGAGTGACGCAGGGTTCCAAAGTCCCCCCCAGTGCACTTCGCTGCAGTGCGGCAGTTTAGGTTTTTGATGTAACAATTTGTAATAACGGATTGTGCCATCACCTCCACACTTGAGATAGTGAGTTAGTACAGCATCATTGTTCCCTTGATAATTGAAAAGTGAAAAATATTGCGGAAAGGAAATATTGCGGAAGGAAAAAATAAAGAAATATTTATTATTTTAATTTTATTGTTACATAAAACTAACGCCGGCGACACCAGACAGCGGTGTAGCAAGGCTCTGGATATGGTAAAAGCCCCTATGAGCAGAGATACCGCTCTTAACTGTAATAATAACAGGAGCGAACAGCAAGGATACACAAGAGAACTTTGCACAACACTGGAAAGCAGCTCTACTCTGAAAGACCGGTTTTTAGAATAGCCAGATCTGCTGTAAAGAAAAATAATACAGTAGCGCCGTGCAGAATCTGGACACACAGGGCATACAGATGAATACAGGAATGTGCATGAGTACATATAACAATGGTACAGACAAGGAGTATCCACAAGAAATGTCAAGAAAAGCCAGGAGTCATTAACCAGAACGTGTACCTTATACTGAAGCCAGGGATCCAGAACCAGAAGATAAGTCAGCCAAGAAAAAGGGTCAGAACCAGGTAATCTGCACACATATAAACAGCAAACCAAATACAGCAACAGACAGAACAGAAAACTGAATAACACAGGAAAATAAATCAGGAACACGGTAACAGAGAGAATAAACAGACGGGGAACTAGACCAAAAATAACTAGGATAAAATATACAAACTATGACTGGGAATACACAGCAAAGAGCTCAGAACACAGACTGGATAATGGCAGGCTGGAACAATGAAACAGCGATGGGATATGGGCCCATCGCTTTAAATAGGGAGGGGATCAGGACAATGATAAGCAGGTGAACATACAGACTGTTACATCCTCAGTCCCTGCTATGCTTCCTGGGGGGTCTGGGCAAGGTTCGGTGCCAAGGGCTGGTCGAGTGCCAGCACCAGGTAATGGCCGAGCGGCGTACGAGGGGGCGGGGCCTGGCGTGGTCATGAGGAGCTGCCGGGTTTAAAACAGGTCGCGAGGAGTTGCCTCGTTGCCCTGACGGGGAGTTCTGTTCCCGCATCGCTAAGCTGATTCTATTGTTGATTTTGTTGCCGACCCATTTCTGTATACAATTCCTGCTCCTGATTTGACCTGGCTTGTATTTGACCATTCTGTTGCTGCTACGATTTACGATCGCCAGTGTTGTGTTTTGGTGGTTTAATCCCATGTTTGCCGCTGGGGCTTTCACTTGTTACTTGGGTTTTGTCCCATCTCGTCTTGGGGTATCGCCTGTGGCCTAATTAGGTTACTATACCCGACCAAGGGCTCATGATTCTTTGCCACGAACTTATGTGAAAACCGTGATCGAAAAATATTGTTTATGTTCAGCATATGTTCATTGTGCTCAAACCAACAAGTATACTCGATACTGTACCAGCTGTAGACCCCTGTGTGTCAGTCACCTCTGATAATTATAAGGTACCGTTGACCTGCTCTAGCTTATCAGAGAATGCTAAATCTGCACAGTTTCTGACTGCCCTGCAGTCTGTACAATTCATTTACTGTCTGAAGTATCTTTGTGTTTCTGAACGTGCTCTAAGTTGTCTAAGTAGCAACTCAGTTTTTTTCTCATACTCCCTGACTTTAGAGTATAAGTCTGTGTATACCAAGTATTGTGTAAACGTCAAGCAGATATTTCGGTCCTTAAAGATTTCAACCTCGCTACTCCTGGGTGAGCGCTACTGCGCCCGTTACACAGATGCAAACCAATTAACCCCTGGGCTGCTACCCAGGGAAAGCAGGGGGAGAGGGCTGGAGTGACGAAACGTGACAAAAACCTGGTCATGTTTGGTATCGTTGGAAAGGCCATGCTCTGGTGTTAAAAAAATTGACAAACAATGACAGAGCCTGGGGCAACTGTCCCTTTTGCCCTGCATTAAAAACAGCCCTGGATCCCCTATTGGTAAATGGCGAATCTATTCTATTTGCTGACAGTGCTGGCCCTCATATGACCCTGTAGCTGCTATAGAGTTGGAGATATAGGGGTCCAACTGCCCATCAATGCAGCCATTGTTATCCTTTCTCTCTGCCTATTCTGGGACATGGGCCTGGAGCTGCTGTTCCATCTGCCCCTATGTTAATCCAGCCCTGCCTGTCTGTCTTCCACAGAGGCATGTAAGTGAAGATTCTGATCTGTACTGGGTAATTGCATCCGTTTTTTACCATCCTCCCATAACAAGTGTAGCGCTGTGTTTAAATCTTACTGTGGCAGTACCTATGTTTGGCCACCGGAGGGAGACAAGCGCGATCAGAGACACTGAACTTTGGGACTACATTTCCCAGCGTGCTTTGCAAACAGATAGGAAGTGGGTAGAACACAGACGCTGTACATCCTGAGCCTCGTGGAGAACGCGCCAGAGCGCGCCAGGGAGTGCAAGGAAGAGGACGCAGTGCTGCAGAGTGGAACCGTGACTAGACCGGAGCGCAAGTGTGGCCTATCAGGAATCGACTGGGGTTATCCTGCCTTGCCAGAAGGAGCCTTACCCACTGACCATCATCACCACCAAGTGTATTCCAGACAAGCTGAGGACCCCGAGTAAGGAGTACCGCAAGTCCAACGGATGGGAGAGCAGGCGGTAGCTGGACAAGTCCGGGCCGGAGCACAGAGAGACTGAATATCGATCCAACAGCCGGTATCCCAGCGCGGAGACAAGCGGAGAGACGTCCTGGGTCAGCGGAGCCTTGGTGATCAGCGGATGGGTGAGAGGCCTCCAAGGCCGTTTCCACAAAAGTTCAAGCACGCTGTTGTTTATTTCTGAAACCCACAGGGCCCCAACTTGACTAGTCGAAGACATCACTTAAAAGATTCACTGGCCAGTTGAATAGTACCCGGGTACCATAACACACACATACACTCACAATTCGGGACTTAACCTGTTCGGGACTCACTCCCTAAAATCCAAAAAAAAGGGAAAAGATTCGCATCTTATTTTATTTTCCGCTGCGCGTTTCTCGTAATTACGAAGCATTGTATTTTTCTGCTCGGTCGCGTTTTTTTCAGAAATACCCCTGCGCGTTTACCGCAATACGAAATACTGTAAATATATCTACGAACACCGTGTCTTATTTTATGCCTTTTACTTCAGTAAACTATATAATTTATAAAATCCACAACGGTGCTGGAGTATATTTATTCCCTAGTGCGGGGAGACTGACCCGTGGTTCATTTTCAGCGGCTCCTCCGGGAGTGAGCGCTACACGTGGGGGCTCGTTTCCGGGATCCAGTCTCTGGAAAAACCGCATCTAAAGGGTTAAATATGGATCCAGACACTGTTGCCGAATGGTGTGAGGAGCACAGTAGTCAGTTAGAATGTTGTATAGTCATGGATATTCCCGCAGACACTTGGGCCGAAGATCAGATTCGCCAGGCCGTGGCCGTGCTGACACCAGACCATCGGGGGTTAATTCTGGACATTAAAAAGAACACAGATACCTCTCACACGTATGTTCTTTTTGAATGGAGAAAGGGTGTTCCAGTATGTTTTCAGGGCGCGAGCATGAAGCTGACCGATGAGGTGGAAGTCCAACTGATTCAGCCAAGTGCGCCACGTGGCGAATCTGCAAGTGTTCCCACGCCCAGTCCGTTGGCCATGATCGGGCCTGAATTCATAGTGGCTATTGGAGATTTGCTGGCTAAGTGTCAGAGAACAAGCCCTCCGCACACTAACTTCGGTTATCGACGGTTGAGAAATTTTACAGGAAACGTACCAACTCCGGCGGGAGAAGAAACCTTTGAGGAATGGGTAGAACAGGCGATGCAGGCTCTGGATGAGTGGGACGTCCCTGAAGCCCAGAAAAAGCAAAGGATCACCGAGAGCTTAAAAGGACCTGCGTCAGAAGCGGTGAGAAACCTAAAACTGAGTAGAAAAGACTGTACTGCTTTAGATTATTTAAACGTTTTGGAGGAAGTTTTTGGGCGAACAGAAAAGGCTGCAGAGCTTGTGTATCAGTACGAACACACCTATCAGCGGAAAAGTGAGAGAATGACCGAATACATGAGGCGCCTAGATAAGATTCTGCACCAGATACTCCTCAAGAAAGGGGCCGAGCCGGCCGAAGTGGATAAGATCCGAATAAAGCAGATCCTGAGGGGCTCTCAACCTCTAGATCCAGTGATGCTGCAGCTGAGAAGCAGGGCAGGTAATCAGGAACTGAAGTACCTGGAACTGATCCGAGCTGTTAGAGAGGAGGAGGCTCTACTGGAGGAAAAATCCTTCAGGCGAGGGGAAAGGGCTTACGCACAACCTGTAAGGCATAACGACGGTCTGCAGCCTGAAAGCGATTCACTGGATACTTACGGGTCCGACGTGGACGAGCAAGAGCACCTGACCGCTTTTAAATCCACAGAGAGGGCTGCCAAAGAATTACACCTCTCTGAACATGGTGAGTTGCACAAAACTGTTAAGAAAGTACAGGAAGCTCAAGCTGAATTGCAGCAGGCGCACGCGGAACTGTGCCGAGTGTTTGTCACGGAATGGCCCAGCACCCTCAGCCAGGGGCGGTGCATAGTGGCACTCATACCCATGGACACTTAGGTGCTGTGGGACCCACGGAGTTTTAAGTACTTTTTATTTTAGATGTGGATTTGTGTGTGGTGTAATAAAGTGTCCCCCGTTGGTATTGTGAAATGTAATTCCTTTGTCTGCCTCGCCCGCCGCCATTTTCTGATCGCCTCGTGGTTCTGATCAGAATACTCGGATCGTAAAATGGCGAATCGGCAACTCCCCGATTCGTAACGGCCAATACGAATCGGGGCCCGGGTGCCTCCTGCCAGCGAGGGCCAATGGGACTTGTGTGGGCGGGCAGGGATTCCCATTGTATTCATAATTGTGTAAAGTTGATAAATGTATGTGATGTGAATAATAAACTCAGATTTACCAGTGCATCCAGCCTCGTCTGATGACTTTTATTCTCCGCCGCATTATACTGTCTGAGCACCCCACGAGGTCTCAGGGTGCGGTGTCCAGCTTACGTTCCGAGCAGTTCGAGGTGAGATCCGAACCGAAGGCGCGGACCGCGTACCGCGCTTCGGTATACCAAGTGAGTGGTGATCAGATCCGAAGATTCCCCCCGGCCCGTAAGATCCGAAAAGTCCTCCGTTTAAAGATCCGAATATTCTCCGTTTAAAGATCCGAATATTCCTCCACTTAAGATCCGAATATTCCTCCGCGGCAGATCCGATCTCCGTATTCGGCCGGCCGCTCCACAGACGTCCCACACCCACAAGGTCAGTGAACCAGCTGCTCGAGACGCTGAGTACCGTGTTGCTCAGTGGTCGGGCTGGTTCTACGCAGGGGTCCCCCCACCGCCCGCTAACCCTTCCCCAGGGTCCAGGCCGCACGAGACGCCGAGTGCCGCGTCACTCGGTAGTCGGGCCAGCGGTAAGCGCCGGGGGGCACGCAGATAGAGCACACCCGCAGGCGGACAACATCCCATTCCGTCATAGTGTTGATGAAGGTGACAGAGATGCAGGCCGAGATGCAGAAGTTCCTCACAGGCATGCAGACAACCGGAGTTGCTGTGGCGTCTAGCCAAGGTCCTTTAACTGAATCACAACAGGCGACTGCGTCTCCACTTTAAAAAGAGATGTTTTTGTTGAGGAGAAATGGGCCACTTCCGCGCACAATGCAAAGACCGAAAGCCTGAGAAGAATAGAGTTGATGAGTTGTTGAACGCCTTGAAAGAACTGTTATCTACCTCACCGGCGGGAAACGCCATAGGGCGCCAGTGAAGGAGCAACCTAGGTGCCCGAAGATTGAACCCCGCTCCAAAAATCAAGCCAGGGCTAGGAGGGCGAGAGGGCCCAAAGTCCGACCAACTGCTGAGCCTGCCAGGACTGAAAGAGTTACTCCCTTAGCATCCGGACCTACGTCATGGGGAAGCAATGCACACCCAAAACCTACACGGGCCAAGAAGAAGGCCAGGGTACAGCAAACTGGGTCTAAATGTCCTGATACCGCCACCAAGTTTCCTGATCAACTGATAGGTCCTTCTCCTATTGTGCCAATCCAAGTGGAGGGAGTCTACACGAAAGCCCTGTTGGATTCAGGGGCTCAAGTGACACTGATCTACCGAGACTTCTATGAGAAACATTTGAAGCACATTCCTCTACAGAAATTGAAGGACCTGGAAATCTGGGGTATCGGAACTGAGAAACTCCCCTATGACGGGTACCTACAGGTGAAATTGGAGATCGGGTCCGAAGTCATCGGACAGTCCGGAGGTTGTGATGCATTGGCCATTGTGTGTCCTCGACCCTCAGGTGCAAACAGGAGTTCCATGATAGTGGGGACGAATACTGATTTGGTGCGGCGTCTTCTGACACCTATCGTATTGGAAGAAGGTTCTACTCAGGGAGTACACCCGATGTTACGTCCGGTCTATCAGAGGATGGTCGAAGTTGCCGCCGCTCCAAAAATAAGTGAGTATGGGCGCGACGCCATTTTTTCTGTATTTATGTATATCATGCTTGTAACACCAGTCCGTCGTTCTGCAGCTGTTCCTCTTTCCATGTTTTTGTTTTGGATCCCAAATGGGAAGTGCTTGGTGCGTGTATAAATAAAACCCACCATCTTTGTCTCTCCTTGCTGAAAAGCAGCTGGAGGGGCTTGGAGCTGCTCAGTAGAGCGGCCTTTTGGTTACAATTGTTAGGTACCCACTCTAAAGAGGTGCCTTGAAGTGGCGAGTGGGCTTACGTTGCAATGGCCATTGAAACAAACAAAACCTCATTTTTGTTGTACATGGAACACATAGGAATGAGCGCAGATGACACTCTTCTTCCTTGTTATGTTTTATACATTGACTGGGCTGTTACTCCTGGCAGTTGCCGCCGCTCCAAAAATAAGTGAGTATGGCGCGACGCCATTTTTTCTGTATTTATGTATATCATGCTTGTAACACCAGTCCGTCGTTCTGCAGCTGTTCCTCTTTCCATGTTTTTGTTTTGGATCCCAAATGGGAAGTGCTTGGTGCGTGTATAAATAAAACCCACCATCTTTGTCTCTCCTTGCTGAAAAGCAGCTGGAGGGGCTTGGAGCTGCTCAGTAGAGCGGCCTTTTGGTTACAATTGTTAGGTACCCACTCTAAAGAGGTGCCTTGAAGTGGCGAGTGGGCTTACGTTGCAATGGCCATTGAAACAAACAAACCTCATTTTTGTTGTACATGGAACACATAGGAATGAGCGCAGATGACACTCTTCTTCCTTGTTATGTTTTATACATTGACTGGGCTGTTACTCCTGGCAGTTGCCGCCGCTCCAAAAATAAGTGAGTATGGGCGCGACGCCATTTTTTCTGTATTTATGTATATCATGCTTGTAACACCAGTCCGTCGTTCTGCAGCTGTTCCTCTTTCCATGTTTTTGTTTTTGGATCCCAAATGGGAAGTGCTTGGTGCGTGTATAAATAAAACCCACCATCTTTGTCTCTCCTTGCTGAAAAGCAGCTGGAGGGGCTTGGAGCTGCTCAGTAGAGCGGCCTTTTGGTTACAATTGTTAGGTACCTACTCTAAAGAGGTGCCTTGAAGTGGCGAGTGGGCTTACGTTGCAATGGCCATTGAAACAAACAAAACCTCATTTTTGTTGTACATGGAACACATAGGAATGAGCGCAGATGACACTCTTCTTCCTTGTTATGTTTTATACATTGACTGGGCTGTTACTCCTGGCAGTTGCCGCCGCTCCAAAAATAAGTGAGTATGGGCGCGACGCCATTTTTTCTGTATTTATGTATATCATGCTTGTAACACCAGTCCGTCGTTCTGCAGCTGTTCCTCTTTCCATGTTTTTGTTTTGGATCCCAAATGGGAAGTGCTTGGTGCGTGTATAAATAAAACCCACCATCTTTGTCTCTCCTTGCTGAAAAGCAGCTGGAGGGGCTTGGAGCTGCTCAGTAGAGCGGCCTTTTGGTTACAATTGTTAGGTACCCACTCTAAAGAGGTGCCTTGAAGTGGCGAGTGGGCTTACGTTGCAATGGCCATTGAAACAAACAAAACCTCATTTTTGTTGTACATGGAACACATAGGAATGAGCGCAGATGACACTCTTCTTCCTTGTTATGTTTTATACATTGACTGGGCTGTTACTCCTGGCAGTTGCCGCCGCTCCAAAAATAAGTGAGTATGGCGCGACGCCATTTTTTCTGTATTTATGTATATCATGCTTGTAACACCAGTCCGTCGTTCTGCAGCTGTTCCTCTTTCCATGTTTTTGTTTTGGATCCCAAATGGGAAGTGCTTGGTGCGTGTATAAATAAAACCCACCATCTTTGTCTCTCCTTGCTGAAAATCAGCTGGAGGGGCTTGGAGCTGCTCAGTAGAGCGGCCTTTTGGTTACAATTGTTAGGTACCCACTCTAAAGAGGTGCCTTGAAGTGGCGAGTGGGCTTACGTTGCAATGGCCATTGAAACAAACAAAACCTCATTTTTGTTGTACATGGAACACATAGGAATGAGCGCAGATGACACTCTTCTTCCTTGTTATGTTTTATACATTGACTGGGCTGTTACTCCTGGCAGTTGCCGCCGCTCCAAAAATAAGTGAGTATGGGCGCGACGCCATTTTTTCTGTATTTATGTATATCATGCTTGTAACACCAGTCCGTCGTTCTGCAGCTGTTCCTCTTTCCATGTTTTTGTTTTGGATCCCAAATGGGAAGTGCTTGGTGCGTGTATAAATAAAACCCACCATCTTTGTCTCTCCTTGCTGAAAAGCAGCTGGAGGGGCTTGGAGCTGCTCAGTAGAGCGGCCTTTTGGTTACAATTGTTAGGTACCCACTCTAAAGAGGTGCCTTGAAGTGGCGAGTGGGCTTACGTTGCAATGGCCATTGAAACAAACAAAACCTCATTTTTGTTGTACATGGAACACATAGGAATGAGCGCAGATGACACTCTTCTTCCTTGTTATGAAGAACAGAAGGCACCTGCCGAAGTGGGGCGCCTATGGAGATTAGAAGGAACAGAGAAGGTTCTGCAAGCAGGAGAAGTAGCAAGTTTCCGGGCTTCAGTCAAGTTGAATGGATCGCAACCAGGCCCCTATGTGGTGCTGGAAACCGATTTTAATCATGGGAGTGAAGCCAGAGTTGAAGTAATTCCTGAAATAATCTCCACTAAAGCTCTGAAAAGAACACGAGGAAGAGTCTCAGTCAGCGTGTGCAATGTGTCTGATTCTCCAGTTGTCCTTAAAGCACGAATGCCTATCGGGCAAGTAGAGTCTGCTACACCCCTCTCCACTGATTTAGGAGGGGGAGTGGATAAAGAGATTCCAGATGAAAGATTCTACCCCAAGGACGCTCCCATTTCATCCGAATGGAAGAAACGTCTTCAGTCTCAAGTTTTGAAGTGGAGAGAACTGTTCTCGAAAGATGAGTTCGACGTAGGCCTAGCTAAAAGTACCGAACACCGCATTCGATTACAAGAGGACAAGCCGTTTCGTGAAAGGTCAAGACGAGTTCCGCTGGGAGACTTAGATGATCTGCGAGAACAGCTGAATGAATTGCAAAGAACCAAGGTGATCCAAGAATCCAGGAGTCCATACGCATCTCCAATAGTGATGGTCCGGAAGAAGAACGGTTCTGTCCGCTTATGCATAGACTACCGCACGTTGAACCGGAGAACCATCCCAGACCAATATGCTACTCCTCGGATAGAAGATGCCTTACAGTGTTTGTCT
Organism: Leptobrachium leishanense; assembly: GCA_009667805.1. Taxonomy (NCBI): domain Eukaryota; kingdom Metazoa; phylum Chordata; class Amphibia; order Anura; family Megophryidae; genus Leptobrachium; species Leptobrachium leishanense. The sequence goes on from CM019066.1 coordinate 253,135,251, forward strand.
GGAGCAAAATGGTTTAGTGTACTAGACCTGCGAAGTGGGTATCACCAGATACCAATGCATCCTGAAGACAAAGAGAAAACTGCGTTCATCTGTCCACTGGGGTTCTTTGAATTTAACAGAATGCCTCAAGGCCTTACGGGGGCTCCAGCCACGTTCCAACGGTTAATGGAGAAGACAGTCGGGGACATGAATCTGATCTAAGTATTAGTGTACCTGGATGACATAATCGTGTTTGGGAAGACTCTGGAAGAGCATGAGCAACGTTTGGCGAAGGTCTTGAAGAGGCTCCATGAGGAGAAATGCCAATTCTGTCTACCGTCTGTTACGTATCTGGGACATGTGGTCTCCGCAGAAGGTGTCTCGACAGATCCTCGGAAGTTGGAGGCCGTAGCTTCTTGGCCCAGACCCAGAAACGTCACTGAACTTAGAGCTTTCTTGGGGTTCTGCTCTTATTATCGAAGATTTGTAGGAGAATTCGCGAAGATAGCTCAACCACTGAACAAACTCCTACAGAAGGAAAACACCGAAGAAGGCTGCAGGGCCTCTGACCGAAACCCGTCAGCTCCAGGGCCAAGGAAGGCTCGAGAGTCCATACAGGGCGAATGGACTAGTCAGTGTGAAGGTGCTTTCCTGAAGCTAAAAGAGAGTCTAACTCAAGCTCCTGTCTTGGCCTATGCGGACCCTCACAAGCCATATGAGTTACATGTGGATGCCAGCAGAGAAGGTCTAGGAGGAGTCCTGTATCAGGAGTATGGCGGATTGCTGAGGCCTGTAGCGTACGTGAGTCGGAGCCTTACGCCTTCTGAAAAGAACTATCCTACCCACAAGTTGGAGTTCCTAGCCTTGAAGTGGGCAGTAGTAGACAAGTTAAAAGACTATCTGTATGGAGCCGAGTTTGTGATAAAAACGGATAACAATCCTCTTACCTATGTTCTTACTACTGCGAAACTGGACGCAACGGGACATCGGTGGTTGGCCGCTCTGTCAGGGTTTCGGTTCAGCCTGAAGTATCGCCCTGGGGTGAATAATCGAGATGCTGATGCTTTATCGAGAAGACCCTACACTACAGAGTGGACTCAGTTAACTCCAGACGGGGTGCAAGCTTTGTGTCAAGGAGCAGAGCGCCGGATCAAGGGGGGGATTGAAGCGGAGGCCATAGGAGTCATGGCTGCGGCTGTTCCTGAGTTTTACTGTAACCCTACACAATTGAGGGATGAAAGTCTACCTACCTTTTCAAAACAAGACCTGAAGGTGGATCAGGCCAGGGACCCTCTAATTGCATTGACCATAAAGGCCCTAACTGCGAACCAGCGGGAAATTCTGCTGACCAATTCCCCGGATGGAGCCAGATTGGTCCACAAAGAGTGGGAACGGTTGAAGATGTTGGATGGGGTGGTCTACCGAAGGGGCCCCTCAACAAGCGCTGAAGAGACTCAACAGCTATTCCTTCCCACTAAGCATAGAGAGAGTGTGCTGCGATCGTTACATGATGAGCATGGACATTTGGGTGCTGAAAGAACTTTTAAGCTGGTGCGAGACAGATTCTATTGGCCTTGTATGAGAGCTGAAGTGGAAAGTTACTGCCATTCCTGTCTGAGGTGTATTCAGAGGAACACTCTACCTACCCGAACCGCTCCAATGAGCCATCTACAGAGTCAGGGACCCCTGGATTTGGTGTGCATTGACTTCCTGTGCTTAGAGCCGGATGCTAGCGGGCAAGGGAATATTCTGATAGTGACTGATCATTTCACCCGTTACGCCCAAGCCTTTTCCACGAAAGATCAACGCGCTCCGACAGTAGCCAAGGTTCTGATGGAAAAGTTCTTTGTTCACTACGGCCTGCCGAGGAGAATACACTCTGATCAGGGTAGAGACTTTGAAAGCCGACTTGTTGGGCAATTGTTGGAACTGTTGGGAATCCAAAAGACCCGAACTACACCGTATCACCCTCAAGGTGATGCTCAGCCTGAAAGGTTTAATCGCACGCTGCTGAATATGCTGGGGACTTTGTCGACCGTAGAGAAGCAGAGTTGGAGTCGTCACATAGCTACTCTGGTGCATGCATATAACAGTACGGAGAGTGATGCAACTGGATACTCACCGTACCGTCTTATGTTCGGAAGAGAAGCCCGACTGCCGGTTGATTTGGCGTTTGGGTTATCTCTAGACCAGACGTCGGTAGCTTCCCATAGAAACTACGTGGATAGACTTCGGAAGAACCTGGCTTCTGCGTTTGAGCAGGCCCGTTTGACCTCAGGAAACAGGGAGCAAAGGAACAAGAGGAATTATGACTTGAAAGTTCGGATACAAGATCTACAACCCGGTGATAGGGTTTTGTTGAAGAACTTGGGTGCTGCTGCGAGACACAAGTTGGCGGATAGATGGAGTTTTCAAGTCTACATTGTCTGCAAGCAACTGCCGGGTCTGCCGGTGTATCAAATCTGGCCGGATGGAAAGGCTGGGCCTCTTAAGAACTGGCACCGGAACCATTTGTTACCTTTGAGAGAGGCTGTGAGGATGCCAGTTGGGGACGAACTGCCTCTGCCAAATCCGCCTGCTCCACGTTTGCCTCCTGTTACTCGGTCTCAACAGACCTGGGTTGTCGAAGAGAGCGAAAGAGACAGTGAAGAAGAGAGTTATTGTCTGGACTGGATGCGCTCACCGGAGCCTGAGGAGGTTGTCGTTGTCCCTGAGCGGTGGGAGAGTAACTTGAGGCCTGAAGCTCCTGAATTTCTGCTGGAAGTCCCTGAGACTGTTGAAATCCCTGAAGCTCTTGAATTTCAGCTAGAGATTCCTGAGACTGTTGAGATTCCTGTAGCTCCTGAAGCCGAGTCTTATGACTACAGTTCTATGCCTTCACTGGAGGGATCATACTCCGAAGAAATGTCTGCTCCAGTAGTAGAAAGAAGGACTGAGCCAGCACCTATAGTACTTCCACCTGAAGAGGAACGGATTGAGCCTGAACCAAAGCGCTCTGTTCGACCGCCCCAGCGACTCACCTACGACTCACCAGGACATAGCACTGAAGAGGCCATCACCACAGTACAGAGGTTGCCCGAAGTGTCTGCTATGTTAGCTGAGGTAGCACAAAACATGAGTCAGCTTGAAGAAGTGTATCTAACCCACTGTATGTTTGCGGCCAACCCTGTATACGTTATCTAATTGTATTGAAATGTAAATGTAACTGTTGTACCTCCTTGGAGAGACCCAAGAGTTCTAGGAGGGGGAGAGTGTAGCGCTGTGTTTAAATCTTACTGTGGCAGTACCTATGTTTGGCCACCGGAGGGAGACAAGCGCGATCAGAGACACTGAACTTTGGGACTACATTTCCCGGCGTGCTTTGCAAACAGACAGGAAGTGGGTGGAACACAGACGCTGTACATCCTGAGCCTCGTGGAGAATGCGCCAGAGCGCGCCAGGGAGTGCAAGGGAGAGGACGCAGTGCTGCAGAGTGGAACCGTGACTAGGCCGGAGCGCAAGTGTGGCCTATCAGGAATCGACTGGGGTTATCCTGCCTTGCCAGAAGGAGACTTACCCACTGACCATCATCACCACCAAGTGTATTCCAGACAAGCTGAGGACCCCGAGTAAGGAGTACCGCGAGTCCAACGGATGGGAGAGCAGGCGGTAGCTGGACAAGTCCGGGCCGGAGCACAGAGAGCCTGAATATCGATCCAACAGCCGGTATCCCAGCGCGGAGACAAGCGGAGAGACGTCCTGGGTCAGCGGAGCCTTGGTGATCAGCGGATGGGTGAGAGGCCTCCAAGGCCGTTTCCACAAAAGTTCAAGCACGCTGTTGTTTATTTCTGAAACCCACAGGGCCCCAACTTGACTAGTCGAAGACATCACTTAAAAGATTCACTGGCCAGTTGAATAGTACCCGGGTACCATAACACACACATACACTCACAATTCGGGACTTAACCTGTTCGGGACTCACTCCCTAAAATCCGAAAAAAAGGGAAAAGATTCGCATCTTATTTTATTTTCCACTGCGCGTTTCTCGTAATCACGAAGCATTGTATTTTTCTGCTCGGTCGCGTTTTTTTCAGAAATACGAAGTCTCGCATTTCTTTTTCCCGCTACGCGTTTACCGCAATACGAAATACTGTAAATATATCTACGAACACCGTGTCTTATTTTATGCCTTTTACTTCAGTAAACTATATAATTTATAAAATCCACAACGGTGCTGGAGTATATTTATTCCCTAGTGCGGGGAGACTGACCCGTGGTTCATTTTCAGCGGCTCCTCCGGGAGTGAGCGCTACAAAAGGTACACCTGAGAAGCCCTCTCTTCCTTCAAGACACATTTTATTTGCTGTTACTTTCCTAGTAAAGTGAAGAAAATACAAAAGACTTTCAGGATTATTCAGAGAGATCCGAAAAGTCACTGCACGTTCGGTGACTTTTCATTACCTGCACTTCGGGGCGATTCGACGATTCTAGTTAGCCGACCCTGCGGTGTATTCAGCAAGCACCGCAGGGCCCGTAGTGCAGGGAAAATCACTGCAAACCCACAGAACACTCACCGAACACTCATCGAACACTCACCGTAAACTCCGCCAAACATGCCGGAAAAACCGAAGAGCCGCCGATCACAGCGCAGAGCAGCCGCCGGAAAAAGCTGCCAGGCAGACAAACGTGGTAAAAAAACAAAAAAACAGTATGCTTGAAAGTTTAAAAATTGAAATGCTGTTTGCATAAAAACTACTGAACAAAAATGCCTGGAATTTACATATAAGGTCCAATGAATGATAATAAAAAGGTCTGTTACAGAAAAAAGAAAATACGATTTTAAAAAAAAAGACGGAATTTTTTTTTTTGCCAAAAAATGCCTAAAAGATCCTAAAAAATCAATAAATAAAGAAACCTTTTACAGCAGAATAAAATAATAAACGGTTTATTAGATATTGAATTAAAATGGGAATATTTTTAACATTGAAGCCTATGGGATTCGCTTGAATAAACCTGTCGAATGAAACCACCGAACAGCAGGGAATTTCAGCAACGTTTCACTGCTGTTTGGTGTTCTCTGAATAGACGAACCATTGCTTCTCTATGGGGGATTTCACTCCCCCGAAACAAGCACCGTACGTGCAGGCAATACGCCAACATTTGGCGAATTGCCTGCTCTCTGAATAGCCGAATGGTCCCGACATGTCCCTGTTTGCTGAATTTCAGTGTCCGGTAACATTTTGGCGACATTTCGGATCTCTCTGAATAACCCCCATAGTGTGCCTTCAAAAGGGGATGTGTTAAAGCTATCTGACTTCAATCATATCCTGCATGTAACATTCACTTCTTTGCATATGGGCGTCCGCAGAAATTTTTCCAGGGGGGCAAAATTATAATGGCATCCATATTCTGCCCTTTTGACAATGTCATGAAGGGGACAGTTATAAAATAAAGTGTAGTAATACAGAGGCTGCGAAACATGATGCAAGTCTAATAGAAGAATAAAGGCGTAAGTGTCTGATCTGAGTGTTGCATTTTCTAGTCTGTTAACGCCATTCAATGCACCGCACTAGTCACACACCCAGGATCGACGCACTAAAGGGAGGGTAAGTGGTGTTACCACATTGCTACCACAATGCTCTGCAGTAATATGTTACTGTCTCCACTTGGGATGCATCTGCCATGCTGCAGCTGCAAACTCAGGTGAGGTGACACTACTGCAGGTGAGTTACTGGAGTGCAGTAAGATCCTGCCTGGTGGTGCCATCTGCAGGGTGTCACCCGGGTCCATCCTGCACCCACTTTCCCTCGACCTGTTCACTGCAGACGCCTGCAGATAAGAGCTGGAGCAATACTCACAGTTCGCTTGTTCATACATCTCGCAATGCACTATAAAGTTGAATTCTGCGCTGCGGATCACTCTCTCTCCTGTCTGTCCTCAGCGAAGGCAGCTCTAGACCTGGTCAGGATGAGGCGAAACTGAAATGCGTGGCCATAGGACTAGAGATGAGACTTTTACCAAGCGTTTTAGATGACATTACAAACCTATCAGGACCTTATTTTTTTGCCCTTAAAAAGACACCCGCAGACCCTGAATATATGGAGGAACCCCTAAAAAGACACAAGCACACCCTGAATATATGGAGGAACCCCTAAAAGACACAAGCACACCCTGAATATATGGAGGAACCCCTAAAAAGACACAAGCACACCCTGAATATATGGAGGAGCCCTTAAAAAGACACAAGCACACCCTGAATATATGGAAGAACCCCTAAAAAGACACTCGCACACCCTGAATACATGGAGGAGTCTCTAAAAAGACACCTGCACACCCTGAATACATGGAGGAGCCTCTAAAAAAACACCCGCACACCCTGAATATATGAACCCCTAAAAAAAGACACCCACACACCCTGAATATATGGAGGAGCCCCTAAAAACAAACCCGCACACCCTGAATATATGGAGGAGCCCCTAAAAAGACACCCACACACCCTGAATATATGGAGGAGCCCTAAAAAGACACCCGCACACCCTGAATATATGGAGGAGCCCCTAAAAACATACCCGCACACCCTGAATATATGGAGGAGCCCCTAAAAACACACCCGCACACCCTGAATATATGGAGGAGCCCCTAAAAACACACCCTCACACCCTGAATATATGCAGGAGCACTAAAAAGACACCCGCACACCCTGAATATATGGAGGAACCCCTAAAAGACACCCGCACACCCTGAATATATGTTGGCACCCTTAAAAAAAGAAAATTATTGTACTGTCCCTAATTCTAGAATTAACCCAAACTCTAAAATTATCCCTAAAGGTAACCCTAGCACTAGATTTAAATCCAAGATTAACCCCTAATGTTAAAACTAATCCATAGTCAAATACACCCACCCATCACCTTCCCCCCCCCAAAAAAACCAAAAATACAATAGCTTTTTGTTTAAAAAAATCTTTATTCATTCTCACCATACACTGATCCAGGAGAGCTTCTCTGTCTCTCCTTGTTCCCGTGGTGGGAGAGGAGGCGGGGAGGAGCCTGCAGCAAATCATCCTGTTACCAGTGATGAAAAGTGCTGCGGGCTGTGCTGTGAGTGATGGGCAGTTTCAGGGGGGGCACGTGCCCCCCCTTGCCCCATCCTGCAGACGCCCATGCATAAGACCCTGGGGTTCCAGAATATAAAATTTTATAATAACTTATAATGTCTTGTTTATTGTTACTATAACTATATGTTGCTAACTCCCCCCCACCCAAAAAAATAAAATACAAAGCAAACTAGAAGTTGCCCTGTATGTGTGAAATGCTTTTGTGGGTATGTGTTTAAGCAGGGTAGGGGTATCATGTTAACATTTTGTCCTTGGGCCAGGCGTGATCGATAGTGAGTTTTTTGCAGCCTGTATGTTCATGTAAACAGAAAATGTGCATTCAGGGAATATCCATTCTTTGGATATTATGGTATAAGTTCCCTGATCTTTAAAATTAACCTTGCATGTCATTCAGAATGATGGTCAGCAGACTTCATGTTAGGAGTGATTAAATGGATATCCTGCTCTCAAACGATCTTCCTTTCCAGCCAACTGATTGTATTTAACGTTTTAGTGACATTGATGACCATTACATTTTGCAGAATCCATTACTTCTGACAATAACTAAACTCATTGGCGTGCTGCGGTGATTTCTCATTGTGAATAATGCGCAATGAAGGATTCATTAAAAAAGGCCCTTCGCAGGTAAAATACAAATATGCGGCTCACATAATCACGATATAAACCTTAAAACTATTTCCCTTATTCCAAGAAGATGAATTAGTGGCATTGACAGGAATTCAAAGAGTTTATTTACTAAGCACTGAACTTGCCACCGAATGGTGAATTTCACTGTTCGGTGCAATTTCGTAGCCGTACATTTATTCACCATACTGTCAATTCGCCAAATACTAGCAAATTGATAGCAAAATGTGTTGCAGTTCGGCAATTGTCCCATAGAAAAGTAATGGTTCATCTATTAGAATGCCATACTTCACCAAAAATCCAGTAAAATGCCCTGATTTTTGGTGTTTCAGTTTGACAGGTTTAAACAGGCGAATCCCATAGGTTCCATGTAAAAAAGTAATATAATTTTTAATTTAAAAAACAAAAACGTTTATTATTTTAATTTTCAGAAAAAAAGCCTTTTTATTTTTCTTATTTTTTAAAACACCTTTTAATATTTTTTTAGATTCAATTTTTGTTTCCCAATTTTTTTTAACCCCTTCACTACCAAATGATATTCCAAAAAAACATTGTCAGAAAACAGTGGTTTTTTTTAAAACTCATTTTTAATTAATTATACAGTACGACATATTTGGGCACATTCCCATTGTATTTCTTACTGTAAATAATCTATTTCACCAGAAGGTGGCACCATCTACTGCCATATTGAGTTACAGCCGTTACAGCTGCTTATCATTATTTATTTATTTTTCTCCCTGCAGCGGCTGCTGACTGCCCAATGTCAGGGCATCATCAGCCAATTTTACACAGCTTTAGCTCTGTGGGCAGTATGCCCACAGGGCTGAAACTTTGGGGCACCTTCTGCAGCCCAAAAAGCTAACGAAATTAGGTTTCAGCAAATTAATTTCATTTGCTTTTGGGCTGCAGAGATGCAGATTGAGATATCTGGATATTGGGGCACCGGATTGGTGCACTTGAAGCCTGAGATATCTCGATCTCAATAGCTAAGAGGTTAAAAGGCTTTTTTTAAAATTCTGTATGAGAACTTTTAATTTTTTTTTTACCACTTCAATACGGAGGACGCGCTCAGCGCGTCCTGCCGCATCGGCACTTGGCTGCGGAGGACACGCTGAGCGCGTCCTCCCATTGTAGCCACGATCGGCCAGTATTCCGTCTGATCGCTGCGCCCCCCTGGTGCGGGCTGACATCTTGGATGAATAGATGTCATCGCGCTGACATCTATTCCAGGCACCCCCCCCTCGTCAGTGCGGGGAAGGTGCATGAAGGGGAGGGGGAGAGGTCCTTTGAACCTCTCTCCCTCCCCATCCGTAAGGGGCACCCACAAGGCAGGCACTGCTTGGAAGGGCACAGCCTTTCCAATGATACCAAACATGACCATATTAAATTTAAAAAAACTATATATTAATTTTTTTACATTTTTTTTTATTAATGCAGCAATATTGTTCCCATTTCAATTATAATGTGAACAATTATGCTGCAATAACGATTTTTTCTATGGGGGCGTTTGCTAAAAACCACGTAATTTCCCCCCAAAAACATTTACTGAGTCCCCATTTCAATTTTTTTTAACAAGCGCACCCCATAGAAAATATAACTGCAGATGCTCGCATGATAAAATGTGAAAAAACCCACTTTACACACTGTAGATGATTGAAAATTCTAATTTTATTGCATTTTATGTTATAATATTCAGGCAGCACATGACGTATACATATACAGGGCTAGTCAGAGAGAGGTGACTAAATCGTTTTAGTACTAAAACGAATGCACATGTCTAGTGAATGCACTATTCACCGCAGGGTCACCGTAGTGCACTGAAGATGTACTTGCCGAAGACTGCCGAAGTGACCATCAAACTGCCTAAAAAAAGGAACTCTACTATTCTTCTAAAATGTGTCTTAATAAAAAGTCCTTTAAAAATAATAAAAATGCCAGTTACAGTATAAAAAAGCCTTTTAAAATAAATTTGGAATCAAAAATTTCATATAAAAAATACAAAAAGGGGTTAAAAAATAAATAATACTTTTTACTGAAAATGAAAAGCATAAACTGTTTAACCCTTTCACTGCTGAGCCATTTCACCCCTGTGTGCTAAGCTCATTTTTACCATTTTATGCTCAACATGTTTAACCCCTTCACTACCGACATAAAGATATCTCAGGCTTCAAAGGCACCGTCCGGTGTCCCAATATCGAGATATCTCGATCCACAGATCTGCAGTGGCGTCACAAGGAGGGGACGGGGGCTGCAGCCCACACTGGGTGACACCACCCCCTAGGTGTTTTTTTTTTGTTTTTGTTTTTTTACACAAAAATATTTTACCAGGAAGGATACATTGAGATTTCTCTCATTTTCACATTTTCAAGTATGTCCTGGGTAGGCAAGGCCTAGGCTGGCACTTTCCAGGGGGCAGCAAAAAAAAAAAAAAAAACACCACTAAAGGGGATATTCACAGAGCACCGAAATGACGCAGGCATTTCAGGGTTCTGTTGATCCCCACACTTTGGGGAATCAAATTTCCCCAGTGAATTCACCGCAGGATCCCTGAATTGCAGGGAATCAGCCACTGAATGCCGCCGCAAACCCGTCGCCCGCTGTTTTAAAAAAAACTAAACTACTCAACGAAAATGTCTGGAATTAACAAATAAGATCCTATGAATGATAATAAAAAGGTCGGTTACAGAAAAAAGAAAAAACGCTTTATTAGAAAAAGAAAGGCTTTTTTAAAAAAAAAAATCTAATTAACCACTTCGCTGCTACGGACGCGCTGAGCGCGTCCAGGAAGTTCCCGCTGCTGTGCGGAGGACGCGCTCAGCGCGTCCGATCCTCCCGGCAGCGAAGCGGCGGTGTGGCTGAGATCCCCGGCGGCAAACAGTGAGGGACCGACATCCGGGATGTCGGCCCTCACTGTGGGATCATGGGAGTCGCGGTGACGTCATCACGCCTGGCGTGATGACGTCACCTTCAACAGCCGCATAGACAGCCCTTAGGAGGAGGGGGGAGAGGTCCTTAGGACCTCTCTATCTCCTCATCCGTAAGGGCTGCAGTAATAAATGAGGCACCGATGGAAAGCCCAGAGCCTGAGCTTTCCAACGGTGTGCCTCATTATAATGTAAAATGTAAAAAAAAGTTAAAAAAAAAAAACATAAAGTAAAAAACACCACACACAGGGTCTCTAAGGGCAGTAAAAAAAATCAAAACTGCCCAGATGCCCCCAAACCCCACATTTAATAAAAATACAATCCCCTTTTTATTATTTTATTTCACTTTTTATTGTTACAGCTATGTGATCACTGTAGTAACAATGATCACTTAGCTGTCACAATTATCACTGCCACCTCCAACATGGCCGCTGAGGATAGAAATATAACCCTAAAATGACCCCGTAACCTAGCGATTGACCCTCCAGCCAATCACGGGGAATGAATTTTTCAAATCTTGATAATTTTTTCATTTCTATCCTCAGTCTGCATGTGGATGCGAGAGGTGTTAGTGTCGCAGAGGCTGTCTCCATAAAATAGGTGATAAATTCCTAATACACACATTATATATATATATATATATATATACACACACACACATATATATACATATATACGCACACACACATATATATACACATATTTACGCACGCACACGCGCGCACACACGCGTACACGCACACACGCGCACGCACACACGCGTACACGCACACACGCGCACGCACACACGCGCACGCAACACACCACGCACGCACGCACACACGCGCACGCTTATATATATATATATAGAATATATTATATACGCACACACACGTGCATATATATATATACACACATATATATATATATAGATACTATCAAACGGCGTAATTTTCTTTTGAAAATACATTTTCAGAAAGCAAATTATGGCTAAAAGGTTTCTAAGCGCTGAGGAAGCAGCTGACGTCCTTATGATGTCAGACTCTGATCTCAGCGCTGATGAATCTTTTGAAGATTCAGGCAGTGACTTTGTCCCTGGAGCATCATCAGATAGTGACGGTTCCAGTGACGAAGAACTACATGATGAGCCACGGCGTGGCCGCATGGAGTTACCAGGGTGCTCCCGTGGTAATGCAGGGACCGCACGGTCTGTAGTTGCACTACCTGATCCTGCACCGGCCCAAAGGCCTATTGCAGGGGTATCTGCAACACAGGCTGTGGCGATGCCTGAACCAGGATCTGACTGGACCTCCCCTAATATGGTCCAGCCAGTATTGCCACAATTTTCTGGCAATCCTGGTATACTAGTGGACACCACTAATTTTGAACCCATCAACTTTTTTCAGCTATTTATAGATGATGGGTTCTTGGAATTTATTGTTCAGCAGAGCAATCTGTATGCCGAACAATATTTTCAAGGTCTAGGGGCAGAATTGTTGCCAAGTGCGCGAGGGCGCGTAAATGGACCCCAACCAGTTTGCCAGAGATGAGGAAGTTCTGGGGCCTCACTCTGCAGATGGGGATTGTGCAAAAACCCAGCATAGCCTCATACTGGTCAAAAAAGAGTACCCAAACCACCCCTATCTTCCCTGCTACTATGAGCAGGGACAGATATTTATTGCTCCTGCGGTATTTGCATTATAATGATAATGCAAATGCTTTGCCCCGTGACCACCCAGATCACGACCGACTGTACAAGTTGCGGCCACTTCTTGACCATCTGATGGCAAGATTTGAAGAGTTATACACTCCAGGCCAAAACTTGTCAGTCGACGAGTCCTTGCTGCTTTATAAGGACGTCTTGTTTTCAAGCAGTACCTCCCTTCGAAGCGAGCTCGGTATGGGATAAAACTTTATAAGCTGTGCGAAAGCTCCAGTGGATACATGTATCGCTTTCGTGTATACACTGGAAAGGACTCGCAGCTGGCCCCCCCTGACTGCCCCCCCGCCCTCTCCACCACTGAAAAAATAGTGTGGGACCTCGCTTATCCACTATTCGGTAAAGGTTACTGTATTTATACACAGATAACTTTTACACGGGTGTGCCGTTGTACAAATTTTTGTACAGCAATGGTACTGGAGCCTGTGGCACCATCCGTTCGAATAGGAAAGGCTTTCCAACAAAACAGTTTGGGAAGCAAAAGAGAGGAGAAACATCTGCCTTGCGCGCTGCGGTGAACTGCTGGCTGTGAAATACACAGACAAAAAGGATGTGCATTTACTTACAACGATACATAACGAATGCACATCTGCAGTTCACGTCAGATGGAGAGATTCCCCTATCATGAAACCCCTATGTGTACAGGATTATAATCGGTACATGGGGGGAGTGGACAAGTCTGACCAGATGCTTGTACCATATCTCGCTTCTCGCAAGGCATATGTATGGTACAAAAAGCTGGCAGTCCATCTGATACAGATGTCAATGCTTAACGCATTCATCTTGTATCAGGCCACTCATGCCCGACGGATAACATTCCTAAAATTTCAGGAATCTGTTATCGAGTCCCTTCTCTGTCCAGAAGAGAATGCTCCCATTGTTGAAGAGGTGGAGGATGTAATTAGGTTGCGTGACCGCCACTTTCCTGGCTACATTCCTCCAACTGAAAAAAGAGTGACCCCATGTAAAAGGTGTCGGGTTTGCGCGCGCCAAGGGCGGCGTAAGGAAAGCCGCCTTCACTGCCCTGACTGCCCCTCCAAACCAGGTCTTTGTGTGCCCGATTGCTTCAAGATTTATCATACAGTGACACATTACTAGTGGCATACCGGGACCGAATTGTTTCTCGGCTGAGAACAAACAGATTTCAGGTTGAGGTATGCCACTGATTTTGTGCTTCTTGATAAATCTGGCTATAGCACCGTTAAGATCTTTGCAGATCTTGATGACATTCTGATGGACACAGTGCAGTGTAATCTGGACAGAGCTTGCCCGGATCATGCTGGCATTTATTCCTGGATAGTGCTATTCCTCTAAATTTTCCCAAATAAAAAAACAAACCAAAACCATCCCCATTATTTTATAGCAGTGTTAATAAAAAAACTACCCACCACGTTTCACTACCCACTCCGGTTCAATACCCACCACGTTTCACTACCCACCTACAGTTCACTACCCACCCCCAGTTATAATGTAATTCACCCCACATACAATAAAATAGGTTGCCCCATCCCCAACAATCTGATGTCCTCCGTACGTCAGATGTAGAAAGAAGCCTCTGAAGACAGATTGAACTGCGGTGTTAATGGTGTGTCTTCAACTTCTTTGTCTCTGCCCTTTTCTTTGCCCCTTCCCTTCACCCACTTCCCTTACCTATCTTCTTTCATGAATGGTGTGTGATTCAGTGAGTGAAACAGATGTGAATGGGGGGGGTGTTTCTATTCCACCCCCTCTAATCCTCATTATCTTTCTCTTTTCCCCTTCCGTGTTTCTGCACTTTTCCCTTCTTTGCCCCCTTAACGTCACTCACTCCACTTTTACTAGCTTCTTGCATGAAAGGTGTGTGATTCGGTGAGTGAAACAGATGTGAAAGATGTGTGAATGGTCAGTAACCTGGTTGGGGCCTTGACGTGGCGTTACTGCTCACATGGATGCCCCATGTGCCAATCCAACTGATTGAGTGAATGTAAAATGTGTGGCGGGCTTGTTGTGTGTTTGTGTAGCATTTTGAGTCACTATACAATTGTTGATAGACTACATAATTGTTGATCAAAATTCATGGGGAAAATTTTGTGAATGTTTTTTTTTTTTTTTTTAAGAAGGCATACCTGCATTTAAATGTCTCTAGCCCAACAGAAAATTAAAACAGACCACATAAAGTATATATTAGGAGAAACTAGACACCCAGATGAATCAAATGAGGGGTTAAATAAAATTCTATCATAAAAATAGAGGGCGCAACAGCATGTGGAATTTCCATTTATTTATTTTTTTGCGCACAAATCCAAATTCCACAAGTTGTTGCGGGCTCAATATTTATGATAGAATAATAAGTAACCCCACGTTTGATTCATCTGGAAGTCTACTTTGTCCGGATATATACTTTATTTGGCATATTTTAGATCCCTGTTGAGCTAGAGCCATTTAATTGCAGGTATGCCTCCTTTCAAAAACCGGCATAAAAAGCTTCTCTAAATTTATTTTGCGCATGGCGCAAATTAGCGCCTCGTGCTCCATCTAGGGGGACCCGGACCACTAAACCTGGGTCTCATTTTTATCACAAGGGTTGGGGCTTTGCGTTGAGCTAGAGAAAGGCCTAGTTTTCAAAGATTTTATCATGTCTGAAGTGATTGAAATAATTTTTTTTTTTTTTTGCGCACAAATCCAAATTCCACAAGTTGTTGCGGGCTCAATATTTATGATAGAATAATAAGTAACCCCACGTTTGATTCATCTGGAAGTCTACTTTGTCCGGATATATACTTTATTTGGCATATTTTAGATCCCTGTTGAGCTAGAGCCATTTAATTGCAGGTATGCCTCCTTTCAAAAACCGGCATAAAAAGCTTCTCTAAATTTATTTTGCGCATGGCGCAAATTAGCGCCTCGTGCTCCATCTAGGGGGACCCGGACCACTAAACCTGGGTCTCATTTTTATCACAAGGTTGGGGCTTTGCGTTGAGCTAGAGAAAGGCCTAGTTTTCAAAGATTTTATCATGTCTGAAGTGATTGAAATAATTTTTTTTTTTTTTTTGCGCACAAATCCAAATTCCACAAGTTGTTGCGGGCTCAATATTTATGATAGAATAATAAGTAACCCCACGTTTGATTCATCTGGAAGTCTACTTTGTCCGGATATATACTTTATTTGGCATATTTTAGATCCCTGTTGAGCTAGAGCCATTTAATTGCAGGTATGCCTCCTTTCAAAAACCGGCATAAAAAGCTTCTCTAAATTATTTTGCGCATGGCGCAAATTAGCGCTCGTGCTCCATCTAGGGGGACCCGGACCACTAAACCTGGGTCTCATTTTTATCACAAGGGTTGGGGCTTTGCGTTGAGCTAGAGAAAGGCCTAGTTTTCAAAGATTTTATCATGTCTGAAGTGATTGAAATAATTTTTTTTTTTTTTGCGCACAAATCCAAATTCCACAAGTTGTTGCGGGCTCAATATTTATGATAGAATAATAAGTAACCCCACGTTTGATTCATCTGGAAGTCTACTTTGTCCGGATATATACTTTATTTGGCATATTTTAGATCCCTGTTGAGCTAGAGCCATTTAATTGCAGGTATGCCTCCTTTCAAAAACCGGCATAAAAAGCTTCTCTAAATTTATTTTGCGCATGGCGCAAATTAGCGCCTCGTGCTCCATCTAGGGGGACCCGGACCACTAAACCTGGGTCTCATTTTTATCACAAGGGTTGGGGCTTTGCGTTGAGCTAGAGAAAGGCCTAGTTTTCAAAGATTTTATCATGTCTGAAGTGATTGAAATAATTTTTTTATTTTTTTTTGCGCACAAATCCAAATTCCACAAGTTGTTGCGGGCTCAATATTTATGATAGAATAATAAGTAACCCCACGTTTGATTCATCTGGAAGTCTACTTTGTCCGGATATATACTTTATTTGGCATATTTTAGATCCCTGTTGAGCTAGAGCCATTTAATTGCAGGTATGCCTCCTTTCAAAAACCGGCATAAAAAGCTTCTCTAAATTTATTTTGCGCATGGCGCAAATTAGCGCCTCGTGCTCCATCTAGGGGGACCCGGACCACTAAACCTGGGTCTCATTTTTATCACAAGGGTTGGGGCTTTGCGTTGAGCTAGAGAAAGGCCTAGTTTTCAAAGATTTTATCATGTCTGAAGTGATTGAAATAATTTTTTTATTTTTTTTTGCGCACAAATCCAAATTCCACAAGTTGTTGCGGGCTCAATATTTATGATAGAATAATAAGTAACCCCACGTTTGATTCATCTGGAAGTCTACTTTGTCCGGATATATACTTTATTTGGCATATTTTAGATCCCTGTTGAGCTAGAGCCATTTAATTGCAGGTATGCCTCCTTTCAAAAACCGGCATAAAAAGCTTCTCTAAATTTATTTTGCGCATGGCGCAAATTAGCGCCTCGTGCTCCATCTAGGGGGACCCGGACCACTAAACCTGGTCTCATTTTTATCACAAGGGTTGGGGCTTTGCGTTGAGCTAGAGAAAGGCCTAGTTTTCAAAGATTATCATGTCTGAAGTGATTGAAATAATTTTTTTTTTTTTTTGCGCACAAATCCAAATTCCACAAGTTGTTGCGGGCTCAATATTTATGATAGAATAATAAGTAACCCCACGTTGATTCATCTGGAAGTCTACTTTGTCCGGATATATACTTTATTTTTCATATTTTAGATCCCTGTTGAGCTAGAGCCATTTAAATGCAGGTATGCCTCCTTTCAAAAACCGGCATAAAAAGCTTCTCTAAATTTATTTTGCGCATGGCGCAAATTAGCACCTCCAACGCTGCCTAAACTTGATCTGTGCAATCAAATTGGATCTATTATTTTATAGGAGGGATATATTTTATAGTTAAGCAAAACAAATATTTTACCCCAAAAATTAATATGAAATTATGCAATATAAATCTTGACCTATTATGATTTTTTTTTTACATTAAATATGATGTTTTTTTGAATAAAGTTATGAATAACAAAATAAATTTAAAAATGTGTCATAAAGGTCTCTTTTTTGCGGAATTTTGTCTAGTTTCAGAAAATATATAGCTTTTCCATTTCAATTGGTTTAGATATACTAATTTTATGTATTACATACAATGAGTCATGACATAAGAAAAAAGCAGATTTTTTTTTTTTTAGAAAACTGCATATTTTGTACAAAAAAAACATGAATATTCTCCATTACACCATTTTAAAAAGGCACCTAATGTATCAATATATAACCACAATAGTTCTGGTCATAAAGTGTAGATAGAAAAAAATATGCAATGTTGTTCTTCTGAATTTTACAAAATTTTACTTTTTTTCCCTTCTTTTTTTTTAACTCTTTACTTATACACATAATAATGATAAATTTTGAATCTGTGGAGTCTGCTGAAAAAAAGGATATATAATTTGTCTTGGTCATATAAGAAAACTTGACTTCAAATCGCATTTAAACATGATGAGCACAAAACGGTAAAAATGAGCTCAGCACACGGGCAGGAAATGCCTCAGCAGCGAAAGGGTTAAGAGACACTAAGAAAAAAAAAAAAAGTCAATAAATAAATTAGACTTTTTACTACAGGGTCACCTTCTGCAGCCCAAAAGCAAGCAAATTTATTTTGCAACAAACAAATTTAATTTGCTTTTGGGTTACAGATCTGCAGTGGCGTCACTAGGGTTGGTGTCACCTGGTGCGGTAACTTATGGTGTCACCCCCCCACCCCACCACGAGTTTTACAAGTTTTTTTTTAAACTACTCTTACTCATAAATCAGTACTCGCATATAACACTGAATGCTCATAATACACAGCGCACATTACTTAGAGGTTTATTGCTGTGGAGCTCTCTCATATGCTCACACACAAATTTTGGCGAACTGCCAGCAAGTACGGTGCCTGTTAAGGCAGTGAAATCCCCCATAGAGAAGCAATGGTTACTCTATTCACAGACACCAAACAGCAAAGAAATGTCCTGATTTCTGGTGTTTTCATTTGGCAAGTTTATTCAGGCGAACACCATAGGTTTCAATGTTAAAAATATTCCCGTTTTTATCCAATAGCTAATAACACACATTAGGTGTTAGGTGACACATTAGGTGAGGGCGAATAGGGTATTTGAAGTAGTGGGTTGCATGAGGACTGAATGGGAAGATGGAGCAAGAAATGTGCAGTGGGGGATCATGTAGTGAGCTGATAGGCTTCTCTATAGTAATGCGTTTTCAGAGACTTCTTGAAAGACTAAAGAGACGGGCGAGTCTGATGTTGCGGGGGAGGGACTGGAGTTCCATAGAAAGAGTGCAGCTCGAGTGAAGTCCTGAAGGCGAAAGTTGGGGGTGCGGGTATGAGGAACTGATAGCATCAGATCATTGGCAGAGCGAAGTGGTCGGGATTGGATGTACCTACTAATAAGGGAGATGTAGGCAGGGGTGCGGTTACAGAGAGTTTTGTACAGGACCACCAGTATTATGAATTGGATTCTAAAAGGAAACAGGGAGCCAGTGTAGAGATTGACAAAGGGGCGAGGTGTGAGAGGTGCAGGAAGTGAGGTGTAGGAGTCTGGCACAGGCGCTCATTACAGACTGCAGAGGCAGAATCTGGGATCTCTTAAGGCCAGAGAGGAAGTAGTTACAGTAGTCAAGGTGTGAGATAATAAGAGCTTGGATGAGCATTTTAGTAGAGTCTGGATTACGAAAGGGACGGATGCATGCAATGTTTTTTAGGTGGAAGTAGCAAGATTTGGTTAGAGACTGAATGTCAGGAGTAAAGAATAGATTGGAGTCCAAGAAGACCCTGAGGCAACGAGCCTGAGAGGTAAAAGTAATGGTGGCACCATTCACCTGAAGAGAAATTGGGTGTCACACCTACTGAGGAAGCGAGGTTGCTCGCGAAACGCGTATAGGTGTTATGCCTATGATCCTGTTTTATTTATTTTAATAAATTTTGTTTTTTAAATCTATTTTTGGCGTCCAACAAATTATTGGAATCACAAGACTACGAATCCTATGGGAAATCCGGCATTCCCATTCAATTTTGCCGGCTGTTTGGAGCATCTAGTGTCTGATTGAGACACATTAAAATGTGAGTGCCACCTTTCTTTTACTATTTCCAGCTGTGTAATAAGTTTACTACGCTATGGCAGCGTTTCTGTTTACTTTAAGGGTATACAGTAAAGAAGAAGACACTCTTTGAAGGAAGCGCTGACTCGATCGTCTTTTTCTTTTGTTTGATTTGTTATCCTCCGGTGGGTTTGGATATACCATCTATCGAAAGAGACAGCGGCTGATTTAAACTAAGAACTGTTTTCAATCCTACACCAAAACAGATTTTATTCACATACAATAAGTTTTCTGTGGAACATTATACATCTATTTCCTCTAGGTGGCGCCATTGATACAGGTTTCTTTTCCTATCGCACATGGATATATTTGCCCCCAGACTCACATTGATATATTTGCCCCCAGACTCACACATTGATATATCTGCCCTCAGACTCACACATGGATATATTTGCCCCCCGACTCACACATTGATATATTTGCCCTCATGGATATATTTGCCCACAGGCTCACCTCTGCCAGGCCCCTCCGACGGGCAGATCGTGCGGCCGCAGCGTTCCTTCCTTCAACGAGCGGCAGCCTCATGAGTATCTGCCGCTCGCCTGGGATCCACCCTCCAGCATGCCGCGATCTCTCGAGAGATCACATGATCTCGATCGCGGCAGGCTGGCGGATGGATCTCAGGCGAGCGGCAGATACTCATGCGGCTGCCGCTCGGTGAAGGAACGAACGCGGCGGCCACACGATCTGCCGCCACCGCATAAACAAAATAGTGCAGAGTGCAGCAGCGGTGCCGGGGGTTGAAATTTGCCGCCCCCCAATTTCTGCTGCCTGGCGCCGCTGCTCCGCTCTGCACCATTGTCGGGCCGGCCCTGAAGGCAGGCACCATGTCCATGGGTACAGCTTCAGTAGGCAAGATCTCCAAGGGCACAGGGGGTGCAGGGGGCATTACCTCCAAGTCCTTGGCATTGGAGTCCTCCTCTGTACCCTCCTCCTTCGAGGAAACATCACAAAATGCAGGCCTCCTTAGTACAGGAGCTCGGCGAGGCTTGCCACCATTAGTAGCGGCTGGAGTCTGGCGAGGTTTGGCAGTGACCTGGCGAGGCCTGGCAGCGACCTGGCGAGGCTTGGCAGCGGCTGGAGGCTTGACAGCGGCTGGAGGCTTGCGAGAACTGGCAGCGGCTGAAGGTTTGCGAGAACAGGCAGCGTCTGGAGGCTTGAGCGGACAGGCAGTGGCTGGAGGCTTGAGCAAACTGGCAGCGGCTGGAGGCTTGAGCGAACTGGCAGCGGCTGGAGGCTTGAGCGAACTGGCAGCGGCTGGAGGCTTGAGCGAACTGGCAGCGGCTAGAGGCTTGAGCGAACTGGCAGCGGCTGGAGGCTTGAGCGAACTGGCAGCAGCTGGATGCTTGAGAGAACTGGCAGCGGCTGGAGTCAGGCGTGGAATGGCAGGTCTGATGGGACAGAAGTCGATTCTGTGCTGTTCCGATCCGCAGTAAAAGCATAGATTGAGCCTCCTACGCTTTTCCTTCTGAGTCTCCACATAGGTTGCCTGTGCTCTGCATATAGGTGGAGAGAGATTATCCTTAGCAGGTTGCTGCAATGCTCTGCTCTCAGGAGAAGGCCTGACAGGGCCAGGTGTGGTACTAAATGAGTTCATTAGATCCCACACATCCTCTACTACAAGGAGCAATTGATATACGATATCATCCAGTGCAGCTTGGACCCACACAGCCTGGTTTGTGGCTCTTCCATTATGTCAGACTCGCGCTATAATTGAGCCATGGCACAGCCTCTGTGTGGTGATAGATAATCCCAAACGCTGGGGGTAAGCAGGCACACAGACACTGGAGGCAGTATATGCACAATAAAGCTTGTATTTGTCACGTTCCCACTTTCCAACCCTGTCTCCCTGCCCTCTGTATTCCTTATGTCTGTGTTTCCCTGTGCTGCTTTCCCTGACATGCAGCTCAGGGGTTAAGTTCTTTGCTCATTGAGCTTTTGCTGGTGATATGGGCTGATTACTCCCCTATTTAAAGCCATGGGCCCATATCACCATGCTCTTGCATCCTGGTTCACTTCAGCTACAGATTTGTTCCTGAGAGCTCCCTGTTATTCTATCCTAGTGCTTTCTCAGTGTTTCCCCCTTGTCTGAGTTCTAGGTTTCTGATTGACTTCCTGGTATTGACCCTCTGGCCTGGCTGACGGATTTTCTCTGGTGCTATATCCCCACTTTGGCTCAAGGTATACGTTTTGGTTTTGACTCCTGGCTTATTTATTGACGACTCTTCTGGACATCCCTAGCTGTTCTGTGCATATTGAATTATATGTTGTGTATCCCTGTTGACCACGGCTTTTGTATATTGAAGTCCTTCCCTGCAAGTTGTTGAGTATAACTCCTTCAGGTGTCTGTGTTTTCCCCAGGACTCTGCATGGCTACAAGGTAACCTTTTTCTATTAGTGCAGATTCGGCCACTCTAAGGACCGATCTATCAGTATAGGGCTCCTTCGGTATTAGCCGTGCAGAGGTCCCCAGTGTCTTCTGTGGTTTATTTCCTTATCCTGATTGTTGTGTCACGCATCTCTGCATATAGCGGCTTTTCCTCATACCTGGGCCCTACTTGGCGCATGCCAGGTACCACCATTGTGGCTGAACGTGACATAATGTAAGAGCCAACTATAAAGCACGCAGAGCTGCGTAAATTGTTTGAATCCATGCTGCACCTGTTTGATGATTTCATGTCTAAGTGGAGGGGGTTAATGGACACAGCTTTTCTCCCTTCTAATGATCAAGCTGTTCTAGAAAGCAGGGTACGTGGTCCACTTTCCCCTGAGGAAATGATTAGAAGGCGAACTGACAAGCTCTGTTTCTATTGTGTCAGTCCATTGCATTTTATTTCATGGTGCCCGCTCAAGCCAGTGCGCGCCGAGGCTGGCAAGCAGCCAGTGCATGCCGAGACTGGCAAGCAGCCAGTGCACACTGGGACGGGCAAGACACCAGTGCATGCCGAAACTGGCAAGGTGCCCGCAACCCACAGTCGAGTCACCAAGGCCAGTTCCCATTATAAAACTAAAGTAATCAGACCCCTTGTACCGTCCAGGTTTAGGAGAGCCCTTCCTAGGGCAACCAGACCTGTGGAGGTGGCAACTGATGTTACTGACCTTGCTGAATATTCTGACGATGGGTCAGATGGTGCCAGGCCCTGTACTGGGTCAGATGGCATCAGACCCTGCCATATATCCAAGGTCAGACCCCCTTTACCGTCCAGGCCTAGGAGAGCCCTTCCAGGGGCAACCAGGTCTGTGGAGGGGGTAACTGACATCTCAGACCCAGTCGAGTATTCCCCTTTTGATCCCGAGGCACAAATGGACTTTGACTCCCTGGCCGAGAAGGAGTCAAAGGATGAAGCCATGGAGGTTATTCCCATTAATGCCTCTCGTATGTGGCCTCGCCAAACGGCCAGACACCCTAAGGGTGGTCCAGGGCGTAAGATTATTACAGGCTGTATTACCTGCGGTGCTGTACGCTTATCTGCATCACCCACCGCACTCATAGTGCCAGGTGGCAAGGCCACTATTATGGGGTCTGGCGATGGGGTCACAACCAAGGAGTTTGGTGGGGAGACCGCAATCATGTTGCCTTTTTCTGGCAGTGAAGTTGTTACGCCTGTGGCTGGCAAGCTTCCAGTTAAATCAGTCTCAAGCTGTGTGTCAGTGGTGCCAGTCCCAAGCTGTGTGTCAGCGGTGCCAGTCCCAAGCTGTGTGTCAGCAGTGCCAGTCCCAAGCTGTGTGTCAGCGGTGCCAGTCCCAAGCTGTGTGTCAGCGGTGCCAGTCCCAAGCTGTGTGTCAGCGGTGCCAGTCCCAAGCTGTGTGTCAGCGGTGCCAGTCCCAAGCTGTGTGTCAGTGGTGCCAGTCCCAAGCTGTGTGCCAGCGGTGCCAGTCCCAAGCTGTGTGTCAGCGGTGCCAGTCCCAAGCTGTGTGTCAGCGGTGCAGAAACCCAGTCAAGCTGTGTGTCAGCAGTGCCAGTCCCAAGCTGTGTGCCAGCGGTGCCAGTCCCAAGCTGTGTATCAGCGGTGCCAGAAACCCAGTCAAGCTGTGTGTCAGCGATTCCAGAAACCCAGTCAAGCTGTGTGTCAGCGGTGCCAGTCCCAAGCTGTGTGTCAGTGGTGCCAGTCCCAAGCTGTGTGCCAGCGGTGCCAGTCCCAAGCTGTGTGTCAGCGGTGCCAGTCCCAAGCTGTGTGTCAGCGGTGCCAGAAACCCAGTCAAGCTGTGTGTCAGCAGTGCCAGTCCCAAGCTGTGTGCCAGCGGTGCCAGTCCCAAGCTGTGTATCAGCGGTGCCAGAAACCCAGTCAAGCTGTGTGTCAGCGGTGCCAGAAACCCAGCCAAGCTGTGTGTCAGCAGTGCCAGTCCCAAGCTGTGTGTCAGCGGTGCCAGAAACCAGTCAAGCTGTGTGTCAGCGGTGCCAGTCCCAAGCTGTGTGCCAGCGGGGGCCAGTCCCAAGCTGTGTGTCAGCGGTGCCAGTCCCAAGCTGTGTGTCAGCGGTGCCAGAAACCCAGCCAAGCTGTGTGTCAGCAGTGCCAGTCCCAAGCTGTGTGTCAGCGGTGCCAGAAACCCAGTCAAGCTGTGTGTCAGCGGTGCCAGTCCCAAGCTGTGTGCCAGCGGGGGCCAGTCCCAAGCTGTGTGTCAGCGGTGCCAGTCCCAAGCTGTGTGTCAGCGGTGCCAGAAACCCAGCCAAGCTGTGTGCCAGCGGTGCCAGTCCCGAGCTGTGTGCCAGTACCAAGCTGTGTGTCAGCAGTGCCAGAAACCCAGTCAAGCTGTGTGTCAGCGGTGCCAGTCCCAAGCTGTGTGTCAGCGGTGCCAGAAACCCAGTCAAGCTGTGTGTCAGCGGTTCCAGAAACCCAGTCAAGCTGTGTGTCAGCGGTGCCAGTCCCAAGCTGTGTGTCAGTGGTGCCAGTCCCAAGCTGTGTGCCAGCGGTGCCAGTCCCAAGATGTGTGTCAGCGGTGCCAGTCCCAAGCTGTGTGTCAGCGGTGCCAGAAACCCAGTCAAGCTGTGTGTCAGCAGTGCCAGTCCCAAGCTGTGTGCCAGCGGTGCCAGTCCCAAGCTGTGTATCAGCGGTGCCAGAAACCCAGTCAAGCTGTGTGTCAGCGGTGCCAGAAACCCAGCCAAGCTGTGTGTCAGCGGTGCCAGAAACCCAGTCAAGCTGTGTGTCAGCGGTGCCAGAAACCCAGTCAAGCTGTGTGTCAGCGGTTCCAGAAACCCAGTCAAGCTGTGTGTCAGCGGTGCCAGTCCCAAGCTGTGTGTCAGTGGTGCCAGTCCCAAGCTGTGTGCCAGCGGTGCCAGTCCCAAGCTGTGTGTCAGCGGTGCCAGTCCCAAGCTGTGTGTCAGCGGTGCCAGAAACCCAGTCAAGCTGTGTGTCAGCAGTGCCAGTCCCAAGCTGTGTGCCAGCGGTGCCAGTCCCAAGCTGTGTATCAGCGGTGCCAGAAACCCAGTCAAGCTGTGTGTCAGCGGTGCCAGAAACCCAGCCAAGCTGTGTGTCAGCAGTGCCAGTCCCAAGCTGTGTGTCAGCGGTGCCAGAAACCCAGTCAAGCTGTGTGTCAGCGGTGCCAGTCCCAAGCTGTGTGCCAGCGGGGACCAGTCCCAAGCTGTGTGTCAGCGGTGCCAGTCCCAAGCTGTGTGTCAGCGGTGCCAGAAACCCAGCCAAGCCGTGTGTCAGCGGTGCCAGTCCCAAGCTGTGTGCCAGTCCCAAGCTATGTGCCAGCGGTGCCAGTCCCGAGCTGTGTGCCAGTACCAAGCTGTGTGTCAGCAGTGCCAGAAACCCAGTCAAGCTGTGTGTCAGCGGTGCCAGTCCCAAGCTGTGTGTCAGCGGTGCCAGAAACCCAGTCAAGCTGTGTGTCAGCGGTTCCAGAAACCCAGTCAAGCTGTGTGTCAGCGGTGCCAGTCCCAAGCTGTGTGCCAGCGGTGCCAGTCCCAAGCTGTGTGTCAGCGGTTCCAGAAACCCAGTCAAGCTGTGTGTCAGCGGTGCCAGTCCCAAGCTGTGTGCCAGCGGTGCCAGTCCCAAGCTGTGTGTCAGCGGTGCCAGAAACCCAGTCAAGCTGTGTGTCAGCGGTTCCAGAAACCCAGTCAAGCTATGTGTCAGCGGTGCCAGTCCCAAGCTGTGTGTCAGCGGTGCCAGAAACCCAGCCAAGCTGTGTGTCAGCGGTGCCAGTCCCAAGCTGTGTGCCAGCGGTGCCAGTCCCAAGCTGTGTGCCAGTATCAAGCTCTGTCAGCAGTGCCAGTCCCAAGCTGGGTGTCAGCGGTGCCAGAAACCCAGTCAAGCTGTGTGTCAGCGGTTCCAGTAACCCAGTCAAGCTGTGTGTCAGCAGTGCCAGAGCTACAATGCAACACCAATGTACCCATGCCCCACAGAGAGTCCGAGGTTTCCAAACCTCATGGTAAGGCACAGGTAGGCGAGCCTACTCCCACTGTTGCTGTGTCGTGTGGGGGGTCACCAGTTCTAGATCTCGTTCAAGGAGAAGACGGGCAAAGGTGTCTAACCCTAGTCCCACTGAGTCTATGTCCAGTCTAACTGATGCCAAGATCCCCCTACCCCGTCATGTCCCTGAGGGCTATGTGCAGTCGCCCTTTGGACTGGTGTTCAGGAAGGACCACTGGGTTGCCATTCAAAGGAACCCTCATAGACGGGGGCGTCTTGTGGAGGAGGATGACGACTCTGAGTGGGACCTCAAAGGACTTTGGTGACTGGTGTTCGTGATCTGGTTTCCTGATTCTGTCTGTCATGTTTGTTGTTTTAGGTGCCCTGAGGTCACCTTATTTGGAGGGGGCTACTGTCACGTTCCCACCCTGTCTCCCTGCCCTCTGTATTCCTTATGTCTGTGTTTCCCTGTGCTGCTTTCCCTGACATGGAGCTCAGGGGTTAAGTTCTTTGCTCATTGAGCTTTTGCTGGTGATATGGGCTGATTACTCCCCTATTTAAAGCCATGGGCCCATATCACCATGCTCTTGCATCCTGGTTCACTTCAGCTACAGATTTGTTCCTGAGAGCTCCCTGTTATTCTATCCTAGTGCTTTCTCAGTGTTTCCCCCTTGTCTGAGTTCTAGGTTTCTGATTGACTTCCTGGTATTGACCCTCTGGCCTGGCTGACGGATTTTCTCTGGTGCTATATCCCCACTTTGGCTCAAGGTATACGTTTTGGTTTTGACTCCTGGCTTATTTATTGACGACTCTTCTGGACATCCCTAGCTGTTCTGTGCATATTGAATTATATGTTGTGCATCCCTGTTGACCACGGCTTTTGTATATTGAAGTCCTTCCCTGCAAGTTGTTGAGTATAACTCCTTCAGGTGTCTGTGTTTTCCCCAGGACTCTGCACGGCTACAAGGTAACCTTTTTCTATTAGTGCAGATTCGGCCACTCTAAGGACCGATCTATCAGTATAGGGCTCCTTCGGTATTAGTCGTGCAGGTCTCCAGTGTCTTCTGTGGTTTATTTCCTTATCCTAATTGTTGTGTCACGCATCTCTGCATATAGCGGCTTTTCCTCATACCTGGGCCCTACTTGGCGCATGCCAGGTACCGCCATTGTGGCTGAACGTGACAGTATTGTGGAATGGTACACAGCAAACAGTGAGCACAGAACAGATGTAACACAGAGAACACAGGCAAGTGGATGATGAGCCACGTAGTCTCTCTCTAGATCCTCTTGAGGAGAGCAGGAGCCTGAGCTAACAGTACCTTGATAGAAAGTCACTTCTTTGAGAGAGCTTGAGGGCTGGGAGCCACTTGAGAGTCTCTGGTCCCACTGGATAGTGGGCCACACAGTGGATCTTCCAGCAGACAGGAACCAGGTGATGCAAACACAGCAAGGAATGAATAACTGGTTTAAATGGTACAGCAGGTACATCCAGGGACAAGCAATAACAAGAGAGAGCTCTCAGGACCTCTGACAACAGGAAAGGAAAACACAAAATGGAAGAGCAACGATGGGAGGGCGTAATCAGGTATTTATGCAAAACACACAGTCATTAGAATAGGAGTTAACCCTTAGGTGGATACAGACAGGGAGTAATGGAAAGCCAGACTGGCCACAGCAAGTTCCCAGGCCTGACAGTACCTCCCTCCTTACAAGGTGGACTCCGGGCACATGGGGGCATAACCATCTCAGATGAGTGCAAGGAGATCACCACCACCCATCAAAGTCAGAGTCAGGATCACTGTAGATGTCTCCATTTTTAGAATGGGGGTCAAAGTATGTTTGAATACAGAGGGGAAGATTCCAGAGGATAGGGAGAGGTTAAAAATAAGAGTCAAAGCAGGGACAGTAACTGGTAGAACAGGCCGAATAAGGTGTGAGGGGATAGGATCAAGTGGACAGGTGGTCGGGTAGGAGGACATGAGAAGTTCTGTTACATCCTCCTCCGAGACTGGAGAAAAGACATAGTAGAATCTCTGTCTTTTCGAATGACACCAACCATGACCCTCTAGTTACCACGGTTCGGGAGATATGGGGGTTCAAAGGAATCTCCACCAGGGGATTTCCTAGGGAAATCCCCAGGCAGCTAGGGGTTCCCCGGCTAACTGACGTCATCACGCCATGACGTTAGGTGGCCAGGGGGGACCCGGAGGTAGAGCCGCCATCCAAGATGGTGGCCCCCACCGGAGCTAGGCCGCGATCCAGCGCCGGATCGCAGCCTGGTACGTAAGGAGTTAAAACCAGGCACCGCTTAAAAGGGGAGACTCTCCCCTTTTAAGTGGTACCTGGTTTGTGCGGCTGTGACCTCCCGATTGGGAGAGGAATCCGAAAGGATCCCCCCTCCCTTTCATGCGATCTCCCGGGGGTCGTCCGAAAATGACGTCATCAAAATGACAAGCATAGTGTCATGATTTCATATACGTGGGGCGGCCCTTGAAAGACACATCTGACTTCCTAGAAGTCAGAACGTCGCGGGACCACGGAGGAGAGGTGAGAATCTCTCCAGGCTCCCGCCGACCAGATGACGTGTGGGGAACGTCCTCCGCATATAGCGGGAGTCAATGAGGACGTTCCCCACATGTCCAAGGTGTTAAGGCAAGGGGTTAAGCCAAGGGGTTAAGGCAAATGTCGTTTGTGTTTTCAGACATTATGGGGTTCAGGCAGGCACCTTGTGTGTGCAGCAGGAAAAAAAAATCCGCATTCGAACCTCAACAGAGCTTTTATGGAGCTTAATTAGGTCACAGCAGGGATGCTGATAACAGTGTGGTTATTGTTTTGAAAATCTCCAGTTATCTTATCAGATCTCTGTCAGATTTGAGTAGTCACATACAGGGTTATTCAAAGAGCTCTGAATTGCTGCCGAAAGGTAACCGTGTTCGGTTACCTTTCCTGGCCATTCTGCTATCCAGAGAGCAGACAGTGCGCCAAATGTTGAATTGCCTGCACATCCGGTCCCTGTTCGAGGGCAGTGAAATCCCCATAGCTTCATCTATTCATAGAACAAAAACCAGCAGTGAAAAGTTGCTGAAATGCCCTGCCATTCGGTTGCTTCGTTCGACAGGTTTATTCAGGCAAGTCCCATAGGCTTCAATGTTAAAAATATTCCCGTTTTAAATCAATATCTAATAAACCGTTTATTATAATATTCTGCAGTAAAAAGTCTCTTTATTAATAGATTTTTTAGGATCTTTCAAGCAATTTTTGGGATTTTTTTCCAAAAATTTTTTTAGATTATTTTTTTTAAACATTTTTCTTTTTTCTGTAACAGCCCTTTTATTATCATTCATTGGACCTCATATGCAAATTTCAGATATTTTCGCTCAGTAGTTTGTTTGCAAACAGCGTTTCACTTTTCAAACATTCAAGTGTACTGTTTTTTTTCACTCCATTCGTCTGCGGTGTCGGGGTTTTTCGGTGGCTACTCTGCACTCTAATCGGCTCCTGCTCGGGTTTCTCTGGCGTGTTCGGCAGGGTTAATCCAATGTTTTTGCGGGTTTCGGTGTGCATTCGCCTGGGTTTTGCGGTGAGTGTTCGGCAGGTTTTGGTGGCTTTTCCCTGCACTACGACAGCCCTGTGGTGCTTACTGAATACACCGCAGGGTCGCCGAATCAAGCCGAATTGAAGAGAATGAAAAGTCACCGAACATGCAGTGACTTTTCGATTCTCTTTGAATAACCCTGATAATCTTTCTTTTTTTCTCTACTCTGCCTGGCAACTGTTGAGGAGACAATAACACTCCTTAAAGGGACGTAACACATTTTATCAATCAGGCACATGTTAAATGACACTTAAAAAAAAAAAAAAAATTAAATTATAGTTTAAATTTTATTCCAAAAAATATGACAGGGAGCTACCCCTTGTGCCCATATAGATGAGCCACCACTGTGCAACAGATAATGATGCCACCCAGACTAAACACCGTCTTTGTTAAGGTTAGATTGTATGGATTCGCATTATAATATAATGATATGATCAGTGCATATGTGACATAATCATGTATTATTTAACATGGAATTATATTCTATCACACACTGTGCTACGGAATGGATACATTGATTTAACTAAACAAAACCACACTTCCCACACCCTTTTAACTATTTGACTACAGACTGCGATAGATATTCAGGGTTATTCAGAGAGCGTGAAAAGCAGAATGACTGGAGAATGAAATTCTAGGTCAAAATAGCCGAACCAGAAAAATTCTCCCTTTCATCTCACTTTCCAAACCGGCTATTTTGACCTAGAATTTTTCATTCTCCAGTCATTCTCCTGTTTTTCACGCTCTCTGAATAACCCTGCTAGTAAAAAGTGGTAGTCAGCCTGTTTCAGAACCTTAGAGCAGGGCTCCACAACTTTGGCACACCAGAGGATTTAAGACTACGTCTCCCATGATGCTCAGGTACCTATTGTTTTGGCTGAACGTCATGTAAAATATAGCTCCAAAAGTAATAGAGGGCCGAGGTTGCGGAGCCTGCTTTAGCCCACACTGGCTAGCTAGATTTAGGCGCCAGACGAGCGCGCTATGTGCGCCCGTACTGACGTGCTTAACGGCATCCGTCGCAGCGTTTTGATGCTGCAACGGGGCCGGTCACACACTTGTGCACGCGCACGAAATGCGCAACAAACGTCCGTTATCCAAGCCTCTCCAGCAAAGTGCTAGGGCGGACATTGACAGAGCTGCTAAGTGCGATTCTCCATAGGAGGATCGAGAGGATCGAGCCTTGCAGCACTGATCGCGGTCAGCGAGGTGGTCAGACGGGTGTTGAGTGAAAGGAACGTCCTTTAGTGGATCAAGCCTAATTTTGGACCTCTGTCCCTACATGTGAAGAAAAAAAGCAAGAATTGTAGTTCCCACAAGCTTTCTTTTTAATATACTTGCAGTGTGGCACTGGTGCCCCCTTTTTCCTGTTAGCTCAGTCCATACAGGAGTTTATTAACCTATGGCAAATTTTTGGGTGAGTAACCCTAAATCTGTATAAATTGATAGATTTGCAATTGTAACGTCTAAAGTGATAAAACTGAACATTATTTTCTAAATCCACCATGCATTTATAACACGCGTCTCTGCAAGACCATCGATTTATAAGACACCCAGTTCCCTGTCTGTGCTCCCCGGATCCCTACTGACAGGAGGCTGAAGAACAGGAACCACTCCTTAACCCCGGAAGAAGATGCCATGCTTTGACCCTCCCTAAGCCCGGTGGCGTTATGCAGTGAGCAGGCTGCAGGGTTGTAATTGAGCCTCACGGAGCAATGGCGGACACGAGGCTGGAGGCAAAGCGACAGGAGTGGAATTTAACGTCCGATCCCTCCACCGAACGCGCCCACGGGAACAAACTACTGCTCATTAAAGGTAGAAGAATCCCCTGAATGGAACGCAAAGGAACAGAAGGACGGCAAGCCGTAGGGACCAAAATTGCTCCTTGCGCGATGCACTTCCTGCTGTGCCTTATGGCTATATCTAATTATGTATATATGAGCGTGTGTACATAGCTATTACTATATAATTATTTGGAGTTGCTGTAGAATGAAATATATTTGTCACTTTTTAAACAAATATATGTGTGTGTAATATATAATATATTTATGTGTAGATATATTTCATGGTAAGGAGGATAGTACATTTAAATAATTTGTTTCCAGTTAATGTAAAACTAACATTAATAATGCAGTGAGTTAACAGTTGACCGTAGCTTCTCCCCTATTTATTATAATTGTTTTCATTACTTTAAAACTAAAGAGGATTTTCTCATCCACCAATTAACTGACATTTACTGTAGTTGCAATCAACGGTAAATATAAAAATTTGTTATAACAGAGCGGTTAATTTTGACAATACAGTAAAGAATGATTCATAAACGGCAGGCAAGGTTGCTGCAAACCACACTGAACAATTCTACCACTGTTGGGGCCCGTTCACACCTAAACATTTTAAAGCGTGTTCCTGCGTGCTTTAAAACGCATGAACGGGGAAATCCCATGCTTTCCTATGGGACCCGTTCACACCTGGGCGTTTTAAAGTGCTCAGGAACGCGTTTTAACAAGTCCGACGCACAAAGAAGTATGGGAGCTTCTTTGGTGTGTATAGCAGCGCGTTCGCAGCCATAAACATAGCCGCGAACGTTCGCACATTTTTCGTATGCGCGAACGCGTGTAAAAAAACCGCGCGCATATAAGAAACGTCTAGGTGTGAACCCAGCCTTATTCTCCATTTACTGTTGTTTCCAACAAAGTTGAATTAATCAACATTGAACTCGGACAGAAACTACCCTTATCAACTTTTGAACAAACTGATGGAACTTCACTAGATCATGATTTCACTGTAGTTCGTTAAATTTAAAGGTACATTCTACACCCTTACCACTTTTTAAAGTGGCCAAGTGGTTTAGAGTTCCCTCTGGTGTCATCTGTGGTAAACATGTTGTGTAGCAGATCAGTTTCCTCCATCCATACGTGTCACCAGCAGCTGGGATTTTGAATTTCCTGGCTGCCGGTGACGTCCACGAGATCTGCGTGCTGGCATCACCGTCTCTCAGACAGCTGGGTGTTCTGAGAATGGCAGCTGATGGATTGGTTCTATGCATGCACGGAGCTCCGAGCCATCGTTCTTTGTAGGTGCTACGGAACTTGCATATTTAAATTGCGCATGTCAAGAGCTATTCGCATAGGTGCGCAAACTGCATAACGAGGCTGCAGGGACTTCGGCATTCAGAAGCACCTGAATTGGAGGAGGGGAGCAACGCACACTTAAGGGGAAAAGGTAAGTAAATTTAATTTCACTGAAAAAATAATGCCCATATCATTTAAGCGTGGGGGGGTCGGGATTTTCTATTACAATAACCCTTTAATTCACCATTGCTTGACTGAAACAATGGTGGTTAGTGAATAGATCCTTAACCCCCGTGACGTTTTCCCGAGTGTGACTCGGGGTTAACTTTCAGTGCTGAAAGCGGTAACCCCGAGCCACACTCAGGCTGCATACATTACCTTTCCCTGCACTCCCTCGCTGACCAGTCTCCGGCGATCGCGACCTCCTACTTCCTGATTCCCTTCTAGCGAGAAGGGAACCAGGAAGTATGAGGGTCACAGTCAGCGGAGGAGACTATGGGGGACAGCGAGGGAGCGCAGGGACAGGTGATGTATCCAGCGGCATCCCGGGTGTTGCTCGGGGTTACCGCTTTCAGCATAGGAATTTAACCCCGAGCCACATTTGGGAATACCGCTGGGGGGGCCAAAAAAAAATGGAACGATTCTAACATCTAAGGCTAATGTCAAACGCATTCTGAGCACACTGTGCGTCCGTGCACAACTGACGTACTTTCTGACTGATGATACTGTAGACACCACACGGTCCGTTTTTTTGACTGACTTTTTTTTGACTGATATAGATGGGAAATAAAATTAATATGAAAAACCATGTTGTCCGTCAAAAAATGCTGGACGGCAAAAATGCAGTCTGTCTGACTACGTTCCATCACTCACACACAAAGCTACACGGACTTGGCGCACTCTGTGCGTCCGTCCTAGCAGTTTGACGTTCTTGCCTAAATTGCGTCCGGTGCCACGTGCGTTGTGCGTCCTCACTTCTGTGCGTACGTGCTTCATGTGTGGGTCTCTATTGATCATAATTAAATGCGACGACAGATGTTAAAATGTGCGGCAATACGGACGTGATCACTGCGTTCGTCTGACACGGGCCTAAAAGATGTCAGAATTGTAATGCCAGGGAGGTTAATCTGTTCCTTTCATCGTGCAACTTATTATTCTGTTGTCCTGGGCAGGCATCCAGGTTCACGAAGTAGATGTCCAGCCGTCCAATAACGCACTTCTTACAGACAAGTATTTAGGACGTATGGCGCATGTGTCACTAGGTGACACACGCAGCAACTTAAAGGAACACTACTAAAAAGTAGAGTGTCCCTTTTTTGATGTTAAATAATTGGGCAGATGCTGCTGACAGTTTCTGTCCAAATATTTTTTTTAATTTTTTGTTGCCCCATTTAACGCCTCTTTTTTAACTTGGTGTGTGCAGCTTCTCCTCTTTGGCTCAGGGATTCCCGAACCCAGAAGTCTCAGACTTTTCTGCGCAATTTATGCTTCCTGCACTACTTGCGTAGTGTAGGAAACGCAAATTGCACACTGCAGTGGGACTTGCAAACTTTATGTACGCAAGACCCGCAGTGCCTACACAGAACGATGAAGCATGTGCAGCTCCGATCCAACGCGGCCTGTCTAAAGCTATTGGTCTTCGCGATAGTGACCTTGGTACGCACCCTGTGTCCCGACATCACTAGTAACAAAATAGTAACCGGCAGCCGGGAAATTGGGGGGAATCCTGACATCCTGACCATTTAAAAAATTATAGAGAGGTCAGGATGAGTAGAGTGTACCTTTTTAAACCCATAATTACCACAGACCTTATCTTCTTTTCGTAATGTCAATATCATGTTTTTCAACATGTTTAGGGGTCTCCTCGCAGTGGTGCGGTGGCTTGTGTTGTAAATGGATGAAAGCGTAATAATAACCTATTGTGCCATCACCTCCACCTTCGGTCCTGGCATGGGAAATGAGAAGGTGAGTTAGTGCAGCATCATTGTTTGCTTTATAAGTAAAAGCACATAATGTCTCTGCCTTAGAACAGAAAAAAAAGAAACTTTCATTTTTTTTGTTCATATTTGGCATCATTGGAAAGGCCAAACTTTAACCTTTCCAAGGAAGCCTCACTTGACCTTGTGCAGTTTAAAGATTCCAAAGCACCCCCTATGGCCAGGGCCGCCATCAGGGCATTACGCCCGATGCTGCCGTAAGGGGCCCAGGCCCGCAGGGGGTCCCGGGGCCCCGTCGGCAGTGGCGTCGCCCTTTTACAGCTCCGGTATCGGACTCGATGAGTCAGAATCCGGAGTTGTGTCTCTGCTGCAGGAGCCACTGGCAGCTTCACTGTCTCCTGGCAGCTTCACTGGCTCCATTGAATTGATTTGGCTCCGCCTCCTCCACTCAGTGAAGCTGCGCGCCTGAGATGGAGGGCCCGGGCTGAAGAGCAGAAGACAGGAGAGAAGATAAGAAAAGAAGAGCCGAAGGAAGGAAGACAGTGGAGTGGTGAGCCAGGGCCCAGACCCCAAGGCCCAGGGTCCAGACCCCAAGACCCAGACCCCGAGACCCAGGGCCCAGACCCCAGGGCCCAAAGACCCAGGGCCCAGACCCGAAGGCCCAGGGCCCAGACCCCAAAGACCCAGGGCCCAGACCCGAAGGCCCAGACCCCAGGCCCAAAGACTCCGGGCCCAGACCCCAAAGACCCAGACCCCAGGGCCCAGACCCCTATGTGCAGGGCCCAAGGCCCAGACCTCAGGGCCCAGACCCAGGGCCAAGACCCCAACGCCCAGACCCCAGACCCAGGGATCAGACGCCCAGACCCAGGGCCCAGGCCAGACCCAGGGTCCAAGGACCAGGCCCAAACTAGACCCAGGGACCAGGCCCCAAGGCCCAGCCCCAGGGACCAGACCCCAAGGCCCAGACCCAGGAACCAGAGCCCAGACCCAGGGACCAGACCCCAGGGACCAGACCCCAAGGCCCAGACCCCTATGTGCAGGGCCCAAGGCCCAGACCTCAGGGCCCAGACCCAGGGCCAAGACCCCAACGCCCAGACCCAGGGATCAGACCCCAAGACCCAGGGCCCAGGCCAGACCCAGGGTCCAAGGACCAGGCCCAAACTAGACCCAGGGACCAGGCCCCAAGGCCCAGACCCAGGAACCAGAGCCCAGACCCCAGGGACCAGACCCCCAAGGCCCAGTCCTAGGGACCAGAGCCCAGACCCAGGGCCCAGACCAGACCCCAAGGCCCAGGGACCAGACCCCAAGACCCAGAGACCAGACCCAGGGACCAGACCCCAAGACCCAGAGCACAGACCCCAGGGCCCAAACCAGACCCAGGGACCAGACCCAAAGGCCATCATATACAGCCAGTTACTGTGAGATTTATTGCTGTGGATTCTGTGATACGTTCATACACACCGCACATTACTGTGAGTTTTATTGTTGTGGTGCTATGTTATGTCCTTTTTTTTTTTTTTGAATGGGGAGAAAAGCTGTTAGAGGTTGAGGGAGTGCCGGGGGGGCCCCCATCGTGAGGTTTATTAAGGGGCCCCATCATTTCTGGTGGCTGCCCTGCCTACGGCCCCCACTGCAGTGTGGCGGATTAGGATCTTGATGGAATAATGCGTAATAACGCATTATGCCACCACCTCCATACTTACTGGTTACATGGGAAATGAGATGGTGAGTTAGTGCGACAACATTGTTCACTTTATAATTGAAAACTGAACAATAGTGTTGTGTTATAAAAAAGAAGGAAAATTCTTATTTTTTACATAAAACCTGGTCGTGTTTGGTAAGGCGTGTTAGAAAAAAATTGACAATGACTGGGTCCGGGGCAACCGCCCTTTTTGCCCCGCATTAAAGTTGGTCCTGGATCCACTATTGGTAAATGGTGAATCTATTCTATTTACGGGCAATGCTGGCGCTCACAGTTGGTTTCTGGAATGGAATGGACCAAGTGAAGTTAACATTTGTAATCTAGGTAAACTAGCAAATTGCTATTTCATAGATCTTTGTGGTCAATGCAATACCCTTTCCTTAACCCCCATAGTGACCGGGCGGTTTTACGAAAATCTGTCTGAAAGTGCCCGCTGCTGTTTTTACGTTTCTACGCTGTTTGTGTTTAGGTCAAATTTTTCCTCTAAGGCTGGGGTCAGACCAACGCACTTTTAACGTGCGTTCTGGCGCACATAATCACGGCCGCACTAGCAGGAAATGACGGGCATTGACAGCCAATATACGAAGTACGGTCGCACGAAAGTCCGGCCGCGCAACGCAAGTGGAAAATGAACGCATTTTTTCGAGAACACAGAACCGCTAGTACGGATGTACAGAGTGCGCTGCAGCGGCATAGCGGTGTGTGTGTGTGATTTGGAGACGTCAGACCCTGCTCATGTCCGGCCAACATAACGTCCAGACGCAAAAAGGTTCCTGGTTTGGATTCGTAAAACATCACGCACGAACATGCGCATCGTATGACCGTTTTCGCATATTCCGTGAAAAAATACAT
The DNA here is from genome assembly GCA_009667805.1 of Leptobrachium leishanense. Taxonomy (NCBI): domain Eukaryota; kingdom Metazoa; phylum Chordata; class Amphibia; order Anura; family Megophryidae; genus Leptobrachium; species Leptobrachium leishanense. Next base: position 253,172,180 of record CM019066.1, read on the forward strand.
CAATGCGTTCGGACGCACTTTTTTACGTTCGCGTGTAAAAATGCTTTCGTTTGACCCTAGCCTTACTCGTTTATGCAACCCACACATATTATATACCATTTTCCCGCCATTAAACAGACTTTCTAAAGATACCATTATTTTCATCATATTATAATTATACTATAAAAAAATATGAAATACAGTATGTTGAAAAAATTGAAAAAAAACAACTTTTTCAAAATTTAATCCCCAAAATCTACAACCACCAAAAAATAGTTTCAAAATTTTGTCCTGTGATTAGAAATACCCAATTTTTACATGGTTTTGCTTTTTTTATTTTTTAAACTTTATTTTTGTATTGACAAACTCAGATCACAGTATAATATAAACATTCACATTCCCACTTAGAAAGAAAGCCAACCCTCCCATCTAGTACCAAGCAAGAGGAGTTGCAAAACACAAACACATTAAACTGCCGATATCACATCAGAAAACTCTAAGAGTGCTCGCGGACGAGGTCTTAAGGGAGGGGACGTCAGGATGGTTTTGCTTTTTAACCCCATTCACTGCTGAGCCATTTCACCTCTGTGCACTGAGCTCATTTTGACCATTTTATGCTCACCATTTTTAGATGCCAGCTTAACCACTTGAATGCTAAGGACGCGCTCAGCGCGTCCTCAGCATTCCCCCTGGTATGCGGAGGACGCGCTGAGCGCGTCCTCGCATTGGGGTCAGCGTTCGGCCGGTTCCGGCCGATCGCTGGCCCCTCCGGTGCGGGCTGACATCCTGGATGTCAGCCCGGCATCCGGAGCAGTGGCCGCCATTATTATGTGTCATCGCGCCCCCGCGATGACACATAATTCAGGCGCCCCCCCCGCATGTGCGGAGGAGGCGCCTGAAAGGGAGGGGGGGGAGGTCCTTCGGACCTCTCTCCCTCCCGATCGGCGGCTCACAGGGGCTTAACCCAGGCATCATTTGGAAGGGCACAGCCTGCCCTTCCAAATGATGCCTGGCATTAACCCCTGGGGAGCTGGATCGCAAATCGGCGCTGAAAAGCGCCGATTTGCGATCCTTCCCGGGAGCTGGCCGACATCTTGGATGTCGGCCAAGCTTCCGGGAACTCCCCCAGAGGACTGGCGTCATCGTGCGCAGCACGATGACGCCAGTCCTAGCATTAACCCCTAACTGCCACGAAGTGTGGAGATAGGGAGTTCCAATGAACTCCCTATCTCCCGATCCGTGGCAGTTAGGGGTTAAATTTTGATATCGTTGGATCGGCCAGAGCATGGCCGTTCCAACGATACCAAACATGAAAGTAAAAAAAATTGTAAAAAAAAAAAAAAAATAAAAATAAAAATAAAAAAAAATTAAAAAAAAAAAAATAAACACTTTTTTTTTTTTTTTTTTGTTTTGTTAATGCAGCAATATTGTTCCCATTTCAATTATAATGTGAACAATGATGCTGCATTAACGATTTTTGTATGCGGTGCGTTTGTTAAAAATGGTGTCATTTTCCCCAAAAAAAAATGTAACGAGACCCCATCTCTAATTTTTTTAACAAGCGCACCCCATACAAAATATAACCGCAATTGCTCGCATGTTAAAATGTGGAAAAAAACACTTTACACGCTGTAAATTATTGAAAATACATATTTTATTGCATTTTTTGTTATAATATACAAACATGACATAACGTATACATATAATAATGACATATTATGAATCTACCGAGTCTGACGGAAAGAACGATATATAATATGTCGATGTCATATACTAAAATAAGCCTTCAAAACAGGTTTAAACATGATGCGCAAAACAGGTAAAAAATGACCTCAGCACAGGGGCGGGAAAAGCCTCAGCAGCGAAAGGGTTAAAGGAACACTCTACTCAAAAAATCACCCCCCGTTTTTTTTATGCTAACCTATCCTTATTCCCTTAATAAATCTTTCGTTTTTATTTTTTTTCTTGTAACTGTAATACTTACCCTAAAATCCTCTTGTTTCCAGCGGCGTTTTTTTTTTTTTTATACTCACCTCCCTCCTCTTCCGCTCCCGTCCTTCTTCTTGCTTCTTGGCTTCTGGTTTACGTGAGAAGCGCGCATGCGGGCCTCTCACATAAGCCAGCCAATCGGCAGGCTTCCTCCCGGCTCCCTCTGAGGATTAGTGTTGCGCACAAGAGGATGCGCGCAACACTAACCCTCAGAGGGAGCCGCCAGCTTCTGCGGTGAGTTGGAGACGTCATCGCGCTGAAAGCGCGATGACGTCTCCTACTCGGCAAAAGTCGGCAGAAGCGGGAAATATGATTCCCGCTCTGCTGACTGACAGCTGGGAGGGCGGAGTAAACTTCTCCGCCTCTCTCAGCTGTTTTCAGCATTTTCGGCTGAGCGGAGGGAGGGGGGACAGAGGGCAGGATACTCCGGGCATCATGACCACCTAAAATAGCTTAGGTGGTCATATTGCTTAGAGTATCCCTTTAAGTCCTATTTAATTAAACCCCCCAGACAATTTTTTTAAAAAACAATTTTTTTATTTTTTTTCTACAACAAACCTGGTTATGTCTGGTATCATAGAAAAGGCCATTATCAAGCCTCTCCAATGATATAAAACACGACCTTCTAGCTGCCAAGGATCGGGAGAGAGTGGGATCATGTGGATCCCCTTATCTATCTCCACTTGGCAGATAAGCGGTTAACTGGCCCACTGACGTCCTCACACATATGGTGAGAATGTCAGTGGGTGGGAGATGACCCGGAGGTTTGGCTGACATCCGAGATGTCAGCCACCTCCCGGGTTTGAATCACAATCCGGCAACGAAACGGTTAATTTTAGCCACCGCTGAAAAGGGGAGACTCTCCCCTTCTCAGCGGTACAATTTTTTTTTTAAACTTAAACTGTTGGGGAGATAGAGGGCTCCAAAGGAGCCACCCTCCCCTTCCTCATTGTCACTGCAGGCGTCGGGGGTGCCTGGCGATGACGTCCTCACGCACCATGATGATGTCATCGTGTCTGCCGGGCTCCCTGAAAAGGCGGGGCAGGCTTCGAGCCTGACAGACCGCTTTGGGGGAGCCCAGCGAGGGAGGTGAGTAACGGGAGGGAGGGTAGGAGACCCATACGTACCATGTACAGTTGTGTTCAAAATTATTCAACCCCCAATGGGTTTTAGGGAATTTAGTGTACATTTGTAATTGTATTCAGAATGAAATCCTACAAGGACTTTTTAAAGACCCATATGCAACTAAAATGACATCAATTGGTTTTGTAATACAGTAGTAAATGTTTCTTTTGTGAATTCTTCATTGACACAATTATTCAACCCCTTAAAGACTACCACTCTGAAGAACAGAGGTTCATTCAAGTGTTTTCAATCAGGTATTGAAAACACCTGTGGATGTCACGGAGCAGCAATAAAGCATAATAAGCACCAATTGCAGCTTTAAAATGACTGTGATACTCAGCTCCTTCTAGACATTTACTGGTGTGGTTACGAACATGGTGAAGTCAAGAGAATGGTCCAGGAAGACAAGAGAAGAGGTGATTACTCTTCACAGGAAGGGCAATGGCTATAAGAAGATTGCAAAGATGTTAAACATACCAAGAGAGACCATAGGAAGCATCATTCGCAAATTCAAGGCAAAGGGCACTGTTGAAACGCTACCTGGTCGTGGCAGAAAGAAGATGCTGACTTTGACTGCTGTGCGCTACCTGAAGCGTAGAGTGGAGAAAAGTCCCCGTGTGACTGCTGAGGAACTGAGAAAAGATTTGTCAGATGTGGGTACTGAGGTTTCAGCTCAGACAATACGGCGCACACTGCGTAATGAAGGCATCCATGCCAGAACTCCCAGGCGCACCCCCTTGCTGTCTCCAAAGAATAAGAAGAGTCGACTGCAGTATGCCAAAAGTCATGTGGACAAACCACAGAAGTTTTGGGATAGTGTTCTGTGGATTGATGAAACAAAATTAGAACTGTTTGGGCCCATGGATCAATGCTATGTTTGGAGGAGGAAGAACAATGCCTATGAAGAAAAGAACACCTTGCCTACTGTGAAGCATGGTGGGGGGTCAATCATGCTTTGGGGCTGTTTTGCTTCTGCAGGTATAGGGAAGCTTCAGCGTGTGCAAGGTACCATGAATTCTCTTCAGTACCAGGAGATATTGGATGACAATGTGATGCAGTCTGTCACAAACCTGAGGCTTGGGAGATGTTGGACCTTTCAACAGGACAATGATCCCAAGCATACCTCCAAGTCCACTAGAGCATGGTTGCAGATTAAAGGCTGGAACATTTTGGAGTGGCCATCGCAGTCACCTGACTTAAATCCGATTGAGAACCTCTGGTGGGACTTAAAGAAAGCAGTTGCAGTGCGCAAGCCTAAGAATGTGACTGCACTGGAGGCTTTTGCCCATGACGAATGGGCGAAGATACCCGTAGATCGCTGCAAGACACTTGTGTCAAGCTATGCTTCACGTTTAAAAGCTGTTATAACTGTAAAAGGATGTTGTACTAAGATTGAATGTCACTTGGGGGTTGAATAAAACTGATAATGATGTGAGCACAGAAAAGACATTTGTGGCTATTTCATTATAAATGTTATGTTATATTTGTCTGACCTACACGTGCCTCTTTGATTTAATTGTAAGCAAGATGACTGAATGATCAAAATCAATGTCAAACTGGCCAAAATACTCAATTTCAGTGGGGGTTGAATAATTTTGAACACAACTGTATGTCCGCGGGTCTAAGGGAGACTTCCGATCGGCCGTACATGGTACGTCAGCAGTCGGAAGGGGTTAAGAGTTACTACTCAGGTTCACGTTAGGGATAGAGCATTAGCAAATAAACAACATCAGATGAATCTAGGGTCAAACAGTTATACAGATAGCAAGAACAAGAAGTCTACATTATATTAATAATGCAAACCAACTCCTAAAATACAAACCTTTTCAAGATGGCGATACATTTAACCTGTTATCCCTTAAGTGCCCCCTTATGCCCATTCTCTTTGAGAAATGGCTTTGCCACATTGGTCCACTGTCCCTTGGCTGGAGCCCAGCATCCACATTTCTCCAACAGGTTTAGAGGCCATGTATCGTGTGGGCAAGGTTGCCAAGGACGGTGAGGGAACAAAGATAGAGGGAGCATCGGTTACACATAGATGCAGGAGACTTTTGACCCATGTACTTTGATACCATACAGTCAGGTCCAGAAATATTGGGACATCGACACAATTCTAACATCTTTGGCTCTATACACCACCACAATGGAGTTGGAATGAAACAAACACAATGTGCTTTAACTGCAGACTGTCAGCTTTAATTTGAGGGTGTGTACATCCAACTCAGGTGAACAGTGTAGGACTTACAGCAGTTTGCAGATGTGCCTCCCACCTGTTAAGGGACCAAAAGTAATGGGACGATTGGCTTCTCAGCTGTTCCATGTCCAGGTGTGTGATATTCCCTCATTACCCCAATTACAATGTGCAGATAAAAGGCCCAGAGTTCATTTCAAGTGTGCTATTTGCATTTGGAATCTGTTGCTGTCATCTCTGGAGATCCAAAAAGCCTTCACTATCAGTGAAGCAAGCCATCATTAGGCTGAAGAAATAAAACAAACCCATCAGAGAGATAGCAAGAACATTAGGCATGGCCAAAACAACTGTTTGGAACATTCTCAAAAAGAAGGAACGCAGGGTATGTACATGAGGGTATGTACATCCAACTCCGGTGAACGGTGTAGGACTTACAGCAGTTTGCAGATGTGCCTCCCACTTGTTAAGGGACCAAAGGTAATGGGACAGAATAATAATCATAAATCAAACTTTCCCTCCTTAATACTTGGTTGCAAATCCTTTGCAGTCAATCACAGCCTGAAGTCTGGAACGCATAGACATCACCAGACGCTGGGTTTCATCCCTGGTGATGCTCTGCCAGGCCTCTACTACAATTGTCTTCAGTTCCTGCTTGTTCTTGGGGCATTTTCCCTTCAGTTTTGTCTTCAGCAAGTGAAATGCATGCTCAATGGGATTCAGGTCAGGTGATTGACTTGGCCATTGCATAACATTCCACTTCTGTCCCTTCAAAAACTCTTTGGTTGCTTTTGCAGTATGCTTTGGGTCATTGTCCATCTGCGCTGTGAAGCGCTGTCCAATGAGTTCTGCAGCATTTGGCTGAATGTGAGCCGATAATATTGCCCGAAACACTTCAGAATTCATCTTGCTGCTTTTGTCAGCAGTCGCATCATCAATAAATACAAGAGAACCAGTTCCATTGGCAGCCATACATGCCCACGCCATGACACTACCACCACCATGCTTCACTGATGAGGTGGTATGCTTAGGATCATGAGTAGTTTCTTTCCTTCTCCATACTCTTCTCTTCCCATCACTCTGGTACAAGTTGATCTTGGTCTCATCTGTCCATAGGATCTTGTTCCAGAACTGTGAAGGCTTTGTTAGGTGTTGTTTGGCAAACTCTAATCTGGCCTTCCTGTTTTTGAGGCTCACCAATGGTTTACATCTTGTGGTGAAGTGAAGTCTTCTCTTGATTGTTGACTTTGACACGCATACACCTACCTCCTGGAGAGTGTTCTTGATCTGACCAACTGTTGTGAAGGGTGTTTTCTTCACCAGGGAAAGAATTCTTCGGTCATCCACCACAGTTGTTTTCCGTGGTCCCGGGTCTTTTGGTGTTGCTGAGCTTACCGGTGCGTTCCTTCTTTTTGAGAATGTTCCAAACAGTTGTTTTGGCCACACCTAATGTTCTTGCTATCTCTCTGATGGGTTTGTTTTGTTTCTTCAGCCTAATGATGGCTTGCTTCACTGATAGTGACAGCTCTTTGGATCTCATCTTGAGAGTTGACAGCAACAGATTCCAAATGCGTTTAGCACACTTGAAATGAACTCTGGGCCTTTTTATCTGCACATTGTAATTGGGGTAATGAGGGAATATCACACACCTGGCCATAGAACAGCTGGGAAGCCAATTGTCCCATTACCTTTGGTCCCTTAACAAGTGGGAGGCACATCTGCAAACTTCTGTAAATCCTACACCGTTCACCTGAGTTGGATGTACACACCCTCAAATTAAAGCTGACAGTCTGCAGTTAAAGCACATTGTGTTTATTTCATTCCAACTCCATTGTGGTGGTGTATAGAGCCAAAGATGTTAGAATTGTGTTGATGTCCCAATATTTCTGGACCTGACTGTATATCATGAAGGAAAACCAGCCAAAAGTTGGAATTACTTTCAAAATGATATCTGATATGGATATCTAGACAAACCCTCAAATTCCTAAAGCCAATGGAGAATAATGCCAATATTCAGATACTGTCAGTTTAATCCGAATAGGAACATATGTTTCTATGTGTGTTCGCACATGCTCTTTTATCTCAGATTGGCATGCCGTGTAACGTTTAACGGTCCTGAGGAGAATTAAAAACACAAACGCACATGTTTTTAATTCTCGGAGCTTGAATCCGGCCTCATTAAAGCACAATCTCTGGTACTGGCAGACATGTGTTAAGAAACCCTGACCTAAGGATGAATTGCTGCTTCTATGTTTGCTATCCTTTGATGAATTCCAGCCATCTGTAATGTACCCGTAATAAAAGTTATGTAAATTTTACGATTTGGAATGCTATCCGCATATGTAACCCTTTTTATTGTCACAGGAGGGATTTTCCTTGGCACTGTTGCAACAGCAGGAATGCTCGCTGGTTTTGGAACAACATTATCCCTTGCAAAGAAGAAAAGTCCTGCTTGGTTTAATAAGGTTTGACTAACATGTAACATTTGATGTAGCTACCCTTGTTTTACTTTCAGCGTGTTTCTATAATATATTATGGGCACTATCACCTGGTGTGAGCCAACGTTAACGTTGGCATGTTTTTGCATTGGCACCGGGTTAAATGAGTCTAGCTCTAGACCAACAGATCCTTTGCCTCTCGCTCATAGTGGGAAAAATCACTTAGTGCGTCGCTAATACCGTAGCATTTTGTAGCACAAGCTTACTGTACTTTCCGCGTCCTATACTTAACATGGGGAGTGCTAGAGATTAGTATCGCTTTTGTAACAGATCACTTGGTACCACCGCTAATTTCTGGAGGGACACTCCAAAAAAACTCAAAAAACAGGCCCTAGCCCAAAATTAACAGGCAAGTTAAAGCAATGCAGCACAGGTGTTCTCTTGGCCCCATACACGATAGTAATGGATTTGGTCAGCAATGTCGCTGCTGTTGCAGTAGGCTACATTATGATATATGTGTATTCTTTATCCACATATATCCTAATTCTAATATATTGCCTAATATTAAACATTTTATGCTGGGATTTATTCGTATTATGTAAGCGGTAGATTATTAGGGTGACCGTTTGGACCATGTTTAAAAGAACACATTATGCTGGTTTTTGGAGAGAGAAGCACATGGATAAGTCTTGCCCTAAAACACTGCAATCTGGCTTTCACTCCCAACATTCAACAGAAACTGCCCTCACAAAGGTTACTAATGACCTCCTTTCTGCTAAATGCAATGGCCACTACTCCATACTGATCCTACTTGACCTCTCAGCTGTCTTTGATACAGTTGACCATTCCCTCCTCCTTACGACCCTCTTCTATCTTGGTCTCTGTGATACCACCCTCTCATGGCTAAAATCTTACCTCTCCAATAGATCATTTTCTGTATCCCTTGCTGGCAACTGCTCCTCTTCAATGCCTCTGTCAGTCAGCATACCATTTAAATGCTCCCTTAAAACCCTTCTCTTTAGGGAAGCCTACCGCCTGACTCCGTAACAAGATATCTGACCAACCCTAAAATGGTCCTCACCTCTCCCTGCATTAACTCATCACTGCAGTCCACCCCCCTTCTGTTTCTAATCCCCTCAACCCTCAAGATTGTAAATTCCCACAGGAATAGGGCCCTCACGTCCTCATGTATCTGATGGGAGGAATATTGACTGGCCTCCTGTATGTATTGTAGAATTGTCCTGTCTTTACCCATTGCATCTTTTGTACAGTGCTGCGGAATGTGTTGGCGCTTAATAAATAATAATAATAATAATAATAACATGTATTATTTATATGCTGCAGCAAGGAAATTATTGTCACCTTCCTTTTGGATTTATTAAATGCATTGTAATGATTCTACATGCTGTTGGGTGGCATTTACCATGCAATGCCCATCAGCCTTAATTAATATGTGTGCATCTAAACATAGATGATATGACCACCTTGGAGGATTTAAATAATGCAGAATTGTGAGGGGTGTAAAGTGGGGCGGGGGTTCTGGCCCAAACACACTCAATACAGGAGATCCTTGCAGGGTGAAAATCAAACTGGGACTGACTTTATTTACAGTTTACAATTGTGGACAAAACACACACAGGGAAAAGGTATATAGACAAAGGAAACACGCACAGCATTGAAACAAAGGATCAGGAAGTAGCAGGTAGTAGTGATCTGGTTAAAATTAGTTCCTGATGGAAGGGTGATGCAAGCATGGCAGACAAAGGGATCCATTACTCACAAATACACATAAAGCAAAACAGCACAGTATATACCACAGGAGACTCAACAATAAATACAGAAGGGAATATTAATATTAGGGATAGACCGATATCATTTTTTCAGGGCCGATACCGATACAGATTATCGGCAGGTTTTCTGGCCGATAGCCTATATTTGGTACCGATATTCTGTAAATTTAAAGTTCGGAAAAAAAACAGAACAAATCTGACTATGCCATGAACTCAATGGCCTAAACAACAATCTTCGTGCAAACGTTTCCACCGGTGAAAAAAAAACATTTAACGCGCGGGGCAAACCCTTTACGCCGAATGCCATATTACATAGTCAGTGCAACAAACGCACGTAATCGTCTACCGTGGGTGAACCTGCGAACCCTGCGTGAGCTTACTGTGCGTCGCGCGATCTATACTTAACATTGTGCGCACAAACTCATTTGCGCACTGGTACGCGGATGGTATTACAATCTATGCGCAGTTTGTAACGCACAGCGTTTGCGCGTATAATTTTAGCAACTCCTAAAAGCTGGTGGTAACGGCAAATCTGAACGTCCTGGCCGAAACCAAATACACCAGCCAAAAAAAAAAAAAATGCAGCAAAGTATAGTTACACAGTCTACACATACCCAAACCAATAAAATGGAGAAGTTGTGCGTGCATGTATTATTGCTGCAGCATATATGCTCAGATTGACTTGCGGTTCTTAATTCTGATTGGCTGAATTGCGTGAAAAAAATGACAGTAAGCACACTGATTTCTGCGCGCAACGGTACTGCGCGAGCATTTGGGCGCATCTGGTTTACGCGGGTTATTGATCGGGTCAAGAACGCGTGAGGATTGTAATTCCAGCGGTGATTTGCACACGCAAACGTTTAACGCTTGTGCAAAACTTCACGCTTTGCGCAAAGATTGTAATATAGCCCAATATGTTTAACATGTAAACATTGCACCACGTCCATTTATTCAATTTAATAAGAATTTTTATTTTATTTAATCTTTTATTTTTTACAAACAATCAGACCGTGTCTTTGGCTTTCTGAAAGATCCCTCATATGATCCTGTATGTAAGGGGTTCAGCAACCTTGGCCCTCCAAGGGTTATATTACAAAGTTATATTACAGCTCTGGTTAAGCAGTCTCTTGTAATATTGCCCCACGTTTTGGAATTACATCTGCTATGATGCTCATCTTCTCATTAGGTTCTTGGAGCCTCATGGGAAATCCAGTTCCAAAACATCAGGAGGTCCTAGGTTGCTGGACCCTGCTGTAGGAAATAGACCCTGCATCTCCTGTATAGGGAATTCCCTGCCAGATGGGATGGAAGCCCCATTTCTGATGCCATCACGCTCATGCAGAATACGGTCAGTGAGCAGGGGTCATTCTGCAGGGAGGGTTTACAGCCTGATGTGGGAGAAGCCCCAGATTCGTACAGTTCTGTGGCATCTTGCGTGTCGCAGCTGCAGTGAGCAAACGTGTCCAAATATCGGCAATATCGGCAAATAAAATGCCAATACCGATATCAGTAATTTTCTGAATATCGGCACCGATAATCGGCTAAACTGATATATCGGTCTATCCCTAATTAATATAATACGATCCTCAACGGTGCCCGTTTCTTTGTGCTTCTTCAAAAGAGCTTGAACAGCACATGTTGAAACCCCAGTGTGCTTTGAAATCTTTGTCTGGGGGAGACCTTGTTGATGCAGTATAACTACCTTGTGCCTTGTTGCTGTACTCAATCTTGCCATGACATGAAACTGTCTTTCACAATCTCACCTTGGTAGCAGAGTTTGGCTGTTCCTCATCCAGTTTTAAGCCTCCTACACAGCTGTTTCTGTTTTAGTTCATAACTGGGTTTCAACCTACCTGTGACATTGATGATCATTAGCACCTGTTTGGTATAATTAGTTGTTCATACACCTGACTATAATCCTACAAAATCCCTGACTTTGTGCAAGTGTACCTATGAGAATTGATGCTGGTTTGAAGGCAAAAGGTGGTAACACCAAACATTGATTTGATTTAGATTTTTCTTTTGTTCGCTCACTTTGCATGTTGAAAATTGACAAATATAAAAAAATCATTATTTTGCACAGTACTGTATAATATATATATATATACAGTCATGGCCGAAATTGTTGGCACCCCAGACATTTTTCCAGAAAATCAAGTATTTCTCACAGAAAAGTATTGCAGTAACACATGTTCTGCTATACACATGTTTATTCCCTTTGTGTGTATTGGAACAAAACAAAAAAAAGGGAGGAAAAAAAGCAAATTGGACATAATGTCACACAAAACTCCAAAAATGGTCTGGACAAAATTCTTGGCACCCTTAACTTAATATTTGGTTGCACACCCTTTGGAAAAAATAACTGAAATCAGTCGCTTCCTATAACCATCAATAAGCTTCTTATACCTCTCACCTGGAATTTTGGACCACTCTTCCTTTGCAAACTGCTCCAGGTCTCTCTTATTGGAAGGGCGCCTTTTCCCAACAGCAATTTTAAGATCTCTCCACAGGTGTTCAATGGGATTTAGATCTGGACTCCTTGCTGGCCACTTCAGAACTCCACAACGCGCTTTGTTGCCATCCATTTCTGGGTGCTTTTTGACGTATGTTTGGGGTCATTGTCCTGCTGGAAGACCCAAAATCTCGGACGCAAACCTAGCTTTCTGACACTGGGCTCTACAGTGCGACCCAAAATCCTTTGGTAATCCTCAGATATCATGATGCTTTGCACACATTCAAGGCACCCAGTGCCAGAGGCAGCAAAACAACCCCAAAACATCATTGAACCTCCACCATATTTTACTGTAGGTACTGTGTTCTTTTCTTTGTAGGCCTCATTCCGTTTTCTGGAAAACAGTAGAATGATGTGCTTTACCAAAAAGCTCTATCTTGGTCTCATCTGTCCACAAGACGTTTTCCCAGAAGGATTTTGGCTTACTCAAGTACATTTTGGCAAACTGTAGTCTTGCTTTTTTATGTCTCTGTGTCAGCAGTGGGGTCCTCCTGGGTCTCCAGCCATAGCGTTTCATTTAATTTAAATGTTGACGGATAGTTCAAATAGAAACAATCTTATTTATCCACAATTTTGAAAGGGTGCCAATAATTTTGTCCAGCCCATTTTTGGAGTTTTGTGTGACATTATGTACAATTTGCTTTTTTTCTTCCTTTTTTTTTGTTTTGTTCCAATATACACAAAGGGAATAAACCTGTGTATAGCAAAACATGTCTTACTGCAATACTTTTCTGTGAGAAATACTTGATTTTCTGGAAAAATGTCTGGGGTGCCAACAATTTTGGCCATGACTGTATATCTATATATCCCTGTCTCGCTAATAGAATTTTCTCTTCTTTCAGTACAGAACCTTTACAGCCGCTCTCCTGCTCTTCTGGCACAGCGCATTGGCATGGTAGTCAGCGGAGACTACTAAGCTAACAGTTTGAATGACAAGCGGGGGAAGATCTTTACAAAGTTATTAATTGGCTAGCAAATTTGTAATATTTCAAACAGAATTTAATTCTCTATCCAATGATATAAAGTTTAGGGTATCGGTGCCAATACCGGGTACTGCAGGAGTACTTGGCACTCGTGCAGTACCCCCCGATATTTTTCCCGATACCGGAAGCCGGCATTGAGCTGGCTTGCCGGCATCCGAGGGGCTGGGGCGGCTGTCCGAATGCTCTATCGGCATTCGGACAGGCCCTGCAGCTGCTCTCCGCGATACTTACCTTCCTGGGCGACGCCGGGAAAGTCTTCACACTTCGCGCTCGTTGGAAGGACCCCAGCCGCGATCACGTGGGACCATGTGATCGCGGCTGGGGTCCTTACAACGAGCGCACGTGCAGAAGCTTTCCCGGCGTCGCCCAGGAAGGTAAGCAGGAAGGTAAGTATAAACACAGTGAGCAGCTGCAGGGCCTGTCCGAATGCCGATAGAGCATTCGGACAGACACCTGGAGCTCTCCGCGATACTTAACTTCCTGGGCGACGCCGGGAAAGTTTCCCCGCGTGCGCTCGTTGGAAGGACCCCAGCCGCGATCACATGGTCCCACGTGATCGTGGCTGGGGTCCTTCCAACGAGTGCAACGCGTGAAGACTTTCCCGGCGTCGCCCAGGAAGGTAATTATCGCGGAGAGCTCCAGGTGAACTGGGGGGGAGAATCCATGAGCTGGGGCATATCCCATGAGCTGGGGCGTATCCCATGAGCTGGGGCGTATCCCATGAGCTGGGGCGTATCCATGTGCTGGGGCAATATCCATGAGCTGGGGGGCAGTATCCATGAGCTGGGGCATATCCATGAGCTGGGGGCCTTTTTATATGAGGTCTGTTCTTATTGGAAAGCGTCACATGACATAAATAAGTATCGGTACTCGGTATCGGTGAGTACTTGAAGAAAAGTATCGGTACTCGTACTCGGTCTTAAAAAGTGGTATCGGTGCATCCCTAATAAAGTTGTATAAACTATGACAGAGTCCCTTTAACCCCTTAGTGACCGGGTGGTTTTACACAATGCCGTCCTTTAGTGACCGCTGCTGTTTTTACGTTTCTGCACTGTTAGTGTTTAGGTCAAATTTTCCTCTTACTCGTTTATTCAACCCACACATATTATACACCGTTTTTCCCGCCATTAAATGAGCTTTCTAAAAATACCATTATTTCCATCATATCGAATAATTTACTATAAAAAAAATATGAAATATGATGAAAAAATTGTAAAAACACACTTTTTCGTAATTTAATCCCCAAAATCTGCAACCACCAAAAAAGACCCCAGCTAAATAGTTTCAAAATTTTGTCCCGAGAATAGAAATACCCAATTCTTTCATGTTTTTGCTTTTTAACCCCTTCACTGCTGAGCCAGTTCACCTGTGTGCGCTGAGCTCATTCTGACGGTTTTATGCTAATTGTTTTTAGATGAGAGCCTAGGTACTATTTATCTAACCCCCCCAGACAAAATTTTTAAAAAAATGTTTTATTTTATTTTTTAAAAACGTATTGTTACATTAAACGTTTGTCACGTTTAGTATCATTGGAAAGGCCTTTCCAATGATGTCGAATATGACCCTCTAGCTGCCACGGATCAGGAGATAAGGGGATCCCACTATCTCCACATGGCAGCTAGGGGGTTAACTGGCCCACTGACATTCTCACACATATGGTGAGGATGTCAGTGGTCGGGGGTGACTTGGAGGCTTGGCTGACATCCAAGATGTCAGCCCCCTCCAGGTTTTAATCGCGATTTGGCGCAAATTTGCGCCGAATTGCGATCCGGCAGCAAAATAGTAAATGCTGTACACCGCTGAAAAGAGGATACTCTCCCCTTTCCAGCGGTGCAACTTGCATCGCTCTAGCTTAAAAGGTTGGGGAGATAGAGGGCTCCAAAGGAGCCACCCTCCCCTTCCTGTATTTTGCCCACTGGCGCCGGCCGATGACGTCATCACGCAGCGTGATGACGTCATCGGATCGGCTGGCCCCCAGGAAACAGCAAGGCAAGCTTCAAGCTTGACATAGACGTCGTGGGAGCCAGCAAGGAAGGTGAGTTTCGGCGGGAGGGAGGTTAGGAGCCCGCTGACGTACTATGTACGTCCGGGGGTCTAAGGGAGACCCGTGGGCAGGACGTACATGGTACGTCAGCGGATGTGAAGGGGTTAAAAATGTTCATCAGAATATCTCATTATGAAGTTGTTGTTTTTTTAACTTCTCTATGATGCATTTCTAAATCTTTCTAGTTTTCAAGGGGGTTATTCTCAGTGAAAGAATAGTGAATTTAGTTTGGCGAAATATGCCAATTAAGTAAGCTACTGCAAATTCACTATAATGAGAGCTTCCACTGTAATTCTCTGAAGTTTTTACCTTTCTTTTCACTGTGGTTACTGCCCACAGTATTTTGTGTTGATTTCATTATAGTTGCTATTGTACTGTCAGGCAAGTATTGTTTTTAGCATTGTTTCTTTTGGAGTTCAATGGAACCACTTCATTACCAAGGGATATTCCAGAAAACCGCTGTCAGGAACCAGTGATTGATTGTTTGATTGATTTATTAACCTCCCTGGCGGTCTAATTTTTTCAAAATTGCATGTCTAAAAGC